>JAWZYV010012301.1:0-388903 GCA_038373885.1 Cheiracanthium punctorium | reverse complement strand
TTAATATTCAATCTAATTTCGTCACTATTGTTATGCTTTCACGGTCAGATTTTTTTCCCTCTTAGACCACCATGCGTAACTTTGAAATTGAAATCTTATGACTGTCATTAATATCACCATAAAGAAAGGAAAGGAAAAAAAGTGAGGATAACAAAAGGAGTTCGAGTTGCGGTTGGATTGTCGAATTCGGCTGGCGTCGCTGAAAATTCGAACAACTTCCAATTTGCGGAACAAAAGATGTTTTTTTTTTTTTCTGTTCGGTTCATTTTTACTTTATTTTTTGTAAAAACCGTGCAGTTAAAATAAATCAAGTTAGTTGCTTTTCTGAGGTTTAACCCTTTGAGGCGCAACCCTTTCCCAATGCTGAAAAAAGGGCAACCGTTGCCATCGTTCGACTTAACTACCAGCAAGATGGCGGACGATCGAAACGTTCATCGAGTGCCACAGATCTAGAGACCCTTTTTTTGACGCAGCTGGCTGTGGGCACAGCCAGCTGCGTCAAAAAAAGGGTGCGTCAAAAAAAAGGGTAGTATAGATGTAATAGGGTTTTTTTTTGTTTGTTTGTTCATTATATTTTTTGAAAACGATTATTTAACGTATGATCGCTTAAAGAAAGGGCAAATATAATAAATTATTTTAAATCCATCGAATAATTGCGTACATAAGAGAACAGTGGGGCGTTATAGAGTTCAATAGTTAACCCTCATGGAGTAAGGTTTAATACACCACTGAGCCTGATTTAACCTGTTCGTTTAGCTCGTTGCAAAGGCACATCGGTGAAGATTACCGTCCGAGCTCCGTACCAGTATATATGTTCGAATGCTCAGTAGATACCGACAACTGCGCAAGCGCAACCAATAGGAAAAAACAGGTTAAACCTTGGTTTAAGATTAAAAATTAAAAAGAATAACTCTCACCATGGGAAAAATTCTGCGCACTCCATTGAGTTCAGGCTATATAAATATTGTAAAAATAAATTAGGATAAAGGAAACTACATCCAAGGAAAAAACAGAAATATTGCATTCAAACTTTGAGGTGTTGAAGAACAATTTATCATTAACTATTTAAAATAATAAAAGATATAAGTGTACTGCAGTGAAAACTGGAGATCGGCGAAGGAAATTCTACGTCTAGACTTCTCAGAGGGTTAAACCTTTAACAGTAAATATTTAAATAGCATCAGAGCCATAAATAAGCAAAAGAATTATTTACCTGCTATTTCGTACGTACCACCCACTTGTTACATAGAGCGCTCTTTACTGATACTAAGAGACACCAGGTGCTATTGATTTGCCTTCGAGTAATAAGGGTCACTCAACCGTCCTGAGCTACGATATCGGTATTTCGTGTTGCAAAAGCATTGCGTTTAAGATACGGCATACTTTTCGCAAAATGAGGAAATAATTATAAAAAACCTAAAATTAAAGAAGAAAGTTTTCGCCTTATTTTTTTTTTTTTTTTCTCGAAAGCATTTGGGAAAAATTCCTTTACTCACTAAGAAGATCGCGTTTTTTTCTTTGCCGGGTTTTTGAAAATCATTAAAAATCATGTTGTTTTTCATTTCTTGTTAACTGAATTACATTTTATGTAATGTATAAAGTCAAAATTGGTTTAGTCGTTAAGTAGAGATTTTAATTACTTTTTCATTAGGAATTGTTTTGTAAATATTGCAGATATATTGCCGGAAAGGAATGTCGTGATTTTTTTTACCTATGACATGTTTCACCTAACCTAAACTAATGGAGTTAATAATACGAAATTTGGCATGTATGTGAGACTTATAAAGCAGGTGTTCAATTAGAGAATTTTTCAAAAATTCGTAACCTGCGGCTGCGGGGGAGGGAGCCAAATCGTTCTTTTCAGATATCCCTTTTTATCTCAAACAAAAAGAAAGAGCGATCCACAAAAACCGTGCTGTAAAATGTGACACATACTATACCAAGAATAAATTTCAAAACACTTTGAAATTTGATCTTTTTTATTAAAGACATTAAAAATATACTGTTGGAATTTATTGGAAAAGACATTATTTTCAGATATAGTGATAATATATATCTTTTTATCACATTCAGTAGCATTCCTAAATTTTATTTTTAGGAAATTATTTTATTAAAACCAGTACGTTTCAAAATGCCTGAAAATAAATACAAGGAAATGGGAAAATTATTTGTTCTAATAAACATGGCACAAGTGTTTCATAATTCCATTATTCAACACTGATAACGCCGAAGATGTGAACGATTAGAGGTAAGCGTTGAGAAATGATGATTCTAATCTGTGACCGAAATTAAGGAAGCAGTTGTTCTTATTGTTTCCGAAAGCACATTATTTTTACCCCAGTTTATGTGTACCTTGTGGATTATACGCGTTTTTTCCCCTTTAATTCCATGAAATCTTTATAAAAATTCATTCTGGAGCGCTGACTTGTAAAATGCAGGCTATTTCTGAGTGCATATTTTGCGTATTTCACACATCATTCTCTCTCTCTCTCTCTCTCTCTCTCTCTCTCTCTCTCTCTCTCTCTCTCTCTCTCTCTCTCTCTCTTCTCTTCTCTTCTCTTCTCTTCTCTTCTCTCCTCTTCTCTTCTCTTCTCTTCTCTTCTCTTCTCTTCTCTCCTCTTCTCTTAAGATTATCGGCATCTTCTCATTTCATCATCTTAAGATCATCGGCCTCTCCTCTCCTCTCCTCTTCTCTTCTCTCCTCTGCTCTTCTCTCCTCTGCTCTTCTCTCCTCTCCTCTCCTCTTCTCTTAAGATTATCGGCATCTTCTCATTCATCGTCTTAAGATCATCGGCATCTCCTCTCCTCTCCTCTTCTCTTCTCTGCTCTTCTCTCCTCTCCTCTCCTCTCCTCTCCTCTTCTCTTAAGATTATCGGCATCTTCTCATTTCATCATCTTAAGATCATCGGCATCTCCTCTCCTCTCCTCTCCTCTTATCTCCTTCTCTTCTCTTCTCTTAAGATTATCGGCATCATCTCATTTCATCATCTTAAGATCATCGGCATCTCATCTCCTCTCCTCTCTTCTCTCCTCTTCTCTCATCGGCCTCTCCTCTCCTCTTCTCTTCTCTTCTCTTCTCTTAAGATTATCGGCATCTTCTCATTTCATCATCTTAAGATCATCGGCATCTCCTCTCCTCTCCTCTTCTCTCATCGGCATCTCCTCTCCAGACCTCTCCTCTTCTCTCATCGGCATCTCCTCTCCAGACTCTCTCCTCTTCTCTTCTCTTCTCTTAAGATTATCGGCATCTTTTCATTTCATCATCTTAAGATCATCAGCCTCTCCTCTCCCCTCCTCTCCTCTTCTCTCTCCTCTCTTCTCTTCTCTTCTCTCCTCTTCGCTTCTCTTCTCTCTCTCATTGGCCTCTCCTCTCCTCTTCTCTTCTCTCTCTTCTCTCCTCTCTCCTCTTCTCTTAAGATTATCGGCATCTTCTCATTTCATCATCTTAAGATCATTGGCTTGGCATCTCCTCTCCTCTCCTCTTCTCTTCTCTCCTTTTTTCTCCTCTTCTCTTCTCTTCTCTCCTCTCCTCTTCTCTCATCGGCCTCTCCTCTCCTCATCTCTCCTCTTCTCTTCTCTTAAGATTATCGGCATCTTCTCATTTCATCATCTTAAGATCATCGGCATCTCCTCTTCTCACCTCTCCTCTTAAGATTATCGGCATCTTCTCATTTCATCATCTTAAGATCATCGGCCTCTCCTCTCCTCTTCTCTTAAGATTATCGGCATCTTCTCATTTCATCATCTTAAGATCATTAGCATCTCCTCTCCTCTTTTCTTCTCTTCTCTTTTCTTTTCTCTTAAGATTATCGGCATCTTCTCATTTCATCATCTTAAGATCATCGGCATCTCCTCTCCTCTCTCCTCTTCTCTTCTCTCCTCTCCTCTTCTCTCATCGGCTATCCTCTCCTCATCTCTCTCCTCTCCTCTTCTCTTCTCTTCTCTTCTCTTAAGATTATCGGCATCTTCTCTTTCATCATCTTAAGATCATCGACATCTCCTCTCCTCTCCTCACCTCTCCTCTTAAGATTATCGGCATCTTCTCATTTCATCATCTTAAGATCATCGGCCTCTCCTCTCGTCTTCGCTCCTCTTCTCTTCTCTCCTCTTCTCTTCTCTCCTCTCCTCTCCTCTCCTCTTAAGATTATCGGCATCTCCTCTCCTCTCATCTCTTCTCTTCTCTCCTCTGCTCTTCTCTCCTCTTCTCTCATCGGCCTCTCCTCTCCTCTTCTCTTCTCTCCTCTCCTCTCCTCTTCTCTTCTCTTCCCTTCTCTTCTCTTCTCTTAAGATTATCGGCATCTTCTCATTTCATCATATTAAGATCATCGGCATCTTCCTCTCCTCTCCTCTTCTCTTCTCTCCTCTTCTCTCATCAGCACCTCCTCTCCTTTTCTCTCCTCTTCTCTTCTCTCCTCTTCTCTTCTCTTCCCTTCTCTCCTCTTCTCTTAAGATTATCGGCATCTTCTCATTTCATCATCTTAAGATCATCGGCATCTCCTCTCCTCTCCTCTCTCTCTCTTCTCTTCTCTTCCACTCTCTTCTCTTCTCTTAAGATCATCGGCATCTTCTCATTTCATCATCTTAAGATCATCGGCATCTCCTCTCCTCTCCTCTCTTCTCTCGTCTTCTCTCATCGGCCTCTTCTCTACTCTCCTCTCCTCTTTTCTTCTCTTCCTTCTCTTCTCTTCTCTTAAGATTATCGGCATCTTCTCATTTCATCATCTTAAGATCATCGGCATCTCCTCTCCTCTCCTCTTCTCTCATCGTTATCACCTCTCCCCTCCTCTCCTCTTCTCTTCTCTTCTCTTAAGATTATCGGCATCTTCTCATTTCATCATCTTAAGATCATCAGCCTCTCCTCTCCTCTTCTCCTCTCCTCTCTTCTTTCTCTCCTCTCATCGGCGTCTCCTCTCCTCATCTCTCCTCTTCTCTTCTCTTCCCTTCTCTTCTCTTCTCTTAAGATTATCGGCATCTTCTCATTTCATCATCTTAAGATCATCGGCATATCCTCTCCTCTTCTCTTCTCCCCTCTTCTCTTCTCTCCTCTCCTCTCCTCTCAAGATTATCGGCATCTCCTTTCCTCTCTTCTCTTCTCTTCTCTTCTCTCCTCTTCTCTCATCGGTTATGTGTGGAGTTCAGAGGGTTAAATGCGGTAACTAAGGTCCCCAGCTTTCCCATGAAAGATCGGGAAGAGTTAATGTATGTTGCAGGGTCAGCTAACTGGTTAACAAGCATATATCAGATCTCTTAAGAGGGTACTGGCAGATCCCCATGGAAGAAAAGAGCAAACCATTAACAAGTTTTACCACACATTCAGGACAGTGGCAATTTAAAACTATGCCTTACGGTTTATCAGGGGCGGCCGGAACATTTCAAAGGGAAATGAATTTAGCTTTACAAGAGCACAGTGAGTGCGCGCAGGCCTACATCGATGATGTTATCATATTTTCAGAAACTTTCGCTGACCATATGAAACACATTGAAAATGTTTTCAGTCATCTGGAAAAATTAGGATTTTCCGTTCGGTTAGAAAAATGTACTTTTGCGGCGACGGAGATAAAATATTTAGGACATCGAATTGGAGGGGGAAAACACGCCCCAGATGAAGAAAAAGTTGCTGTTATTAAAAATTTAAAACAACCAACTACCAAAAAGGAAGTTAGGTCAGTGTTAGGGCTTATGGGTTTTTATCGAGCATGTATCCCTAATTTTGCTCAGATTTCGGTACCTTTAACCAATTTGACCAAGAAAAATTCACCGAGTACCAATATTCCATGGAAAGGAGAGCATGAGGAAGCTTTTCAAAAGCTAAAAAAATTATTGTGTGGGGTTACTGCTTTGGCGACACCTAATTTTTCAGAACCATTTCAGGTGCATGCCGATAGTTCCAATTTAGCTGTTGAGTGTTGTCTGACACAAAAGGACGAGAATGGGGAGTATAAACCCATAGCTTTTGCCAGCCAAAAGTTAACTGAAACTCAGCAAAATTGGGCGAGTATTGAAAAAGAAGCTTGGGCAGTACTTTTTGCACACAATAAATTTGATAAGTGGATTCACGGGGGGACGGTGGAGATCATCACTGATCATAATCCGTTAACGTATTTAAATGAAGTGACCCCCAGAAGCTTAAAGCTCACACGCTGGGCATTGGCGCTTCAAAGATGGAAATATGTAATCACCCACAGGCCAGGTAAAAATCATAAAGCGGCTGATGCCATTTCAAGACTAAAGCAGGATGAGTAAAATTAATTTTGTGTTTGATTTGTAATTTATCAGGTAATATTTTTTTTATTTGTTTAGGTGTATTTTAGTTTATTATTTTTGTATGTGTTTTTTGAGTTACTATAATGTTTTTTAATCAAAGTGAAAGTTAAAAAAAAAATCCCTGTATCTTACTTTGTAAGGATAGGTCATTCATAGATCACCTGTGAGACTGTTTCGTATATATTATATAATTGGAGGAAATCAGCCTTTAAGGGCAAATTTCGCTCTTAGGTGGGGGCGTAATGTCGCGCCCTTGGAAACCCGTGTTCTCACACAGTATTATTCTATCTATGTGCTTTCACCAGGGAGGGTCGATGCTGACCCCTGACCCTAGTTGACGTCACCCCCGACTCAGCAAGCTCCCGCTTGGACAAGGGGGCGAGAGAAAAAAGAAGGGTCAGTTCAGTTTCGAACGGATGCGGAGAGAGAGAGAGGGAAATGTGAGTCTCTCCTCTCGATGGAAACAAAATGTGATGTGTAATTTACTTTTTTTATTTTCTATGATGGGAAAGCATAGTTACCTCATTTTGTACATAGTTCTCTGTAAATATTAAAAATTATATTAATCCAGAAAATTTGATTGTGATCTATTGAGTATGTTTTCTTTTATCGCAAGTGGATCGGAACCAAAGGAATGCCTCAATTAAATATAACCGCTCGGAAACAGACGATCTACCATTCGCAATTCCACGGTCGCGAGAGTTGTGACAATGAAATTTGGCAATTTGGGACACTTAAGTCTTTTGTCACGGAGAAGGTTTTTATGCTATCCATTTTACTCTAGCTCACCGCTAGGTGGCGCTGCAGAACGTCGAACTCTATTCAACTGATTGCTATGAAAATACCGTTTAACTTATCTTAACGAAAATTGGTACGTATGGATATTTGAACACGGAGAATATTTTTAAGCAATCCATTTTTATATAACTTGCCGCTAGGTGGCGCTGCAGAGCTTCGAATTCTATTCCGTTGGACCGTTTACTATGAAAATACCATTTGTTACGGTACCGACATATTTAAACATGAAATAAATGGGTGAAATAATTTATTCCTTAGTTTAGCCGTGAAATAAGGTATGAAATAATTGGATTCATTGTTATAAAGACCCATCGGTAATTTATTTTAACTCATAAAGTTATTTAAACTGTTCTAAATAAGTATAAAACCAAATTTTACATTGCGTTGTGTTTTCTGAGGAAAGAAATAAATGGATTTAAAATATTAACTATAACAAACATTTATTAAATATAAAAATCTTATTTACATTTACAAAAAAATATTTAAACTGATCTCTAAAATGGCTTAATTTAGAACAATTAAATTATTAATGTTTACCAAAACATATTCTAACTACTTTAGCAATCATAAACAATATTATTAATTATTAAAAATAAGTCACTCAATATGGAAAAGATGGCAATTGGAATTTACCTGTAATCCGGTGCAGAGCAGTGATGATCATTTTTAGTTTTATTTTCTAAACACACTTATTTATATAAATATCCACTAATGATGATCACATATGTAAAAGTCTGAAAATTCTTAAGAAACTCAGAGAAATCTAAAAATATCTCTGAAAAATCTAATAAAATCTGCCTTTTTCTGGCTGTGCAGTCCAGTTTTGCTCAAATCTTCGTCCCCCATTTTTTCCCTAAACTCGTAAATAATTAGTTTAGCCACTCTGTGGCTCCTCATTCTCCTAAACTGACCAGTTACTAACTCTTTTGCCCGAAATTTACCTCTCTCTAACTTGCCATTGGTCATTCCTCAAATCTCACACTTTCTCATTGGATTTCTACAGCCTTATGGTCAACACCTCCATGTTTTTCTTAAATTTTATTTTCAATTTTTCTCCCCTTGATGTTTATTATATATTTTTTTTTCTGAAGCTTTGCCTACGAATTCTCATCGACCAACATCAAAAAGCTTCCCGCAAATTGACCGCTACGCCCTGACCACGAAGGTCATAAGCATTCAATGGTTCTCTCTTCTGTCGCGGTTGCTCTCTTTGTAAAACTGCAAGGCGTCCCGCGATACACAAAATGATTTCTAGCTAGCGAACATTCGTTTTTCTCACTCTTTTCAAAGAACGCCAAAAGATGAAATTTATATGTTCGACTTTCACCAAGATTTCTTTTAACTCTTCCGAGCGCAACGCTTAAAATTATTAATAAATTTCCTGTCCTGACATTTAGCTGAAGTACACTTTTCTATGATATCAATGACTTTTGCACGTGCATGAATTCCATTCCTTCCAACATTATCCCTTATTCTGTTCAATTCCGTATATTTTTGAGACTTGCTTTTATTAAACTCCTGACGCAACTTTTGTGCTAAATTCTTTCGAGAATACCGTATGTTTTTAGTCGACCTTCAGGTGGTCACTAATGAACGGTTTTTAACACCTGCAGATTTTTCTGGAATCGCACTTTCTTAATAAAGGCTTTCTATCTGCATTGGGGCTGTATACAAATTTCTGCACATTACCTACAGGCTCAACCTAACACATTCAACTATGATGAAAATTGCTATTTATGGATATTTGAACACGGAGAAGGTTTTTATGCTGTCCATTTTCCTCTAGCTTGACACTAGGTGGCGCTTCAGAACTTCGAATTCTATTCCGTTCGACCGCTTGCTATGTAAGTATCGTTCAACCAATTTTGACGAAAATTGGTACACACGGATATTTGAAGAAGTAGAATATTTTTAAACTATCCATTTTACTATAACTTGCCGCTAGATGGTGCTGCAGAACGCCGAATTCTATTTCGTTCGACCGCTTCCTTTGCAAGTACCGTTCAACTAATTTTGATGAAAATTGGTACACACGGATATTTGAAGACATAGAATATTTTTACTTTATCCATTTTGCTGTAACTTGACGCTAGATGGCGCTGCAGAACTCCAACTTCTATTTCATTTAAGCGCTTGCTATGAAAAAACCATTCAACCGATTTTGACGATAATTGGTACACACGGATATTTGAAGAAGTAGAATATTTTTACACTATCCGTTTTGCTGTAACTTACCGCGAGATGGCGCTGCAGCGCATCAACTTCTATATCGTTCAACTAATCGCCATAAAAATTTTTATGCTTGCACTTTTGAGCACGGAGAATACATTCTAACTATTCATTTAGCTGTTACTCACCACTAGATGACAACGCAGTGCATTAATACTTTAACTCACCATTAGATGGCAATGCAGCGCACCAACTTCATGACCGGACAATTGATCTCTATGAAAATTGATATAGCTAGATACTTGAATGAGAATATTTTCGTGTTATCCACTTTGCTATAAATAGCTACTTCATTGTGCTGTAGCACATCATTACTTTAACTCGCCAATAGATAACACTGCAGCGTATCAACTTCTTACTTTAATTCGTCTATTGATGGCGCTGCAGCATATAAAGACTGTTCAACTGATCGGTATAAAAACTGGTATAGATAGATATTCGAACACGGAGAATATTATGGCGTTATCCATTTTGTTATAACTTGCCACTAGATGTCACTTCAAACCAATAACTTCAGGACCGTTTAACTAATCGCCATGAAAATTAGTAAACATAGATGTTTGAACGAAAAGAATATTTTCGCCGCATCCGTTCAGCTATAACTCGCCTACTATACCGTTACACCGTTCAAATTGGTACACACAGATATTTGAGCACGGAGAATACTTTTACAATTACACTTATCTATTTTGCTATGACTTGCCTCTAGATGCCGATGCAGCGCACCAACTTCAAAGCCCGATCACGTTAAAAATTGGTGTACATACACATTTGAGCAGAGAGAATATTTTTTTAGTATTCATTTGGCTGTACTCACTACTTGATGGCACTGCAGCCAGGGCCTGATTTCCGGGAGGGCATTCGGGGCAAGAGTACTGGCCCCCAAAAATGGTTCTTTAAGTTTAAAAATTTGTAAATTTTGAAAAAGTGTCCCCTAATGAAGCCTTTGCGCAGGGACCCAAACTCGGCAAATCTGCCCCTGACTGCAGCACTTTATTATTTTAACTAGCCACTAGCAGAGCCTGATTATGACCAACAGGGGCCCCGGGCATTGATGAATTTGGGGGCCCCTATCTATGAAATTTGTTTTATTTTTCATAAAATTTTGATATAAAAAAGACTATTTCAGAACAACATTTGATATTGGGGGCCCTTTCGAGCCGGGGGCCCTGGGCAAAGTCCCGATTTGCCCATGCTTTAATAAGGCTCTGGCCACTAGATAGCACTTCAGCAATCAACTTGATCGTTCAACTAACCGCTCTCAAAATTGGTATACATACACATTTGAACACGGATAATATTTTCGCGTTATCCATTTTGCTTAACTCGCTCTTTGATGGCGCAGTAGCGCATTATTACTTTAATTCGCCACTAGATGGCGCTGCAGCGTATCTTGACCGTTAAAGTGTTTGCTATGAAAATTGGTACACATAGATATTTGATCATGAAAACATTTTATGCTATCCATTTTGCAAAAACTTCGACAGTTGATGGCGCTGCGCCGAATCATCTTCTTCACTGTTCAAACGATCGCCATGAAATTCTTTATGCATAATTGTTGAACACAGATAATATTTATGTGATATCAATATTGCTATATCTATTTATTAAATAGTAATTATATTAAACCTCAATAAAAAAAAAAAAAGAATCCATTCATTCCCGTGCGAAGAACGGGGCATACAGCTAGTATAATCTATTTTTAGCACACCGGTCTGAAGAGACGAAGAACAAAAAGAATAGTGCATACAGGGAAAAGTAAATATACAGATTTAAAAGCCGAAATGGCAGAAAAATGAGAACAGAAGTGACTTAGAATTCTTAAATTTTGGATAGATTACATTAAAGAAAGCCAAAGTAAATGATTATTAAATTAGATATGTGATCTTCATCACATATATACTCCCCTCAACCAGGAAAAATTTTGAAGAATTTTTTTTTTTATTAGTTACAATTAATGTCTTTAAAATTTTAAATTAAATGCTCTGTTTGGCTGGCTTAAACAATTAAGAAAAGCATAAACATATACAGACTAAATTATATAATTGAAAAAATTACTGATGACCACCACCGAAAAATGTTTACAGAGAAAAATTGTCAGGACAAAAATAAAAATAATAAGTGCTAGCAATAAAAAGAAATGTCGACAAAATCAAAGTGGAGCATTTAGCTCACAATACAAAGGGGCATTTTAGCTCATCCTTTTTTTTTCAAATAAGGGGCATTTCAGCAAACCCTTTTTTTTAAATAAGGGGCATTTCAGCACACCCTTTTCTCTTTAATTGAGCATCTCAAGCTCATGTGCACATCAAAGATATACTGCTCAAAATTGCAGTGACTGAGTACTCTAAATATGCTTTAAAAAAACAAATTAACATAATCATGATGAAGCAGCGCTGCTCAGTAATTACAACAATAAGGCCTTTTAAACATAAGAATGCATGCATGAAAAAAATCAATCAATAAAATTTGTGGCTATGTAAATTTACCATAATATGGCATTCAAAAATTGCTTTGATGGCTATTTCTCACAAGTTTTGTACCATGGTAACAACAAGTTGTTACGATGCGTGACATATTAAAACATGTAATAAATAGATGAAATAATTTAAACCTTAGTTTGGCCGTGAAATAAGATATGAAATAATTGGATTCATTGTTGTAAAGACCCATCGGTAATTTATTTTAACTCATAAAGTTATTTAAACTGTTCTAAATAAGTATAAAATAAAATGTGATATTGCGTTGTGTTTTCTGAGGAAAGAAATAAATGGATTTAAAATATTAACTATAACAAACATTTATTAAATATAAAAATCTTATTTACATTTACAAAAAAATATTTAAACTGATCTCGAAAATGGCTTAATTAGAACAATTAAATTATTATTGTTTACCAAAACACATTCTAACTACTTTAGCAATCATAAACAATATTATTAATTATTAAAAATAAGTCACTCAAGATGGAAAGGATGGCAATTGGAATTTTACCTGTAATCCGGTGCAGAGCAGTGATGATCATTTTAGATTTATTTTCTAAACACACTTATTTATATAAATATCCACTATCACGTATGTAAAACTCTGGAAAAATCTAATAAAATGTGGAAATCTGCAAAAATCTGCTGAAATCTCCCTTCTCTGGCTGTGCAGTCCAGTTTTGCTCAAATCTTCGTCCCCCATTTTCTTCCCTAAACTCGTAAATAATTAGTTTAGCCACTCTGTGGCTCCTAATTCTCCTAAACCGACCAGTTACTAACTCTTTTGCGCGAAATTTACCTCTCTCTAACTTGCCATTGTTCATTTCTCAATTCTCACACTTTCTCATTGGATTTCTACAGCCTTATCGTCAACACCTCCATGTTTTTCTTAAATTTTATTTTCAATTTTTCTCCCCTTGATGTTTATTATATTTTTTCCTTTTCTGAAGCTTTGCCTACGAATTCTCACCGACCAACATCAAAAGCTTCCCGCAAATTGACCGCTGACGTCCTGACCACAAAGGTCAGGCATTCAATGGTTCCCACTTCTGTCGCGGTTGCACTCTTTGTAAAACTGCAAGGCGTCCCGCGATACACAAAAATGATTTCTAGCTAGCGAACATTCGTTTTTCCCACTCTTTTCAAAGAACGCCAAAAGATGAAATTTATATGTTCGACTTTCACCAAGATTTCTTTTTAACTCTTCCGAGCGCAACGCTTAAAATTATTAATAAATTTCCTGTCCTGACATTTAGCTGAAGTATACTTTTCTATGATATCAATGACTTTTGCACGTGCATGAATTCCATTCCTTCCAACATTATCCCTTATTCTGTTCAATTCCGTATATTTTTGAGACTTGCTTTTATTAAACTCCTGACGCAACTTTTGTGCTAAATTCTTTTGAGAATACCGCATGTTTTTAGTCGACCTTCAGGTGGTCACTAATGAACGGTTTTTAACACCTGCAGATTTTTCTGGAATCGCACTTTCTTAATAAAGGCTTTTTATCTGCATTGGGGCTGTATACAAATTTCTGCACATTACCTACAGGCTCAACCTAACAATCCTACCAAAAATCCCGTAAAAGAAAAAAAAAGGAAAAATTACTGAAGTCCCACTAAATCCAATTGCCATTTGAGCGCTTACCATTGAATAGCTAATTACCTTTAGCTAACACAAGAAACACAAATATAGAAAAGATATGTGATACTGCACAATACACAAATAATAATAATAATAATAATAATAATAATAATAATAATAATAATATAAAGGGAAAAATTAAAATAAACACTTTACATATAATAATGAACTCACAATAAATAGACAAAGTAAAATTATCCGATAGGGATGTTGCAAAAACACACTATTAGTGTGTACCAACGAAGAAAAATAATAATAGTAATGATAATAATAAACTGAAAACTTACAATAAATGATAAAAAAAAAAAATTCCAGAAAGGAGAGAAAAGCGAAAGGAAAAAAAAAAAAAAGATTGAACCATAACGTTCGATTTTGACTACATGATAACGGATATTTTTACTTCGTACGTATAATAAACAAAGTTAAATGAAATTACAGTGTTATCGGGATCTACAACAACACGTGACTGCTGATGAGATGAGTGTAATTAGCAGACAAGCAATAAATAGTGATGACCCTATTAATTTTAAATAATATATAGGAGATGCTAAAGTAGGCATCTTAAGCCAATCAGGCCATGAATATGGAGTAGTAGACGTAGCAGATTTTGTGTAATTTAAATTTAAATTTAGCAAGTCTACCGAAGGCTCATCCAAACAAAATTGAACAGGTTTACATTGTATTAACGTTTTGGACTTTAAGCACAGTTTTTCATCATAACATTGCTTATCTGCTAAAAATTTAATCAATAAGTTAGTCGAATCTAAATTTAAATGAGCAGCTTTGGTATACACAGTTAGTTGCTGGAAATGAATGTCCACTATTCCTGGTTCACATGTGGATTTAGCAATAATGTTCATTCGTGCCAAAAGTCCACAACGGTAACAGCCTGTAATTTGAATCGGCCCATCACTAAAGGATGGACAGACTGTGATCGTCTGCAGCTTGATTTTGTAATTTGTGAAATGCAGTTGCAGTCTAACTGCTGCAGAAAAAAGCATTGTAGATGTTAATTGTCCGTTTTTTTATGTGAAACAAATGTAAGTTCCGCTCTAGAGGTAACGCTCTGTCCTTTGAAGCTCGGAGATTCTCTAGAGCATCAGGAGAATTAATACATCTAAGGGTGTCTTCAAAAAAATCACAGGTGGAAAGATTGGGGTCAAAGATGAAGTCTGTGGAAATGGAGGAGTTCGATTGTGTCGCCCCAATCTCTCCCGCTTTTGGGAAGTTTCGTGCACTTGCAGGGGAAAGATAGGCCTCAGAGGATTTTCCTACCCTTTGAATCAGCGAGTCGGTGATATGCAATTGGGGCTGATCATAAGCCCCTAGAATGGAGATCTTTATACCAGTGTCCGTATACGTGTGATCTGTCACTGAAAGTCTCGTTAAGGTATTATTCTCGGTGTGAGTCACCGAGATATGATACCTACAAGTGTGTCCTGTAATTCTGGAGACTTCGTAGCTATGAAGCAAATCGGGGATATACCATGTTCGATGAAAGTTGCATGCTGCCCTGGTTAAAATGGCACATCCTACTCCGAGTCCACCCGCTGTACACGTGGAAACTCCCGGATATTCCCGGCTTTCGGGAGTCTCGGCTTCAAACCGTAGGCCACCTTTCCCTATGGATTTCGGAACACAGTGAATTCCACGTCCACAAAATTCATTGAAAATGCAGCTAATCTGAGATAAGTGCCGTGCTTTGACAGGGAAAGTGAAATATTCTCGTTCTGTGTGAAAATCGCAAGTTACCTCCTCTAATTTCAATTTCAGTGAGAAGAGGTGATTATTATCCTTATCTGTGAACCATAGGCAGGATTCTGATGAAATAGACGGTAAGGATATTTCCGCGGTAGTGTAAACTTCACATGATCGTGTGTTGTCCTGCAAAGTCTCACATGCACGTAATTCAGATTGTACAATTGCTTGGGTATTACACTCCGCTAACGTAAGTGGCACTAAACAAAGAAGAGTAATTAATACTATCTGATTTTGAAGAAGAGGAGCACCTCGAGCTGCTTGTCTTTCAAGGAATTCAGATGTTCCTTGGGTAGTATCTTTGCCAACATTGCCTATAAAAGCGCCTAAGAGTAGTGAACAACGTGCAAGAAGTTTCAGTGCTCTGCCGCAGAAATTGGCGACAAATGCTAAAGTTGTGAAAATGAAGATCACCGATTTTAATATTTGTTTAACAAATAAGAGAATAAACATAGCTATAAAAAGAGCTGCTGAATAAATAATGTATCGTAAAAATAAAGGCAGGCATTGAACATATCGAAAGACCTCTGTGCAAAAAAAACAAAATCGTAGCTGACAAACAGATTTTCCTGCCACATGAATACTGCCTGTAATGGTATGTCCATTGGTGTGAATGTAAATAATGTGTATTGTCGATTTGTCCGCGTCCCGGCAAATGAAGAATTGGGTCCGTAAAATTCATCGTCAAATCGGAGCTCTGAAACACAGCTGCTTCTCCTTCCAACAACCTGCGACGGAGTTTAGAACGTTCCTGAAAGTTTTTGTCCAGCAGGCATACTTTCAATGTCAGTATCTGGGGATTGTATATAAGCTTGTCAGTAGTAATTGCTACTAATTGCGTGGATAGATGCGTGAACTGGCACCGACAAGGAGCATTTGTTGTACAATTTCGCACTGCACAAAAATCGTCCGGTCCGTCAATTTCATTATGCTCACAACTTGCCCCTTCTACCGAAGTGCATTTGTAAGTTGTAGAGGTGAGCGAAGTGATGTTGTTACACTTTAGGAGAAACTGAGATGGCTCCACAAGATCGCCACTTGGCGAAATTATAAACGACTGTTGCCCCGTAATGCAGCTATGGCAAGATCTAAATGCACATGCACTGTCCGGCAGAGTAAACTTTGCGAGGGAATGCCGAGGATAATTTTTACAATGAAATTTGTCTTCTTTAAATTCACATAATTCTCCCTCGTGTTTGGCCTTTGCTGCCACTGCACATACCAACAGGAACAAAACTGGAACAAGTAAACTCCAATTACCATCACTGAGTGACAATGACATATGTTATTAATATTAAGTAATAAATTACTAAAATCTCTCTCTCTTTTTTTTTTTTTTTTTTTTGTGTGTGTGTGTGTGTGTGTGTGTGTGTGTGTGTGTGTGTATGTTATAAACGTAAAATCCAAACTTTCATTTTCTAATATCAAAAGTTTTTTTTTTTTTTTTTAAACTAGCATTAAATTCATAATCTTGCTTTTGTTTACCTCACTTAACCATGCTCATGTTAATGTAAGAGACATAACACATAATAAAATTGAACACATCGATGACACCTCCAATGCTAATGTCCAATTCGAGAAAAAAAAATCTTAGAATCTTTAATATTTTGAAATTCATTCAATATGAATCAAAATGCTATGCTATATAATAATAATAATAATAATAATAATAGTTCAATTCATAGAGTAAAAGAAAAAAAATAACAGCAATAACTAAAAGAAGTGAATGTATATAAATTCAAAGGCATGTAAGTATACTAAAAGAAATCTTGTATCTAAGTAAGCTTAATTATCCTAATGTATTACTAATTTGAGTTGTCCCTTATACTCCAATAATATTAAATAAAAATTGACTAAATGAAAAATATGCAAATGAAAGAAGAAAAAAAAAAATTCACAGAAAATTGAAAAGTAATCACCTTATTTAGATATTAGCGTTTCAAACAACTCATTATAGCTGGCCAGGTCTATAACTAACAACAAAACACTAATAACCTCTAAGTGAAAAACTTATCAATAACAAATTAAAGAAACTGAAAATAAACTTATTAAATTAATAAAGTAAGTACCTAGAATGCAATGACTATTACACGAGGAAAAAGAGGAGAGGGAAAAGAAGAAAAAAAAATAACAAGAAGAGAAAAAAGAAATCGCAGGAAAATATATTGAACTTAATGTTGGACGTATTGAATAAGGCACATTAATTAATTTATTTATTTTACAAATTTTGAAGGATGTACTGCAAGAGAAAAAAAATTATGAACAAACTGTTACTACGAGGGAAAAAACTCAAACATTATTCAGTGAGTGATAAAGACCAGTCAAACAATTTATCCGCAAAATTTCTTTCATGCGATACCCCTTGGTGAGATCGTGACCTCAAATTGTATGAATGCGTTTGTGACTGTGCCGAGTTAGTAGCCAAAGCATTGTCCGATGAATTTTGAGAAGCATCTATTTGATATAACTCCGTGTCATCGGAGTGGAGGGAACGAGGAGGCGAGCTAGCTTCTGTCTCTGCCGTAGGGCATTGTGGTGTTTGGGGGTGAGAGATAGTATGCAATAATGCATCCTCTGCTGTCCATTCATCGAATACAGCATTCGGCTTTTTATTTTCCTGTAGCGACTGGACCTCTCTATTCAATTCCAAATCATTTTTAACTAAGAACTGTAAATAATCCAGTTCTTTCTTTCTCTCCACATAAGGTATCAGACGTTGTGAATGAACAGTTTGCGGTTTTACTTTCGGATTGACTGCGTCAACAATCGTATACAGTACCTTATTCTGGCGCTTTTGAATTCGGAAAGGACCCGTGTAATTTCTCCGCTTAGGGAGTGAAGAATGCCTGTCGCTTTCGGGTGCATATAAATAGACTAGCTGCCCATCGTAAAAATCGCGGTATTTCGCTGTTTTTGCCTGATACTGTTCCTGACTTTCTGCTGCCTTTATCAAATTTTCTTTCACCTTTTCGAATGCATATTGTAATTGCCTTGTCTTTTTCTCGACAAAATCCTCATACGATGTATGCTGTGTAGGCTTTGGACTTTGTAAAATATCGTTCGGTAACATTGGATCGTAACTGAGGTGTAGATATGCTGGTTTGTCGTTGATCACGGAGTGCATACTGGAGTTATATAAGAGCGCATAAAATTGTATGTACTCATCCCAGTCCGAGGTACCTTCTGCGAATATGGATAACGATTTTTTAATATTTGAGTTGATACGTTCCGATTTCCCGTTACACCTTGTATTCATCGCTGTAGTTTGTAATTTAGTTACACCCATACGATTACACAAATGTGAAAATAATTCGCTCGTGAAATTAGTACCTCTATCTGTCAAAAAGTACTCTGGGAAGCCAAAAGTACAAGCGAAATCGAGAAATTTTTCTGCTGTTGTAAGCGCAGATTGATCCGGTATAGCGTATAATTTAATGAATTTAGTGAAGTGACAAATAATCGCCATTATGTACTTATTTCCCTTTGGTGTTTCCGGTAATCTGCCAATAAAATCGCAAGAGACGTATTCCATTGGTCGAGATGGTATGTAATGTCTCTGAAGTGGTACGGGCGGTAATCGATTCGGAGATTTGAAGGAAACGCATTGTTTGCAAGTTTCTACATAGTGTTTGGTGTCTGAATATAAATGTTCCCAAAAATATTTTTCCCTAATTGCATCGTATGTTTTTAAATGACCAAAATGAGGAAGGTGTTTTGCTGCCAATATGTGTGGTTTGTATTTATCAGGAATGACTATTTGTGTGACCTTTTGGGATTTGCCGCCTCTCGGTACGTAACCTGTATGTATTAATAAATCATTGTGAAGTGCATAATCTTTTAATTTGGTTGGTAAAGGGTGTTCGCTTTTTAACTCGTCTATTATGGATTTTAATTTTTCATCGGCGTGCTGAGCTAATTTGATATCATCTGTGGTAGGCATATCTATTTGAATAGAATTGACATAAAAGTCTCTAGAAAGAATATCCGCAACGTGGTTCTCTTCTGATTTAATAAGCTCGAAATTATAATTATATTCATTAAGGAATGTGAACCAACGTGTAATCCTATTTCCTGGGGATTCCAATTTTGAAAGTTTTGTTAGTGCAGCATTATCGCATCTAATAGTGAAGGTGCGACCGTATAAATAATATTTGAAGCTTTTGATTGCCTCAACAATAGCCATTAATTCTTTCTCCATAATGGTATAGCGAACTTGCGTCGGGTTTAGTTTTTTTGAAAAGAAAGCTATGGGATGTATGATACCATGTCTATCTTTTTGTCCTATGGTCGCGCCTAAAGTTTTATCGCTGGCGTCAGTTGATAAGATAAATTCTTTGTCATAATTAGGGTGAATAAGAATGGGAGGCTGAGATAATTTGGATTTTAAAATTTCAAATGATTCTTGTGCCTCAGTTGTCCACCGAAATTTCTGATTTTTTCGCGTTAAATTTGTTAAAGGGGCCGAAAGTTCTGAAAAGTTACGTATAAATCTTCTATAGTAACCCACTAAGCCCAAAAATCTACGCGTTTTTCGAACAGTTGTAGGAGGTGGAAAATCCGTGATTTTTTTTTATATTGGAGTCGTTAGGGCGAATTCCGGTATCATCTAACGTATGACCTAAGAACTCAATTTTGGGAAGGCAAAATGAACACTTTTCAGGATTAAGTGTCAGTCCGAATTCTCGAAATCTTTCAAATAATTTTCTTAATTTATGTAACATTTCTTGTATGTCATTAGCACCTATACAAAAATCATCTATATAATTCGCAATATTTAACTCAGAAATAGGAGCTAAAAGCTGATCGGAAAGCCGACAAAATGTTTCTGGGCTAGCTGCCTAGCCTTGTGGCATGGACGTGAAACGATACGAACCAAAATGGCTAGAAAATGTGGTCATGTCCCTGTCTTCCGGTTTCAGTAGAATTTGCCAAAATGAAGATGATAAATCTAAGGAAGTAAAGTACTTTGATCCTCTCAATTTTTCTAATACGTGATTAATTAATGGCAATTTATATCTAGGGTACTTTAAATGAGTGTTTAATTTCCGATAATCCACAACTAAACGCCATTTCTGTTTGGTAGGATCGTTAGAAGGATTTTTCTTTTTTATGAGAAGTGAAGGAAAACTAATTGCACTTTCTGATTTTTCAATAAGTTTTGCTGATTCCAGCTCATCTAATTGACGTTTTAATTCTTTTTCTAACGCCTGTGGCACATTATAAGGGCGAATAGATGGTAATTGTGTAATGTCTACTGATAAATTTGGCGTTAAAGCATTAGTCTTGCCAATTGTGTATAATCGTGTGCTAAAAATATCTGAAAATTCGAACAGTAGAGGTAATAACTGATCTCTCATTTGTGCATCTAAGTGGTCTAAATTGAAGTCCGATGTCTTTAGTTCTCTTCGACGAAGTTGTTTTATATGTTCAATGTCTCGAACCGATTTGTCAGATGTAATGGAACCTAACCGAGTCCCTTTATTAAGATGTAATCGTTGCGAAGATAAATTTGAAAGTAATACTGAAATGGTTTTGTTCTTTTGAATTTTACAAACACCTGAATTTAATTCAACTGGTTTGTTTACCTGTAGAGGTGTAAAAAGAATATCCTGCCCTTCCTGTTCAGAGATGTCTAATTTCAAATCAATTAATTTTGACTCGTAAGGGCGCAATATGCACTTTGTTTTTAATGTTGCATAATCTACATGTGTATTATTTGATGAGATAGAATTTGCATCTCGCACTTTAATTGTAAAATTTCCTAATTTTAGAGTGTCATTTAAAAAATCCATGTTTACATTGTGTTGTTTTAAAAAATCATACCCGAGAATTGCCTGGTACTGTGTTGTGAGTGCATTCTGTGTAATAAAAAGATTATGTCTGAGCCTTTTCGTACCGATAGTGATTGGCATTGTAAAGGAACCCACTATCTGCAAAGAATCTCCCGAAATAGAGTTAATATTAACGTCAACCGTATTTTCTTTGATTGACCTGTCGTGTTTAATTCTGTCAAAAATAGATTTCTCTAACAGGCTTACAGAAGCTCCGGTGTCTAACAAAGCTGTCACTGAAGAACCCGCAATTTTGATGTCAATGACCGGCAAATAATAGTTTAAGGTGTCAGCGCGGCTAGAATATACCTGGGTATTTACAACATGAAACCTTGATGCCTGCGGCCCTGTGTAATGTTCCGTAGAGGGGGGAATACATGCGTGGGCCAATAAATCATTCGACTGAGAATGTATCCCCCTTTTTAGTTTAAAGAACTCCGGGGAAAATAATGTGTATCTCGTCTGTTCTGGAAACGTACTTTGCGAGGAGATGCATTATTATTTGGGCGATTTTCGTGAGAGGGTCTATCTAAATTTTGCCTGGTGAATACCCGACTTCTATTCCGACTGTCTCCATAATAACAATCCTTTGTGAAGTGGTTTCTTTTGGAACAAATTTCACAGAAGGGGTAGTTTTTATTATTTTGAGAATTCCCTCTAAAAGGAGACTGCCTATTCTGTCTATTTACGAAAGACCCCTGGTTATGACGGAAAGATCTTTCTCTCTGTCTGGATCTGTCAGACCAATTGTTATTGTATGACCTATCACTATTGGAAGGCCTGTTTGTTCTGGCTGTAACAGTTAAGTCATCCAGTTTTTGAGATAAAGCGGCTACAGTTTCATCAGTCTTTTGAGCATGTAGTTCTAATAGCGCCCGCAAATCGGAATTGGAAATTTCTTTCTGTACATTATTAATTGTGGTATAAGTATTAGATGAAGAGGCACTGGGAAAAAATTCCTCATTGGCCTGTAATAATTCTACAAATTTAACCGCATCCGAGAAATTTTGAGGATCTTTAAGAAGTGTGTCTTTTTTATATTTTGGCAATAAGCCTTCTAGAAATTTGGACAATTTTGTAGGCTCAAATAGTGCCTTAGTATCTTGGTTAGTCAAATCGATATCCCCGAAAAAATTTTGTGTAGCAGTTGCTACGCGTGTCGCATAGATTTTTGCACTCTCTCCTTCATTCATTTTACAATTTGAGTATTGTTTTTGCCTTGTGGCTAAGCTAGGTTTGTTATCGAAAAATGCAAGAAATTTTGTTTTAAATGTGTCATAATTGTGCTCGTCTGCGAAATCCGGTGAATTAATAATGTGTGAAAGTGCATCACCCCGAATTCGACTCTTAAGAATTAATAATTTTTCCTCATCCGTACATTGAGCGAGAGTAGTAATCTTATCAAAGTTATCAAGAAAGTATTTTGGTGTCACCGCCGACAAATTGTCAAACTGCGGGATAATAGCTTGAAATCCCGCTAACTTAGAAATGAGGGAATTGGATTGTGAAATTTCGGCATTAGGTTGTGCCATATTGAGAGAGAAACTAATTACCAAGGGTAGTAACTTAATCAACAAAACAAAACAAAACAAAGTATCGAGATAAAGGTAAATGGGTGAAAATTGAAATCATTAATTAAATCCTCCATTAATTAAATCCATCCATTAAATAAATATGTTATTACACTGAATACTAAATATTACCACATATGTATGCAATAGAATACAATTTTAGCACATTATCAATAAAGGAATAATTCTAAAATGTCAACGCAAAATTATAAAATGGTTTTAGATTAAAATGCTATACACACAAATCAAACAAAAAAATGCACTAAAGTAAACTAAATATGATATACGAATAAAATATTAACAAAATACTCATGAAATAATTAATGTAACATTAATGAAATAAAGTACGAGGTAGGTTTAGATGTTTAATAGATAGTTGTTGATAGACCATAAAATCTGACATTTTTTGAACATAAATAAAGAAATAAGAAAAATATTATTAATACATACATACATATATATATATATATATATATATATATATATATATATATTCTATCCTCCAATCCTAATTATAAACGCATGCATGCAAATGCATTCCTAACATGATTTAACTGCATACTCACAAATACACAAGAAATAATCTTATTCAGTTTTGTAACTTAACGTACAGTAAACACTCTAAATAAATTCGTTGCAGCATTCAATAAAATAGATATATAATATTGAACTAGTTCTCTTATAAAGTAATATATGATAAAAATACATATAAGGTATCATAATAATTTGTCTCCCAACACTTTGCATAGCAATGTAACTGGACAAGAAAATTGAAGGTGACTCAACCTTGCAGTTTTTAATAGTCAACGATATAATTTACTGGTAATCTTTGTTTATTTTATTTTATTTATTTATTTATTTTCTTTGTTAGTATTATTTCAATACTGTCTTTAATCTTTTTAATTTTAAGTTTTAAGAAAACGCGTGTAAGCATGTTAACTTTTATATTATTTTATTTTTACATAGTGCTATTGCTAAAGTAGTATAGATAGTTCTTATAAATTTTGATAACATTGTTAAAACCGTGTGGTAACGGTATAATTATTAAACCGTTTGGTCACGGCACCATTGCTACGGTGCGTGACATAATTAACCATGAAATAAATAGATGAAATAATTTAAACCTTAGTTTGGCCGTGAAATAAGATATGAAATAATTGGATTCATTGTTATAAAGACCCATCGGTAATTTATTTTAACTCATAAAGTTATTTAAACTGTTCTAAATAAGTATAAAATAAAATGTGATATTGCGTTGTGTTTTCTGAGGAAAGAAATAAATGGATTTAAAATATTAACTATAACAAAAATTTATTAAATATAAAAATCTTATTTACATTTACAAAAAAATATTTAAACTGATCTCGAAAATGGCTTAATTAGAACAATTAAATTATTATTGTTTACCAAAACACATTCTAACTACTTTAGCAATCATAAACAATATTATTAATTATTAAAAATAAGTCACTCAAGATGGAAAGGATGGCAATTAGAATTTTACCGGTAATCCGGTGCAGAGCAGTGAT
This sequence comes from Cheiracanthium punctorium, assembly GCA_038373885.1. Lineage (NCBI taxonomy): Eukaryota > Metazoa > Arthropoda > Arachnida > Araneae > Cheiracanthiidae > Cheiracanthium > Cheiracanthium punctorium. The sequence goes on along the minus strand of JAWZYV010012301.1, from coordinate 364,793 downwards.
GATCATTTTAGATTTATTTTCTAAACACACTTATTTATATAAATATCCACTATCACGTATGTAAAACTCTGGAAAAATCTAATAAAATGTGGAAATCTGCAAAAATCTGCTGAAATCCCCCTTCTCTGGCTGTGCAGTCCAGTTTTGCTCAAATCTTCGTCCCCCATTTTCTTCCCTAAACTCGTAAATAATTAGTTTAGCCACTCTGTGGCTCCTAATTCTCCTAAACCGACCAGTTACTAACTCTTTTGCCCGAAATTTACCTCTCTCTAACTTGCCATTGGTCATTTCTCAATTCTCACACTTTCTCATTGGATTTCTACAGCCTTATCGTCAACACCTCCATGTTTTTCTTAAATTTTATTTTCAATTTTTCTCCCCTTGATGTTTATTATATTTTTTCCTTTTCTGAAGCTTTGCCTACGAATTCTCACCGACCAACATCAAAAGCTTCCCGCAAATTGACCGCTGACGTCCTGACCACAAAGGTCAGGCATTCAATGGTTCCCACTTCTGTCGCGGTTGCACTCTTTGTAAAACTGCAAGGCGTCCCGCGATACACAAAAATGATTTCTAGCTAGCGAACATTCGTTTTTCCCACTCTTTTCAAAGAACGCCAAAAGATGAAATTTATATGTTCGACTTTCACCAAGATTTCTTTTTAACTCTTCCGAGCGCAACGCTTAAAATTATTAATAAATTTCCTGTCCTGACATTTAGCTGAAGTACACTTTTCTATGATATCAATGACTTTTGCACGTGCATGAATTCCATTCCTTCCAACATTATCCCTGATTCTGTTCAATTCCGTATATTTTTGAGACTTGCTTTTATTAAACTCCTGACGCAACTTTTGTGCTAAATTCTTTTGAGAATACCACATGTTTTTAGTCGACCTTCAGGTGGTCACTAATGAACGGTTTTTAACACCTGCAGATTTTTCTGGAATCGCACTTTCTTAATAAAGGCTTTTTATCTGCATTGGGGCTGTATACAAATTTCTGCACATTACCTACAGGCTCAACCTAACAAAGTGTTAGAAACAATTTAAATTATCTGGCAGCATATACACATGTATACTACATACATAAGAGGAGAAACAAACACATATTCAATACAAAATATACCCACACAAAATAACAATAAGACATTTTTGTTTGGGAGAAAAAATGAATCTATGTACAATACAGTCTATGAACATCAATTTAATTACAAAAAAATAATGTGTAAAAATGACCTTCGAAACGGTGTAAGTTCTGTTGAATTGTAACTATTGTTTATGTAATTTATTTTAATACAATGTCAATCTATATTTTATTATCAATTACTATATTATTAAATTTTAGTTGTTATTATTTACTTTAGAAGTCCTAATTTATCAAGTGACGATCTTAAAAGACATTAACTTAACGAAGACAAAACGATATATTGACAGATACAGCCAAATTCCAAACACACCTGTGATACCTGTTGGTCCAGCCAGACAGCACACAAAACATGCATACATTCCAATCAAGCGGGATCCCTCGATAATTAAACAGACATACATCAATATATCAGTGTCTAACAAGAAAATTAATAATTATGTGAAGGTAGGAGAAAAATTTTAAGTAGCAAAAACATGATGATATTTAACTTTGAAAGTACTGAAATGTAGGTTTAAACTTGGAATGAAATTTAAATAAACTGTAAATATGATCGTAAAAATGCAGTCACGAAAATAAAAGAGAGACGTTTGTGGACATCTTCTAGAAAATATTGACTAAAGTAATTATTTTAGAAATTCAAGAAAAGAATTGTTGCGTTACTTAAGTCACCACATTAATTTTCAAAAGTGACAAAAATGTGAAAGAAAAAAAAACACACAAGTACAAATAAAAAAACATCAAAATGCAATTATAAAACAATACAATATACCCTAAAATTTCACTTATTAAATGTCTTAAGTATTAATCTGATCAATACATAAACATTTTATTAATAAAAATATGAAGAAACAACAGTTCACAAAAATCACTACAAATAAGCATATAACTAAGTAATTAGATAAATGTAAATACTCTGTAAATATATTTCAACTAAAGTGGTATTTTATAACACTGTGAGTATTTAACAAAATAATATTGTATTAATTTACAAAAAGGTACATAAGAGTTTTAAATATATCATATTGTAGAAAAAGAAAATAATGAGATATTTCAAAGTATGATGTTATGTTTGTGTGTGTAAACAAAAGAGTGATAATAGACAAATACAATGTGTTAAAAAAAATTGTAATGTATTACTGTACATCATAGTGAAAATGTTTGAGAAAAATGCAACAAATATTCAAAAATTTTGTGTGTACAAAATGCGGAAGGACAAGCACAATGAACTCAAATGAGCAAAACATCAGTGTGAACATATAAGACATAAACAGAAGTGTGATGAAAAAAAAAAAACAAGTGTGTGAAAGGTTGAGAGTCAGCAAGTGTAAGCAATGTAAACAAAAAAAAAAAATGCAAGTAAAGTGAAAAAAGTGTAATTGTGGACAAACACAAACTTCAAAGATCAGTAACTATTCAAGTATGAATCTTATTTGAAGTACAACAAACAATGTGTGATATAGTGTAATTGTGAAAAGGAAAGGAAAAAAAAAAAAAGGTAATCAAATGAATACCACTATACTCTTCCACAGAATGCATGTATTAAACAGAGGCATATCAATGGCAGGAAAAAAAATAAAACAGTGTATCTAAAAAATGTAAAAATGTGTGAACTGTACAACTTATGGTAAGCATGTAGCACTATATTAAAAAGGCCAAAAAAGGAGTGGAACACAAAAATATAAAGTACTCTTTAAAAAGTATTTAAAACAAATAATGTGTAAAAAATCAGTCAACATGGGGACTGTAAATAATAGCATATTCAAAGAAGAAAAAAATGTGTAACAGTATATGATAAAAATAGAAACAGTATATTGTAAGGTAAGAAAAAAAAACTGAAAGCATATGTATGTTGTGCCATGGACTTTAATATGCAAAAATGCAGAGTGTCAGTGTATGAAAAAAGTGTGTGCCTTGGAAAGGCCTTGCCATGGACTTAAGTAATGGAAGAGGGTGAAAAGATATGTAATTGAAGACTGTCATGATTATCAAAATAAAGAGTAAAGAAAAAACAACGATGTATGTGTACCTCATGGAGGCTGAAAAACGAACACAAAAATGTAAAATACAATGTGAGCAAAAGCAAAAACATAATTTAAAATCACAAGAATGAATATGTAAGCAAATAGAAAATTAAACACACAAAAAGGTCTGTACACAAAAGTAAACATATAAAGCAATGAGTAATAATGATATTTATCGTGAACGAAACCCAGTGCATAAAGAAGAAAAAAAATTAAGAAGTGTATTAAAATAATTAAATGTGTGTGAATTGCAATCCAACAATTGTATTAAACAGTAAAATATTAATGCCATATATCTACAATATAAAAGGAATAATTTAGATTTAAACTAATTTAAAAACATGGTTGAAAAACAATAATAATAATTTTTTTTATAACTCCTTAGAAGCAGTAAAATAATAAATGAAAAAAATTCAGCATATTAAATATTTTCTTTGACACGTTATGTCTAAAAAACTATTCTTAGCATGTGCTATTTGCATACTAAAAAAAAAAAAAAAATGCCAAGACAATATGAACATGATTATTATTATTATTATCATACTAGTTTTTTAAAAAAACTGCATTTATAAATGACTTACCAAATTTCCCAAGAATAAAACTTCAGTCATTCAGTAAATAAAAATTTTAGCAAGAAACTTTTCATTAGTCATACTTAAAATATAATGTCCATTACATTACCAGTTCAAACTGCATTACAAAGCATAGTATGAGGTGTCGGTGTATCACGAACGCGGACATTTAAAAAAACAAAACAAATCGCCGAGCACTGGAGGAAAAAAAAAAAAAAAGAAACAGTCTTCGCCAAGTTCAGAGAATGGCATACCTAGCGACGAACGAAAAACTACTGGCGACTGCAAACATCCGGAATCAAAAGTCCCAAATTTGCGGTGATCTGACGGTTTTTCCGGGGCCTTCGCAATTAGTAACGGGCCTGCGCGTGTATTTTGATGAGCCATCCAAAGAGGTCTACGGATGCTCGAGTCTTCACGTATACATCAGGCATTTCTCAAGCTTCCCAGTGCTTTCAAACGTTATTTAATGTAGTTTTAAGTAGTAATTGTGTTACTAATTCAAGTACGAACTCATGATTAATTTGTTTGCTATGATACATATTTACATAAAGAAAATAGATGCGTATAATTTGAAGGAAAAACAAAGTAGTGCTTACTCTCATGATTCACGATTGCTTATTTTAGTTTCACAAGTAGATATTTAATATACTTTAAAATAACTAAATATATTTGTGTATACACAAATGAGAAAGACATTTTTACAATGAATATTTCATGAACGTAGTCGTATTTCCTACGTTATTTTAAACAATTCAAGATTAATCTTTAACAAATGATGTATTAAAGCGCATTTCAGTGTTTTCGGGATATCCTGTATATTGGAGAAAATTGATAAAATACGCTTTATAGCTCGATCCCCGAATTAATTATTCTTTAATAAAGACATTTCATGTAGTATATATTATTCTTTTGTCGCTTTCTCAATCGAACTTAGGAATTGAGCAAGCATAATGAACGCTTGTACAAAATATTAACTACATTTGAAGTTTCTGTATAAACGGGCTTAAATCAATAATTTATAATTTACTGTATTTCTGCACTGTACCAGATGTAAGTCTGAATCACATAATCAATGCATATATAACTGATAAATAACATTTTCAACAGGCAAAATTAAATTGTCTAAATAGTATCACATCGTCATGCTTATTTACAAGAATAAAAACTACTCAAGTAATACGATTTCTGATTAAAATAATTTATAAATAACACAATAATTATTCACCAAACATTATTTACATACATATATTTAGAATTTCTAAATACATTATAAGCGTTCACTTACCTTTACATTGAGAGCAAAATGTTCGAATTTTACGATAAATTTTCATGAAAGAAAATGGCGCAAGATTCACCAAACGATTACCTACATCTAAAGTTCTTTAGTACGACAAAAGTGTAAAAAAATTGTTTTAAAATAATAAAATAATATAACATTTATAATACTTAGAATAATAAAATAGAATACTGTAACTGGGGAAAACAGGCCTCAATGATAAACTCATTTTTAGCGATGGCAACTCATAAGCAGGCCCGTTGCTTAGCGATGGCCCCGGTTTTTCGCACAGTTCAGCATTTATGCAAGTCTCTTCCCTAATGCAGGGCATTAACAACAGAACATTTTAAGTCGCGCGATGGGAAGCTGGAATTAATATCTGATAGTCACAGGAACGAAAATAATGGAACACATGTCGTCTATTGCTACACACGCAAAAATTCGTTGTGAAGGGTAAATGCATAGTAGCCATAGTCCGATCACTGACGACGTTCACAGAGCAACGGTCCATTTAGGGAAACGCAATGCAGTCACCATTGGACAAGAAACACAACATCAATTATGAATAAATCCAAGGAGCTCCATGTTCCATAAAACGAAAGTCACATCACTATACAGTTAAATAGCATTGCCGGGGCCGGAATGTGCATCCACAATGCAAGCAGACGGACTGGAGTGAAGAAGTGTCTTGATCGGGCTAGTTGATTCCGCCATTTTGCTAAGCCACCACCAGAATAAATGCAACATAAGTGCCTGGGTAGGCACCAATTTATGTAAAGAAGTTATTTGGTTGGGCTGATTTAAATTTAAAGACTGCGTTGTGATACATGATAATCCAGGTTCGAATACACTTATAGTTGCAATAAAATAAAAAGACGTTAAATACTTGAAACTATTTTATTAAACATATACTATTAAAACATTATTATAACGGGCGGTGGTGGCTCAGCGAAAATAAAATGACGTCCTATATGGACAGTGAAATTAAGATGGAATGATTTAAAAATTATGCCAGCACAGAATTACACATTGGCGAGAACAAACACTTGGCTGATATCAATAACGCCAATTCCAGAGCAACCCTAAAAGTTAATCCAATAAAATAAAAATGACGTAATCGGGAGCAAATAATTTTAAAGACAAGACATGGTAACAAGAAATAAAAAAACGCCAACTCCAAGCCAAAGGAAGGGAAATCAAAAATACGTTGATTTTGCAAATGGACGTAATATAATCTATTTTTAGCACACCGGTCTGAAGAGACGAAGAACAAAAAGAATAGTGCATACAGGGAAAAGTAAATATACAGATTTAAAAGCCGAAATGGCAGAAAAATGAGAATAGAAGTGATTTAGAATTCTTGAATTTTGGAAAGATTACATTAAAGAAAGCCAAAGTAAATGATTATTAAATTAGATATGTGATCTTCATCACAGGCGGTTAGTTGAAACATTCGCATACGCATCAATTTTATGGAAGTAAAATTGGATCTTTTACATACCTTTCTTTTTTCTCGGGAGGGACAGTCTCAAAAGGGAAAAGGTATGTCGAAGGAATCAAAATAAACTTAATTTGTTAATGGGAATGGGGTGCATAAATAGTGCTTTAGCATGTGACTCCAGCTTGATGGAGCTCCATCTCACTTTAGTAGAAATGTCAGAAGGTACTCTATTTTCCGCCCGCATTATATCGGATAGGTAGATTCATGCTTTTTAGTCACCCTGTTCACCGTTCCAATGTTTGAAACCTTTGTTTCATCTGTGTTCGGACGATAAGCAGCAGCACGACACCAGTGGCGGCCCGTGGTCAAAACTGTTAGTGCAGCCGGAAGCATATGAGCCCCCTCCCCCTTCCTCCGGGCAGGAATGGAAAATCTTTGTTATTGAATTCGAAAACTGGCGGATTAAGCCCTCACCGAGGAAAAAAAAAAAAAAAGAAATTACATAAAAAATGTAAGAGATCCTATTTTACTTCCATAAAATGGACATAAATTTCAACCAGCCGCTCTTATCCTCAAAACTGCATTAATCCGTGTCTGATTCGAAGTTTCCTTGAATTTTCTTTTGTAACGATAACTTGAGAAGAAAAGAAAAAAAAAAAAAAAAGAAAACTGACTTATTTTTTATAAGTCAAATCAATCCTCTTTTCTTTTAAACTTGCGAATCGGTCAGTGATGCCCTCATTAAAAGGCGTTGTTTTAATTCAGATATCAATAATTTTAAAAGCTCTTTAAAATTTCCCATGTTTAAAGAATTTTCTCGCTCGCCATGTCCTCTAAATGCCAGTTCTTGGTTACTTAAAAACAATACTTCTTTGATGGGTAATTGTCCATTCATAAGCGTCCATTAAGGCTTACCTTCTTGATAAATTCAGCAATATAAAGTCCAGAGTTTGCAGAACATATATTCTCCTTACCCCCTCCCTCACTTCTCGAGCCAATCAGTAAGTCGATTTCACAAGTGCTGCCGACCTTTGATTTTCTTTCATGAGCTGAGTCTCTGCTGCGTACCCCCATTATAGACTATGCCGGAGGGGCTGCTTACGTAGTCATTGTCATGGCAACGGTGCTGCCGATTTTCTTTTCAGCACTCTGGGCTGAACCAAAAATTTTCCCAATTGAATTGCGAGAAGATTAAAGTGCTTTTTTTCTGAATGAGCGATCCGGCCACAATACGGTTTTTTTTTTGAGATTTTTTTAATTTACCGTAGGAATTCCATAATTCTAATCTGAATTTAGGGAAATTAGTAGAATAAATTATTTTAAAGTATCTGCTGATAATTTCAAGTGCAGCCCGGCTGTACTTGCTGTATCCCACGAGCCGCCACTGCACGACACAAGTTTGTTGTTTCCGTTGTAGCTTTATTAAACTATTATCTTTGGTTACATTTTGAACGAGCATGGGTGGGCGATTGAGTAGGCAGAAAGCAAATTCTTGCGGAAAACAAATTTTAAATCTGGGTTGGAATAATCTGACTTGACTTTTTCTTTTCAATTGCTTGTTGTTCATACTCCAACCTGAACGGGCTATTTGAGCATCCCTTTTATTACAAAATATTTTTATTTTGGTCCTCTCTACCTCCCTTTTCTTTTCTGAAAGATCTATGAAGTACCCTGTACAACGGGCACCCATATCTAAAGGGGCAGGAAGGGGCCATGCCCACCACCCTTTTAGCACCTAAGAAAAATATTTATTACTGTTATGAATTATGTACTTGTATTATGTTCAACAGTAAAATATTCACATCATAATTAACCATGTTCACATTTTAATTATTTTAGTTCAACACTAAAATATAGTATCTTTCTGGAGCAGGACCGTCACCTCCGATAAACATTATTATTGGAGGTGACGGCAGGACCACTGACTTCTCTCCCCCCCCTTGCAATTATATGGGCGTCCATGCTCATATGGAGGGTAGTCATAAAAAAACTATCCTGATATATGAACCTCTAGCGGCCGTTCCTATTTTATGGATATAAAAACTTTTTAACAAAAAAATTAAACCGCCGAAAAACTCAAAAGCAAAAAATAATAAACCTTTTTTAAATTAACCTTAATAACTAAGTTCTTAAACTAATATAAGTATACCTAAGTAATTTTGAGTCGGTGCCAAACAACCAATGAACAAAGACCACTAAATAGTATCTATTGTTCTAAAGTAATCTATTGTTCACACATAAGCGTAAAGTTTTCAAAATTATTGGGGGAGGCGGGCCCCACACCATATATATTCACGTCAGTGGCGTATCCAAGGGGGGGGCTAGGGGGGTCATAACCCCCCATGAGGAATTTTTTGCAATAAAAAATATATATTTTTCATTCCCTTATTATACACCCGTATACATATATGTGAGTTGCAGAAGCAATACCCCCCTCCCCCATGAAAAATTTCTGGCTACGCCACTGATTCACGTACATGTAACTTACTCATAGCTGCCAACTACTATGGAATATAATTAACCACTTTTTCTACATGATTTTTCGGCTTAAAATATAGCAAAATTTTTGTGGTTATTATTTTGAAAAAAATAATTTAAAAAATATACTGTTTACGAAAAGTGGTTAATTATATTCCGTAGTAGTTGGCAGCTATGACTTACTGTATATAAGTGTAAATTATTGGAGGCGCTCGAGCTCTATGGGTCCATAGAATTCTACACCTATGTAAGGTAAGTATCTATGTTAGTATCTTCCTACCATGTTATAAGTTAAAAATAGAAGCAAAGTAAAAAATCCAAAGGAGGAAAAAAAAACATTTTCGATGAGATAGTGCATTTTAGACACATCTGAACTTTTCTTCATTTCATAATCTGATTTTAATTAACCAGGGCCTGGCGAGGGCAACTTATAGTAACATTGTGTGTTACGTGGCGTCACAATGAATACTGAATCATGATTGAAATCAAAAGAAGGAAATTTTTAAAAGTACAAGTAAAGGTTTTTTTTAAACGTTTGTAAATGGAGTGAAATACTTTTTTTTTATGGTAGTATAAATTAGTTTTTTGTATTTAGTGGTAAATTAATGGGTGGGCTCAGCCCCTAGTCACAATTTATTGGGGGGCTCGAGCCCCACGGGCCCATATAACTCTACGCCTATGTGTTCACACACAGATTTTAATGCTGGGTTGTGTATTACAAAGTAGACCTCTCTGCATTTCTGCGAAAGCTCGTTGATCGTGAGCGATGTGCGGAGAGCGCAGTTTTCGGAATGTTAATGTTTATCGCCGGAGATTTCACGTTGCATTGTTAATTTGATTTGGTTATTTCTTTAAATTTAAGGTAATTTAGTGATCTTTGTTCATTGGTTGTTTGGCACCGACTCAAAATTACTTGGGGGTCAAAAGAGATGAGAGTATGTAAGTAGAGGGCACCCCTAAAGCTGTTTTTTTTTGGGGGGGGGGGTGTAAAATCGCCCTATTATAACCATAGAGCAGAGATACTAATGGAGTGAGCCTTCTCTGCTGCAGGTGGGGAGAAGCTGTCCGCCAAGATGTGTTACGTGACAATCAGAAAAAGGCTGCCGCAATTGGCGGGAGAAGCATGGACTTCTACCAGTTTGATGCGTTATGCGCGGTGTTGTGAAAAACTTGCTGCTGGCTAGCTTTTAAACTAAGTTAAAAATTATAACGGTAGAATAGTAGAAAGGGTAAAATCTTAAACGCATATCAAATACGAATAATTTTTTTTCTTCCCCCGCCCCACTTTTCCTTTTTCTGAAACTTAAAAAATTGAGAAAGAAAATTCACAAGAATTTATCTAAAACATTTTTGACGAACTTGTTAAGCTATATTATCTAGTATTATTGAATTTATACATTTTTACGCAAATTGCAACTATCTTTATAAATAAGAAATTAAATGCAAATTGAGTAAATTAAAATTTGTGAGCACACATAATAGATCGAATTCGATAATCAGATATTTTATTTGGATTATCAGAAACTAGCCCTTTATAGTGTTTTGAAAACTAACTTAGAATTTGACATTTCGGTAGTAAGTCTAGAGTTAGGGCTCCCCAGGCCCCTTGCTCAAATGCCATGTAAAAATCAGTCCCTCATTACGTTTTTCCTACAAACACACAAAAAAATGTTCGAATTAAAACTATAAAATAGCATGAATTTTCAAACTAAATATTAATAAGTCTATTTCCAAGTTCTACTTAAAATACCTTTCAAAAAGAATTTATCATTATACTTAATCATCATTTTTTCTTGAAAATACAATCGGTTTATCTTACATAACTCGGAATTGATTTTTTAAAATCATTTTTATTTTATCTCCTCTCTTACAATATCTCTCTTCTTTGGAGGATTTATCTTTGTCTCGACCGTTTTCAAATTAGTTGGAAAATTAAATATCTTGGCCACAGCATCTCTTTTGAGCCAGGTACCTCCACATTTTTCTCATTCAAAACAATCTTCAGTGAAATGTTTTGAGCATATGCGAGTGTAGTTAGTTAGTTGCCTTATAGTTTTCTAGTTTCATTTTCGCTTCCCACAACTTCCTTCGTATTTCATCTTTCGGAAAAGTAGAATGAAAATTTTTGTTAAGTAAAAATCAAATAGAAATTGTGCACAATAATTATCTGATAGAAATTATTTATTATAATGATCTGATCACTATGCACTTCGCTCTTGTAATAAAAGCAAAATAAGAACGCCTTTTTAACATATGCACGCGCATTTAAGTTGATATTATTCAAAAGCGCGCGACTAGGATTCACTCCTATTTAATAGAATCAATTAAAATATATCTAATGAATAACGTTAGCAAAAATAAACTTAATAAATAAATAGTACCTTTAATTTAGAGACTTTTATAAAATTTCATTGGAACACTTCCAAAATACACACGCACGCGCGCGCACCAACGATGGTGGTTTATAACATATATACCCAATTTGAGCTCAATCGAATGCCCCGTTTAGGAGCTATCGTGTTCACTCACACAAACACACACACACACACACACACACACACACACACACACACACACACACACACACACACACACACACACACACACACACACACACACACACAAACACACACACACACAAACATACATCTCGTAAAAATAGCATAAATCAATTCAGAAGACCTCAAAACGTGTTAATACATCAAAATCTCGAAGTCGAATTTTTTTTCATGATTACAATAGTTTCCTTACAGGGTACATGTTCGGAAAGAAAAAAGGATGAAAATCTGAAACACTTTCAGGTTTTAAATACACACTATAGTGCTATATATTAAAATCGTATCATTAGTTATACGTTGTCCCTATTTTTCTTACTTATTCCATTAAGTTTCAAAAGTGTATCATTATTTATGACTGTGCTGTATTTTTCTTGCTTGTTTCGTAAAACCCATCTTTGGAATCGAAATCTATCTTAAAATCGCCTACTAATACTATTTTACAATCTTCGCCAAGTATATTACAATTATACTTCATCGTTTTATATATTGTTTCGAATGTGCATCATAATCCATGAATGTACCGGTTTGTCTTTCTTGGGTTGATTCCTACTTTAACGCTTCGACTCTCGCCAAGGTGGCGATCATTAAACATATGCAGTTACCATGACGATTTTTTGCATTAATGTGGCAATCGTAATTTAGAAATAAAATGGCGATTTGGAACAACATGTAAGTAAAGCATGCCGTTACATTTTTATTTATTTTGAATTGCCAATTAATGTAGTTTTAATAATTAAGTGTCTTCAGATTCCTTAACTGGTGCGTTTATCGCTAGTTTGTTTACTTTAGTTTACATCTGGTTCTTTTGGGAGCGTTGAAATGGTACTTACCGTATCGTACAATCGTATTCCAAACCATCAACAATTTCATGTGCCCGGCATTTATCTTGGTTAAAAATTGCTTGTCTTGCCGGACCGCCGGGATAATACGTAAGTACCGTTAAAACTTGTGCATAACTCCCAGAGACCCATGACTGCAAAGCTCGCCAAAGTACGGGGATTTTTAGGTTGGTGAGAGTGGGGATGTTAAAATAGGAATCAACTCTTTCTTGTACCATAAAACGCATCTTTGGAATCGAAATCTATCTTAAAATCGCCTACTGAAACTGTTTTACAATCTTCGCCAGGCATATTCGTCCTATAGGCATATTCATACTATGCCGCAAAGACATGAAATGGGAATCATAATCCATGAGTGTACAGTGTTTTCCTTTCTTGTTTCACAGAGAACGTCTTGGAATAGAAATCTATATTAAAATCGCCTAATAAAACTCTTTTACAATATACGCCAGGCGTTTTCTAACTATACACGAAATATATTTATAATAAATTGTCACGTTTTGGCACCACATTTAGCGATCAATTATCAAAAATTGCAAACCTTGTGCGACTTTCAACATTTTATTAACTTCCCCCCCCCCCCTCTCCACATTATCTGGCAAACACATTTGAAAAGTGATTCGACACGCTAATGTCTACACAGAAATCCTGATTGAAATGAATAGCACTCGGGGGCTAAACATTTTGGGGTGGACCGCCCTTATGACTTAGGGGTATGAGACATAGTTAAAAACCTATTCTATGACCTAACGAATATACATAGAAAATTTCATTAAAATTGGTCGAGTGGTTTCGGAGGAGTAGGTGACTAACACTGGGACAGGAGAATTTTATATATTAGAGATAGATTAGAGATATATAAAGACCTTGCACTGGAAAGTTCGCTTTCCCTCCCCTTCTCTTGCTCGGTTTCCATATTGAGTGTCTTGCCATCATTTTTAGATGAATTGTTACTTTTGAACTTTGAAAATTGGGGAGGCGAGGCCCCTTTACTTTTGGAAGTGAGGGGTCAGTTGCCCCCTTGCCCCCCCGTACCAGCCGCCTATGGTCGAAGCCTTTTAACCTAATTAGATTTGTAACTCATTTTTAATCTCATGGCGTCATCACAGCGTCATATATCACATTATATGACTATATCATAAATTTCACATGCGAAAAATCTAGTATCGCATGAAATAAGTTTTATTTATTTTTTCCGACTGGCAACTGTTCAGTTTCCGTCGACTTGTGATGGAGCTCCGTTTTAAGAGCTCCGTCGGGCACCGAGTTCGTAGTTAGGGTTTTTAATTGATATCTTTTTAACTAATTGGAATTTCGGAAGTCGAGTCAGCGGTTCTGGTTCCCGGGATGATTCTGCGTCTTTCGGTACCTTCGCCGAATCTCTGCGTTCCGCCGTTTCGGAGGAGATAGGCCCATATAGATACATAAACGCGTTTACCTCCCGATTTTATTAGTGTAGACATTACTGTGCGAAATTATTTTAAGCCGATTGGCTTAACTGTGCCAGAGTCGGAGGTCCTATCAAAGTTGAAAATTGATTATAAAAATAAATAAGAAAAAGTAAGAAAATCTGAAACACTGTCAGATTTTAAATACGCACTGAGGTACAATAGCGTATCATAATCCATTCGTCCTCCCTATTTTCTTTGCCAATTCCATTAAGTTGGAAGTGTACACTGTAAAAAAATTTTCCGTGAAAATACGGAAAAAGTACTGGCAGCTGAGACGCCAGTACTTTTTCCGTATATTTACGGAATTTTATTTCTGTAAATTCCTGGACAGTTTCCGTTATTTTCAAAATTCCGTTTTAATGGTTTTCCGTTATTTACTGCATAATTTCCGTGAAATAACAAAATTCTGTATTTTGATTTTTCCGTTTTTTTACAGGATATTCTTCGGTATAAAAACATATTTCAGTATTCTAAATCTTCCGTTTTTTACCGGATAAATTTTGTGAAATTAATAATTTCCGTATTTTGCTTTTTCCGTTTTTTCACAGATTGAACGGTATTTGAACGGACTTCCGTATTTTATTTTTTCCGTTTTTGAACGGGACATTTTCCAGCATTGTAACGTACTTTGATTATTTACTTTTTCCGTTATTATCAGGGTAATTTCCTAGGTCTATAAAGTTTCCGTATTTCAATTTTTCCGTTATTTAACAGAAAGTTTTGTTGTATTGTATAGTTATATACAGTACATACAGTGCATCGTTAAGTATCAATATTATTAATACATAACGGAAAAGATTGTCACAAAAATTTTACTGATATAAAATTGACTTCTGATGCCTAAATTAACACATTAACTTTTAATTATTGACAAATAATTAAATTTGCTGACATAATACATTATGTCACATTAACAAAAATATAAAATATTTAATTTAAACAATCTTTTTTTTGTATTATCTATCTTTGGTTATCTTTTTCTCTAAATTTCCTATATATTATTATACAGTTATGTATTTTGAAGACTTCGGGAAAATCCCGTAAAACAATCGTTTCCATATCTAAGTAGAAAAAATTATTTGACAATATACTCATAAATTGACCATAATGTACAATTTGACAATATACTGATTTAGAAACGTGTTATCTTAAACATCCATAAGATAACATGTTTCTGCATTCCTCTCAACAAAATACTTTCTGAAACGTTACGCAATTAACATTTTTCTGTTCATTTATTTTTTATTTTATTTCAATTTTTTTATTTTATTTCAATTTTTGTGTGTATGTTTTTTCTTCCCAGGATCAGTTTTCTTAGATAAATAATTAATTATATAAGCTCATTGTAAAAAAAAAAAAAAAAAAAAAATCTGATTTGGAGAATGCTAGGGGAACACTGTTATAAAATCAGGTGCTATTTAAGAGTAAATTTGTATCCTCCACTGAATATTATTAAAATAATGCAATTAGAACCATAATTTCTAAACATTATTAAAAACAGCAAACCCTTGAAAAAAAATTAAAAGTGAAATTTAGAAGAACGTTGATTTTATGAGAATATTGCTTACACTTTGAATTTAAATTTTTGACTTCTTTCTTTTTTGTACGAGACAAACATTTTAAGAGTTATGTACTATATATAAATAGGAACTTTTATTTCTTCTGTGTACATAAATTCCACATAGCATTATAGTAATTATAAATTATAATTCAGTAACCTAGCAGGCTATTTGCAGGACCTTAAAATAGTGTAACGTATAGGAGCCAACTGTTCTCAGATTTTTCTTGCCGTCATAGTATGCATAATGTATAAATCGTACATATATACCTTTTGCAAGTACAGTGAAATTCTCCCAATCCGGACACCTCTCAAAGTCGGGCAATATCTGAGGCAAAGACGCAGCCAAAAGGTTGGCTCAAAGAGCCCGGGCGACTTTCGAAATTTGAATTTTTGTTAGCAAACTGATAATAATCAAGCCTTTTTGTGAGAATTTTTACTTTTCCACTTTGAGCCACCCCCAATTTTTTTTCTATCTACGTTCCTGGTCTATGGAAACCGCATGAGCCGGATTTGCTCTTTTTTTAAAAAAAATAAATAGAACAATAAAAAACTATTCTACTTTTCCCCATGAAAACCTTATATCCTTTAACGACTGCTCACAATTAGTAAACTTTCCTAAAAACGAAGATAATAGATATAAATAATTCACTAATGTGTGCAAAGTAAATTCATTGCAATTTTAATTGGTAGAATTCATATGTTGAACCATTGTTCTGCTATAAAAGAGAGCAAATATTAATTAATATATATTAGTATATTACCAATATATATTAATACAAGGGGAAGTAATTAGATTTATTTTGTTCATACAGATAATAGAATTCTAAATCAAATTTGAAATTATTGTATTCAGCTTAAACCTATCTACAGTAATTAAACATAAGTTAAATTGTCTTATATCAACGATGAATATTGCTTCATTTTGTATCAATATTATTGAAAGATAAAAATTACAAAAATTAGAGTGACATTGCTGGAGTTAAAGTTTTGCCAATGAGTGGCAACATAAGTTCTACTGATATAAATTGCTTTCTGATATCTAAATTTTAAGCACATTAACAAAAAAACATCAAATATTTAATTTTAAAAATCTTTTTTGGTACTATATCTTTTTCTCTAAAATGATAGTGTATATAATGCAATTATTAAACTTGTAGCATGCACACAAAAACAATTCCGAATAATAAATTGACTTAATGCGAATTGTATTATTTTATAAAAATGTTGTGCTGACAAATCTACTGTCATAAAAAAAAATCCATCATGAGAAAAAAAATCAGAGAGTAAACATACAATTCAAAATAATAGAAATTTATTGTAAGACATTATTAAATAACAAGAAATTACAATTTTAAGATTTTTTAGTTATATTGGATTAAATTACTAAGGTTTAAATTTTTGGGGTTCACAGCATTTTTAGTTTTTTCTTTTCATACTTCGTTCCTCTATCAGGATTTATATCCGCTAAGCATCTGCAAAAGAAAATATATCTTAAATTTCAAGGAGAAAAAATATTTATTATACACTTCAATTACAAATAAAATTAAAACAGCAGTAGTATCTCTCTTATAAGTACATTATTATCTGACATATATGTTGTAATGTGGTTATATATTCTGACTGTACTTGAAATAATACTTTTGACTGTACTTAAATACATTTCATATAGCAGTGAAATTGCTATATTGCAATGCATTTAATAAAAGTTACTCCAAACGTAGATATATCTTTATGATGAGTTTAAATTAAAATTACTGAACAATATTAGTATATTGATTTTAAACTGATGGTTATATTGATCTCAAAGGCAAATTTTAATTTTAAGAACTTAAAAAATTTTAGAGTAATTTTTTGTAACTGTGTTAAATTTAGAGAAAATTGTTTAGCGAAATGACTGCCACATATACAGACGTCCCCAAAAGATTGAAACGCTCTTTACTTTTATTCTTGTTAAAGATAAGTGATCAGTGTAAATTGAAAAAAAAAATGTTTTAAATAAAGTAGGTAGTAGAATTAGGTTAGGTAGAATTAGTAGAATTAAGGTTACATTTTGAAATATTCCTCTCATTCATTTTCAAAAAGTTACAAATTTTAATTTTGGCTCTTACACAAATTTCGTCAATCAGAAAATTGTTGTGTTCAATTTGGAGATATCATTTAAAAAAACCGCATATCTGTATAACTGTATCTTTAAAATGTACTGAATCACGTTGAAAGAAAAAAATCTGACTTATGCCACTTTTCCGTAAAATAGAGACCATAAACTGACGGTGGAAATTTTATGATTAAAAATATGCTAATGTGTGTCGACAATTTTTACCACATGAATCTAAACGAAGTATGGCACAGAGATCCTATAAAGCAGTCGTACTCCTTATGGGGCCCGTGAGCTGCATATGGCTAATATCATCCAGTTCTATCTTTTTTTGTGATACGTCAAAAAATATCATTTCCCCTGTGATAGATGGTCCCCATTCACAGTATTAGGGACTCACAGTGTTGGACAAACATAACTTCTTCAGTTTTAAAAATACAGATGTGCGGTTTTTAAAATCATACTTATGTGAGTCGAATAATATTTTTCTAATTCAAAAAGTGCAAGATTTTGAAGATTGATGAGCGTTATAATT
The DNA here is from genome assembly GCA_038373885.1 of Cheiracanthium punctorium. Taxonomy (NCBI): domain Eukaryota; kingdom Metazoa; phylum Arthropoda; class Arachnida; order Araneae; family Cheiracanthiidae; genus Cheiracanthium; species Cheiracanthium punctorium. The sequence continues at coordinate 346,815 of JAWZYV010012301.1, read as the reverse complement.
ACAATTTTTTTAAACTTATTACTTTATTTTCTACCTTAATTTAAACATTTTTGTAATTTACACCACTTACTTTTATTGGTAAAAAAATAAAGCGTGTTTCAATCTTTTTGACACACCCTATATAATGCTTTGTTTCTTAATTTTTAAACAGAGTAATTACATAAAATAAAAATATACATGGAAATACGTTTGCCTTATTAATTGGTGTAAATTAAGTAATTTTAAATCACAATAAAGCAATAAATTCATTATACTGCAAAGTGAAAAAGAAGAAAAACGTTTCTTTAAACTTAGGGGACAAACTGTAAATTGATAAAAGTTAAATAATGATCTATTTCTTTGAAAATGACAATTAAACGCCTTCAAATTCGTGAAATTAAAATTTTACTTACCGAAACTTACACTTAGAGATATGATTTTTTCTTTTTAATTTGGGTTCTTAGACACTAAGCAACATATTCTAAATATTAGTGATAGGAAAAGAGGGACCACATAAAAATTAAATTTCGTATTTTAATATACAATACTTTGTAAAAAATTGCAGTGACGTGTTTATTAATTTTCAGAAAACGAATGAGATTAATACAGGAATTAATTAGTATTCATGGTATCAGATTGTTGAAAGCTAAATAATAAGTTAATTATTCCACAAATGAATGCTACCGTGCTAGGAAAAAAGGGGGTAAATTAAAAAAGAATAATAATAATAATAAATGGAGTAATAACGCATATGAAAAAATAATCTTGATGTTGTCAATCCATGCTTCCAAGGTACATTTAGGGCAACAAATTAACTTATTCATGTTGTAAAATATCCCTGTGATATGCATACTACTAAGCATAGAAAATTACACAAACTACATATATGATGAATATATAAAAGGAAAAGAAAGAAAAAAGGCACCATTTACCGTTGTATAAATTCCAATTATAGGGGTATTCTTGAAACAGCACCGACGAAATTTTTTTGTCCGCATTACTGGAACCTTGTCCATGAATATGATGAAGTCACTTGCTGCAAAAATTGAACCACCTGAATGAAATAAATATTTCATCAAAATTAATGTTTTGTTAGAACGAATACAATAAATTTTATATGAAATTTATAAATCTGAAAGTGAATAAACAAATTTATAAATAAACAAGTTTATTTTTCTCAAGTTGATAACTACCAAGTTTTGGGCTGATTGGCCCTAATAAGCTACAAATAACTTGTTAATAGTCCACAGGGGAAACGATCACATTTACTCATACAAATTCCTAAAAGGTTAGCGCTCGGTTTTCTCTCTGTAAATCAGCTGAACTTGTTTGTGTCTTTTGAGTGCTAAACCCCTACCACGAAGACACTATACAGAATTTGTGCTTCAAAATGTATGGTAACAAGGTACCATGTGATCAAGTGTTATACTCATTTACTTTATTAAACATACAGTCATCAGCTATTACGTAAGTTTTAAGTTCATACAACACGATTATATTACTTTAGCGATATAAAAAGTAAGCTTAAAATTTAATTTGTCAAATTACTTTGGCAATCTAAATAATAGTCCATCTGTTTTTCAGGAATATAAAAGGACTGCCAAAAAAGAAAAAAAAAAAAAGTGTGTGTGTGGGTTTATAGCAAAGCTACTCGAGGGTTATCTACCAAAAGGCGATGCCTCGGGCGGAGGGCATTTTAGAGGGTTCTATAATATTACAGGGATTCCACTAAATTTTCTATCTAGAAAAGGGCAAAAAGGAGCATTTCTGGCGAAAAAGGGACCATTTTATAAACAATTGTTTTTACAGAGGGGTAGGCTTAGGAGATGTCTGAGATTATAGTCTCTTTTTCTTTTTAGTGCTATACAGGGAAAATGCCTGGGATTTGAGAAAATCCGGCATTATTGAGGGTGGTTCAAATTCAGAGGTTCCAGACACCACTGAAGAAAAGTGTGTAGTGTAGAGTGTAGTGTGTTTAGGGCAAATTTCCACATCAGATATCTGCAGAAGGTGGGGTGCCTTGGGAAGAGGACTTTTTAAAGGGTTTTAATGCTCATGGGCGAGGGGACACATCCCTCCAATATTTTGTCTTACTAATGATAAAATTTTAATGATGATTGGGAAAAAAGAGCATGTTTTGTTCTCCACCCCCCCCCCTCCACAATAATCAGCAGCTTGCGATGCTTATGTTAATTCATGTGACATATGGAGCAAACCACCCGAAACTCCAGAGCATTAGATCAACAGCCATGTGGTTAGCCAGAGAACCATTGACTTTCACACTTCAGCCATCTATCATTTCCAATACTTTATGCAATGGACCATTGTGGGGCCTGAAGATAAGTGGAGAGCTATTTTTCAAAGCTCTACAGAAGACTGATACTACATGTCGCAACATTCTAAATAGTTTGTTCTAAATTGTTCAAAATAGTTTAGGGTGTCTTTGCCTGGGACATCTGTAACGGGGAATATTTGGTCGGCAGAAAGGGGATAGACCTTCAGTATGTAATGTTAAGCATCTTCTAAACGTCAAAATTATTTCTGAACTTCCGTGTTGTAACTTTTATGATGTCATCATAACAAACAGTCATGTCTAATGAAAAATACAACTAAATAAATAAAGTTGAATATTCCAGTAAGGTAAGATTTTTAACTTACTTTATAAAATAATTCTAAAAATACTGTAAAATCTCATTAGAATAAACTAAATTTTTATGAATATTTCCGATTAACGAATAAATATTTTTATTAAAGAAAATCATTAGAACTAATTAAATAAATGAAATTTCCCTTTAATGAACTTTCCAGAATTACCAGTTCAATTTTCCCTTTAAATTCGTTGTAATGAAATTATACTAAAGACCCCACAAAAATATGTTTTGTCCTCGTTTGGCCTTAGAAATATATGGCAAGCCTAAACAGGGATGCCTTTCAAGAAAACCAGAAAAAGACGAAATCACATGTGAATCAAAAAATAGCAATATATATGTAATTATGCATGGCGTAAAGTTTGCGACATTATTGATAATTATTTGTAAAGTAATTTAAAATAATAATTATATATAATTAATGCATAATACAATGCAGAAAATTTCTTACATTGAAATTAGTGTTATATCACAGCTATGTAATATAACAAACACTGATAACAACATTTATATATTGCATAAAAATGGCAAATGTTTCAAAAGTTTTCCAATAAACCTGTTGCATGAATATTAAAAAGGAATATCTAAATAACATATTTTTCCAGGATTAAAAAAATATTTGAAAAATTACTAACAAATACTACAAATTGTAAAATTCTGTATATTTAGATTAGTAAAAAAAATTTCTATAAAATATAATCAGTTTTTTACTTTTAGTGTTTGTTTTCGAAAACATTTTTCATATATATTCATTATTCTTGCGAGTAAGCCGTATTTTTCTCCCTTGTTACATAAAACACATCTTTCGATTCGAAATCTATCTAAAATCGCCGACTAAAATTGTTTACAATCTTCGCCAAGCATATTCCAACTGTACTTCACAGTTTTAAATACTTTTTGGAATGTGCACCATAATCCATGAGTGTGTCGTGTTTGACTTTCTCGGGTTGCTTTCTACTTTCACGTCTAGACTCCCGCCAAGGTAGCGATCGTTAAATATATGCAGTTACTGCGACGATTTTTTGTATTTATGTGGCAACCTTAATTTAGAATTAAAATGGCGATTTGGGACAATATGTAAGTACAGCATTCTATTACTTATTTATTTATTTAGATTTGCCAATTAAAGTAGTTTTAATAATTAAAATTCCTTAATCGGTGCGTTTATCGCTAATTTGTTCACTTTAGTTTTCATTTAGTTCTTTTGGGTGCGTTGAAACATGTGCATAACTCCAAGCGACCCATGACTGCAAGGCTCGCCAAAGTGCCGCAATTTTTTAGGGTGGCGAGAGCAGAGGCTGATCCACGGGGGGGGGGGTCTCTGGGGGCTCGAGCCCCCTCCAGAGCTAGAAATACACTATTGATTAGGGAAGTTTTAAAAAAATGTAAATTTTCACATGAACTGAAATTTAAAAAAGTAGTACTGTATATACAGTTGACTCTCTGTTTAACGGCGATCTCTTTCCAACGACGATATTTCAAAGTCCCAGCAACTCCAACGTAAACAATGTCTAATCAAAGACGACATCGTTTCTGTTTAACAACGATTTTTTTTTTTTTTTTTTTTTTTTTTTCATCTTACGCTACAGGAACAAGGGGAAAATTTTTTAAGAGTGGGAAAAAAGTGTCGGGGAATGTTAAAAGTGCAATTCGCAAGTAAGACAATCTCAACTACCTGAGTGTATTCTCAAAGGTATTTTAGAAGCAAAGAGAAAATTCTTGAAGCAGCACAAAAATTTAGTTCGGGATCCAAATCCAAACGGCCGAAAAGTCAATGTGGCCGATTGGAAGAGTTTGCCAAGGCACTTCTGCATGCAAATGGTTGCATGAAGCAAGAGCATCCAACATTCTAATTTCTGGGCCCCACCATGGCCGAGTGGATAAGACACTCGACATGATAGGCGGCTGAAGTGTGAAGGTCCCGCGTTTGGGCCTACCGCGAGGCTGTCGATCTAACTATCTGGAGTTTTTCCAGATGGTTTTCTGCAGATTTAAAATGAATACGCGTTAGAACCTCTGAAAAAAATCCTCCGACCAAGGCAACCGCCCCAGAATGCAGATGCCTCTAGTGTAGGCTTGCCACATAACATCACATAGCACATAACTCCAATTTCTGGAGGCCCGACGAATGGCTGAGCGCCTAGTGCTCGCAACTGGGAGAAGAAAAGTGCCTGGTTCAAACTCAGGTCGCGTCCGTCAATCTAGCCATTCGGAGTCTTTAAGCAGTTTTCTCCGAAACTTTTCATAAATACGGATTTAGACCCCTTAGAAAAACCCCTACGTAAGGCATCCCTCATGTAGATAATTGTTCGTATTACCAAAATAAAATCAACCAATTACTGTAGTGCTGTTATTCTGGCAGAAAAATTTGGAATGCAAAATTTTCAGGCTTCGGCTGGTTAGCTAGAAAAATTCATAAGATAGAAGCTGACGCATTTCACATTTGAGAAAATCTGGAAGAAAGAATAACGGGAAGGCGCAAAATGAAACAACTGTCTCATTTTGATTTTCTTGAAACCTAATTTTATTGTATTTCTTGTTTTTACTACCTTCTTTTAAGGTAACTTAAAATAATTTTTTGTGGATAATAAAACAATATAATGATAATAAAAGTAACATCTTTAAGCAAGCTAATATATCAAGAAAAATATTCACAGTCCTAAGAATGTAAAGTAGAAAGGGTTGGTGTTGGTGCTGTAGGATTACTGCCAATTATCTGCACATGGAACCTAAGCCGATGGGTGGGGTGCACTCCGTGGGGGTCTTTCTAAGGGACCTAACCCTATTTACTCTAAGTTTCGGAGGAAAGCACGGAAAACTCCGAGCAGTTAGGTCGGCGGACGCGAACTGGTTTTGAACCAGGCACCTTCCAAAGTGTAAAGGGAAATATTATTCTTTTACAAATTCTGTTTATGGAAGATCTCTAAGGGCGATTTTTCACATTTTAACTGTTCCTTGAAAGTCATTTAACAGAGAGACAACTATATATATATATAGTTGGCTCTCTGTTTAACGACTATATATATACATTTACCAAGAATATTTACACCAATACTAGTCCTTGTGTACTAAACATAATTTCTGAAGGACTGTGCGTTCATACGCATTGTTTTTCTTTTTCGTTTCTATGACTACCTGCTAAAGCTCCCGGAAGAAAGTCACGTGACGCGCTTCACTCGAAGCGTCGATTCATTCGGAGTGTTGTTGTTCTTTATGTAAGCATGATATTGTAGATGTGATGTGTTTGTTATAATAAATATATTTGTATTAAACATGGACTGATTCGTTCTTCGGCGATCCAAACGGACTTCTGACACTTCAAGCGGTAGCAGAACCGTGGTTAGTTTCGGAAAGAAATATTCTTAAGTAGCTGAAAATAGCATAAAACGAAACAACCGAAGAATGGATCGGCTTCCAGTTCCTGTTCTTACGGGTGTGAATTATCACACATGGGCCATGAAAATAGAAGCTATGTTATGCATAAAAGGCTTAAGTGAAGTCATAGATGAAGATGAGCCCAAGGAACCCGAGAAATTAAGTGAATGGAAAAAACGAAACAACGAAGCGGTTGCTTATATCAAACTTTCGTTAGCAGATGAACAAGCACTACAGTACGCTACTGAAAAGAATGCGAAGAATTTGTGGAATAAAATTAAGAATAACTTTACTGGAATGCTCGTAGATCAAAAAATACACGCCGGTCAAGAACTGAAAAACTTAGAGCTTCATGATAAAGAAAATATAAATGACTACATAGCTCGATTTCGTGGCTTAGCAACGAAATGTTCTTCTCTTGGACTTGATATATCACCTAGAGAGCTGGTATACTACACCGTCCGAGGATTAAGAGGAAAATATTTTCCCGTATTAGAGAAGTTCTAAAAACCCAAAGAGACAAAACTATGGACGACATCATGGAGATTCTGAGAGAGGAAGAACGAGAGCTGTTCCGGAACAAGAATCACACGCAAGTTGACGGAGCCTTCTTTGTGCGAAACCGAGATCGAAAAACTGAAAAGGTATGCTACGTCTGTTCAAAAAGGGGACATTTAGCTAGAAACTGTTTTTTCAGAAAAACTAATAACTTTCAGAACGCAAAGTGAAATCAAAGAACTCAAAAGCCAAAACCCCAGAAAGAAAAAATGTGAACTATACTTCCGAAGTAAGTAAATCAGATGGCAGTTGTGCTTTTAATGCTACAGATGAAGATGAAACAGGTAAAGATTCTGATATTTGGTTACTTGATAGTGGGGCTTCTTATCATATGTGTAATAGTTTAAAATGGTTTCATAAAATTGATTTTAATTGTAGTAAAATTATGCAAGCAGGTATAAATGATTGTTTAATTAGTGAAGGTACTGGTTTTGTTAAAGCCAAAGCTAATAATTTTTCTGAATGTGTTCCAGTTACCATGGAAAATGTAATGTTTATACCTAAATTAAGAAATAATTTGTTGTCTGTAACTACACTAATGGAAAGGGGATATAAACTTATTTCTGATGATGATAGAGTGTTTATCACAAATAGTTCTTGTGAAATACTGTTAACAGCATTTAAAAAAGATAAACGTCTGGAAATTGTTATGCAACCTGATATAAATTCACATGTATTGCAGGAAATTAATCAAACTGAATCTGAAAAATTGATTCCATCTGTTTTGTGGCACAAGAGATTATGTCACATAAATGCTAACTACCTGTCGAAAATGATAAATTAGAACATGACTAAAAATAGTGATATGGTTGTTAATTTAAATTTAGAATGTGACGGTTGTATAAAATTATAGATGTGAATCAAAGCAATTCTATTCTTGAATTGGTACATGTGGATTTATGTGGGCTTATACATGTTCCTTCCTTGAATGGATCAAATTATTTTCTTGTAATTGTTGACGATTTTTCTGGTATGTATTTTACTTATTTTGTAAAGCATAAAAATGACGTTTTAAGTAAAATCATTAGTTTCAAAGAGAGATTCGAAAATCTTACAAATGCTAAAATTAAACGTATTAGATCGGATAATGGCGGGGAATTTGTAAATGAGGAATTTGATCAATATTTGTCTCAGTCCGGTATAATACACGAGAAAACAGTCCCCTATAATCCTGAGAGTAATGGCAAAGCAGAAAGGGCTAATAGGGTTATTCTAGAACGTGCTAGAACTTTAATTTATGACAGTGGCCTTCCCTTAAAATTTTGGGCGGAAGCAGTTGCTTGCAGTACACGTGTTACAAATTTGACTTATAGGAAAGGGAAAGATAAAACACCTTATGAACTTTGGCATGGTGAAAAGCCAAATATAAATTATTTACGAGTTTTTGGTTGCCTTGTTTATTTTCACATTCCCAAACAATCTCGTAGTAAATTACAAGTGCCAGGAAAGCGTGGTATTATGCTGGGTTACTCAAATGAAAGACGAGCGTATCGAATTTATGATATAGAAAGCAGAAGGGTTCTTGAAGAAAGATCAATTAAATTCATCGAACATGTAATGGGAAGTAAATTTTTAGTAAACACATCTTATTACTCAAAAGACTCTATTTGGGATATAGAAACGCTATTTTTCGACACTAATAGTGAAAAATCTAACAGAGATCCTAACTTAAATTCCATACAGATTAACGTAGATGAGGAAAACAGCCATTTCGATAACGTTGAATCCCGTGACTGCGAAAGACCATCAGAGGTGCTTGAAAGGGATGCAAACAGTGTAGGAGAGCAAAATAATAGTTTAAAACAACCACTACGGAGATCAGAAAGACTTAAAGTTAAATACAGTGCTAATTTAGCTTGTGTAGAAACTCCTAAAAGCGTCCAAGAGGCGAGAAAATCAGAGAATTGGGAAAGTTGGGAAAATGCGATGAAGGAGGAACTAAGCTCGTTAGGGAAACACAATGTTTTTGATATTGTAGAAAAAGCAAAGGGAGAGAAAATTATTAATAGTAAATGGGTTTTTACTGTAAAAGAGAACGATGGTAAAAACAATTTAAAGCTAGATTTGTTGCAGCTGCATATAATCAGACTAAAAACAAAGACTATTCAGAATCATATTCTCCAGTAGTTAACATAGAATCATGGAGAATGTTAATGGCAATGTCAGCTAAAATGAATTGGGATGTTAGATTTTATGATGTTAAAACTGCATACTTATACGGACATATCGATGAAACTGTTTTTGTTTCAGTACCCCCTGGATTTGAAAATGAGTTTGGTAATAGTAAAATGTGCAAACTCAATAAAAGCATTTATGGATTAGCACAATCAGGCCGAAATTGGTACCTTAAACTTACATCCGAACTTCAAAAAATTGGTTTTAAAGAGACTGCTTCAGATAATTGTGTTTTTCTATTGAATGATAAAAATAATTTTGTAATTATTTGCGCTTACGTAGATGATTTAGCAATCTTCAGTAATAACGAAAATTTGCGTAAAGAAATAATTCTAAAACTTGAGCTATAGGATACTACACAAAATGGTAAATTTCTCGGAAATGAGATATATCACTTAGAGAACGGTATTGGGTTATCTCAGAGAAAAAAATTGAATCCCTTTTACAAAAACACGGGATGGAACAATGCAAAAGTGTTAAAATTCCTATATGTAAAGATGAGGATAAAAATATTGAAACTAATGATGATCGATATTGATCAAACACAATATAGAGCATTATTAGGTGAACTATTGTACTTATCAAACAGAACAAGACCAGATTTATCATTTGTTATGTGTTACCTTTCTCAATTTAATGAGCGTCCTGAGAAACGTCATTTTTTGCTACTAAAACGTGTTCTAAGATATTTACAAGGTTCTGAAAACAAAATGCTAATTTATGACAATGAAATGGGTTATGTGAATGCTAGTGCTGATTCCTGCTGGGGAAATGCAACTGAAGGGAAATCTTTTTCTGGGGGAGTAATTATGATAGGTTCGTCATTAGTATCTTGGAAATGTAATAAACAAAGATGTGTAGGAACTTCTACCTGTGAAGTGGAGTTGTTTGCCATTTCTGAAACAGCAAAACACGTTACCTGGACTTTAAATTTATTGAAAGAACTTAATTGTAATAATTTTGTAAATGAACGCGTAGTAATTTTTTCTGATAATCAGTCAGCAATTGATTGGTTAAATGGATCTAAATCATCGAACAAAACGAGACATGTAAATTTAAAATTTTATTTTGTAAGAGACATGATTGAAAACAGTATTATCCAGTTAAAATACATATCTACTGAAAAAATTATTGCGGATTTTCTAACGAAAGCCGTATCATCTGATAAAATGTTATGGTCTATGGAAAAAATAAATTTAATTTGATTGTATCTTTATATGTGTGTATTATATAAGTTCTATGTAATATTTTTGATAATTTGTGTCTGAAAGAAAAAGAGAAAAGAAAATGCGTAAATCCGCAGGGGGAGATTGAAGGACTGTGCGTTCATACGCATTGTTATTCTTTTTCGTTTCTATGACTACCTGCTAAAGCTCCCGGAAGAAAGTCACGTGACGCGCTTCACTCCAAGAGTCGAGATTCATTCGGAGTGTTGTTGTTCTTTATGTAAGCATGATATTGTGATGTGATGTGTTTGTTATAATAAATATATTTGTATTAAACATGGACTGATTCGTTCTTCGGCGATCCAAACGAACTTCTGACACTACAATTTCTCTATTTACAAAAATGATAGAGCTTTTATTTTTAAACAAAAAGAGGGGCAAATTTTATTGACTCGCTATCACCACAGTGGCTGGAGCACAGTTCCCAGTTTTATTTGTACAGTGGAACCTGTCTAATGGGACTACCCATGGGAAGAACAAAACTGGTCACCTTATAAAGACGGTCACCTTACAAAGGTGTTAAAGTGTGATGGTTGTAAAGCAAAATTGCATTAAAGTTGTCACTACAGACAGACGATTTCTTGACCAAGCAGGTTCCACTGTATTTGAATGGACGACGGCACACTGATACAGGAGAAAAAATCTGCCGTTGCTCTCTCCATTTTATAGGGGACGGAGTTTGCGGTTTAGTGCAGAAATATTTTATCGGTAAGCCCCGAATTGCCATTAAAAAGTCGTAAAATTCGCGACGAGAATGCCCTCTTACCCACTGCAGTCACGTTAGACGCAGGGGCAATCAGCATCGGCCTTAAGTAATGCTGAAGCATAGACGAACCATCCAACCCTCCGCAATTGTGCAGCTTTCATTCTTTCAACTGCTCTTATAAGTTGTCCACACCACCCAGACGTATGTGTACAAATCCTCATTATAAAAGTAAAACATATTCTAAGATATCAGACAAAGTGAGTACCTGGCAATGTATAGCTGGTCTGGTTTTAAAAAAGAAAGCTCAAATTGTAAATAGCAGGTAATAGTGATAATAGTTGTAAACAGCAATTAAGGTTGGCTTACTACAGTCCTCACAGAAAAGGATGGGAATTACTTAATATGGAAAACTTAATGTCATCCTAAAATACGCAAATATATGCTGTGATCACTGTATATTGCACGGTGGCTGTGAAATGGGTTCAATAATGCATTCAGCAATTATACTCTGTACACACTAAAATGTTAATGATTAGGGCCAGCGAACAACAACATGAATAAAGGTCTTGCTGATTAGCCACGTCTTGTCTACAGGGGTTAAGGCGACATTTTTCTGGCGAAATTTACGACTTTTAATGACCAGTCGGGATCTACTAACAAAAGATTAATGTGCTAAACTGAAAACTCTGTCCTCCCCACACAATGGAGAGAGCAACGGAACTTTTTTTTCCCGTATCAGTCCCTTCGTCCAATGAAATGCATAAAACACGTGGCTTGTGAGTATCGGTCTTAACTTGATCGGTATAGGGCGCACGATAGCTCTGCCCCCCTCTTTCCGAGTTTTCTTTCGACGGTTCTTGCAGCAGACAGCATACTTATTTAGTTGTGATATACCATGTCCAATTATACATTGGGAGAAAAAGTATTGGGAAATCATTGTATCATCCTAATGAAAAACGGAGCCCCCCCCCAGATTGTTTCTCTGGATCCGCCCCTGGGCGAGAGTGAGAGCTTTAAAATAGGAATCAAATCTTTCTTGTTCCATAAAACTGATCTTTGGAATCGAAATCGATTCCTATTTTTAAGCTATTCCTATTTTTACAATACAAAGTTCCTACCCTACGCCACTGTGTGTGTCAAAAAAAAAAAAAAAGAAAAAAGAAAAGAAATCATACAGACCAGTGGCGGCTCGTGGGATACAGCAAGTACAGCCGGGCTGCACTTGAAATTATCAGCACATACTTTAAAATAATTTATTCTACTAAATTTTCTAAATTCAGATTAGAATTGTGGAATTCCTACGGTAAATTAAAAAAAATCTCCGAAAAAAACCAAACACAAAAAAACGTATTGTGGCCGGATCGCTCATTCAGAAAAAAAAGCACTTTAATCTTCTCGCAATTCAGGGCCGGATTCAAACGAAACAGAGTTCTATCGTTTTCCGTGCGATCGCGGAAATTTTCGACTGATTCCTATGTTTCCTATTCAAGTGAAACCTGTCTATCGCTTTTGGATCACGTGACACTGCGATGCGATTGGTTTTTTGCTATCGTTTTTCCAAAAGCGATCGTTTTCTCAAACATGGCGGATCGATCGGCGGATGGTTGATGAGAAGATTACAACAACAATGAAGACTCGTTATTTAAAATTACGAAGCAATCCGTTGGAATTATCAGACAGGGAATTCTGCAAAAGATTTAGGCCTGCGGAAAGCTGAATTTTCTCGCAGAACAGAATATCTGTAGGGTTTATTTTCTGTCGGCCTTTGAGTTCTACTCTAGCAGACACTACGATGCAGGCGCCATCTGTAGTCCTTTTTTTAAATCGTTTATTGCTCGATAAATGTTTGATATTTGAAACAGCGCGAAAAAATACATTAACGAATAATTTCTCGCTAAAATAAGCATCCTAGCAACCCTCCTAAACAAATACAAATATTCATATCATTATATTAAGGATGTCTTTGATTGTTAATTATATATCAGAACATGAAATATATAGTAATTCTACCCCTCCATTATAATTATAAACAGCTTCTCTGCTACAGAAAAATAAAATATAGTAGGCAAACTAGAGAACAATTATTATTCAATAATTCGAACAATTCGACATGATAATTATGACGAACAATACTATTATCAATAATTTTCTAAAAAAAAAATCTTCATAAATTAAAAATGCGTTTCCATGATTATAAACATACAAAAAATATTAACCTAAACCAGTTAAAATTTTAAAACATTAACCTACAATACTGTTGGGGAAAAAGCTCAAACATAAATAAATAAACAGTTAGTCGTCGCCATTAAGTTAAAAATTTTTTCCGGAGAAAGATACGATTTTTTTATTGGTTAACAGCGACTTTCTACGTCACCGGAAGTTGCGTTTTCACTCTGTGGCGATAAAGTTTCGATCTAGCAAACCTGTAAGTTCGATCGCCTATTTTGTTTCACTTTGAATACACTTTTGCGATCGCTTGTAAAAGCGATCGAACTTCCAGAGAGAAAACGATCGTTTTGGAGACGACCGATCGCGTTTCGTTTGAATCGGGCCCTCAATTGGGAAAATCTTTGGTTCAGCCCAGAGCGCTGAAAAGAAAATTGGCAGCAGCGTTGCCATGACAACGACTACGTAAGCAGCCTCTCCGGCATAGGGAGTATGCAGCTGATAAGCCGATGAAAGATTTTTTAACGGGGGCTGAACTTGAGAACTCGACTAACTGATTGGCTCGGACGAGAAGGAGGGAGGGGGTAAGGAGTATATATGTTTAGAAAACTCTCGACTTTATATTGCTGAATTTATCAAGAAGGTAAGCCTGAATAGGCGCTTATGAATGGACAATTACCCATCAAAGTAGTATTGTTTTTTTTCACCCGGGTAGCTCAGGGTCCTTTTTTATTTTAGTTCTAGCCTGGTTTTTGGCTTCTTGTCTGTTGTATGAAATATGTTTATTGGCGATATGGTTTTGATATGGTCCCTGGAATTATTAGGAGCCCCGATGGAGGGATAGTAATATCTCCTCTGTTTTCCTTGTTTGGCTGGGACGAAGCCGTCCTGTTAGGATGAAGCACATGTCCCCAAACCAACCAACCAACCAACCAAAAAAGTATTGTTTTTAAGTAAGTAAGAACTGGCATTTAGAGGACATGGCGAGCGAGAAAATTCTTTAAACATGGGAAATTTTAAAGAGCTTTTAAAATTATTGATATCTGAATTAAAACAACGCCTTTTTATGGGGACATCACTGACGGATTCCCATGTTTAAAAGAAAGGAGGATTGATTTGTCTTATAAAAAATAAGTAAGTTTTCTTTTTTTTTATTTTCTTCTCAAGTTATCGTTACAAAAGAAAATTCTAAGGAAACTTCGAATCAGACACGGATTAATGCAATTTTGAGGATAAGAGCGGTTGGTTGAAATTTATGTCCATTTTATGGAAGTAAAATAGGAACTCTTACATTTTTTTATATAATTTCTTTTTTTTTTTTTTTTTTTTTCCCTCGGTGAGGGCTTAATCCGCCAGCTTTCAAATTCAGTAACAAAAGATTTTCCAATCCTGTCCGGAGGAAAGGGGGGGGGGGCTCATATGCTTCCGGCTGCACTAACAGTTTTGACCACGGGCCGCCACTGATACAGACAAATATAAACAAACTGAAATTTGTGTATTTTTATGGATTTATTTTATAAATAACGAAAGTAAGATAATAGTCAAATTTTTTAAAAATAAAGGCAAATACTTTTTACACATCAATATTTTTCCACAACGACGAATGACTTTATAAAAAATAGTAGCATACATGGGCGCCGGCAGCACAGGACAAGGGGGGGCAATGGCTCCTCCCTGGATTTTTGTATGCAGTGTTTTCCCTAACTCATTTGCTCTTTTTAACATGGTAACCATACGTTAAAGTAGTCTTTGCCCCAGGGCCCGATTAACCTCTGAAGTGAGGGGAAGCTCAGTCTCATTTCGGGCCCCCCCATCCCCTTTTTGCTTGGGAAAAGTAAAGTTTTAATGATTTTCTTTCATAAAAATATTTTATTTATAAAAGAGAAATTTCATTGATTTAATGAGTTCTAATGATTTCCTTTGATAAAAGCATTTTATTCATTAATTTAAAATTTTCCTTTGATAAAAATGTTTTATTCATTAATCTTCATCAAATTCTAAAATAATAAATAGTTTAGTTCATTGTAACGGGATTTTACAGTATTTTGAAATTACTTTAAACATTAACAAATAACTAAAACATTAACTTACTGGAACATTAAAATTTATTAATTTAATCCTATTTTTAATTAGACGTGGCTTTTTTCAGGAATTCTTTGTTTTGATGACATCATAAAAATCCCAACACAGAAGCAGGGGCGGCAGAAGCAGGGCCGCCCCCCTCAATCATCTAGGGGGGGCTCCATTTTTCATTAGGACGATACATTGATTTCCCAATACTTTTTCTCCCAATGTGTAATTAGACATGGTATATCACAACTAAATAAGTATGTTGTCTGCTGCAAGAACCGTCGAAGAAAACTCGGTAAGGGGAGGGGGGGGGCAGAGCTATACCGATCTGTACCCTATACCGATCAAGTTATGGCCGATGCTCATAAGCTACGTGTTTTATCCGTTTCAATGGACGACGGGACTGATACGGGAAAAAAATGTTCCGTTGCTCTCACCATTGTGTTGGGGGACAGTGTTTCAATTTTAACACAATCTTTTGTTGGTAGATCCCGACTGGCCATTAAAAGTCGTAAATTTCGCCAGAAAAATGTCGCCTTAACCCCTGTAGTGACGACAAGACGTGGCTAATCAGCAACGTCAATTATTCAATTTGTTGTTCACGGTCCCTACCCATTAACATTTTAGTGTGTACAGAGTACAACTGCTGAATGCAATATTGAACCCATTTCACAGCCACCGTGCAATATACAGTGTTCACAGCATACATTTTCGCATTTCAGGATGGCATTAAGTTTTCCATTTTAAGTAATTTCCATCCTTTTCAGTGAGGACTGTAGTAAACAAACCTCAATTGCTATTTACAACTATTATCACTACTAGCTGAAGCACCCGTTGTTCGCCCGGAATGGATATTGATAAACCAACAATTACAAATGGAAAATAAATAAATATATATTAAACATACTTTGGTTATATATTTTATCGCTACAAAATCTGTTTTACCTTATTCGTCAGCAATATTCTAACCATACTTGATTTTTTTAAAATACTGTTTGGGATGTGCATCATATTCTCCGCGTATTTGTCTTGTTCTTCAAAATTGAAATCTACGTTAAAATCGCCTATTAAAACTGTTTTAAAATTTCCGTCAGAAATAGTCTAACTATACTTCACCTTTATTTACACGAATATAGACACCAATATTCCAATTAAATAAACAGTAGTGTTAGGCAATTTCTCGACAAAGATGGTTGTGTTGTGGGGTTACGGGCAATTAGCTAAACGTTGGCTCTGCTGGGGGGTGGGGTGCCCCACATGGGAGTCTTTCTAAGGGGTCCTAACCCGCAATTACGCTAAGTTTTGGAGGAAACCACGGAAACTCCGAACGGTAGGTCGGCGGACGCGATTTTGTTTTGAACCAGGTACTTTCCGTCTCGCAGTTCAGCGTGCTAAGTGCTCGGCCACTGGTGGAGCACTCGACAAAGATGGAATATATCGTTTCGAGGACTCATTTCTTTTATGCCAAACTTCCCGATAAATCACCAAAAATGGCAAACGTTGGAGACTTTTCACATTTAATCTGGCAGCCCTTGAAACGTGATTCGCCAAACACCTTTTTTGTCAACTCTTCTTTATTAAAATCGACTTTTAAAAAACCTTGAAAAAGATTTTTATGAATTTGTATTCATTTCATTTTAGTGCAAGATTTTTATGGCTATGTTCATTTCCCTTCAATGTATGCAGACAAATATGAAAGTAACTTTTTGGCCCCTCACGCCAGTTTGGACACGAACTTTAAAAAACCCTGAAAATGACTGTTATGCATTCGTGTTCGCTGCATTTTAAAGCAAGAATTTTTTGACTATTTATATCCTTTTAAGATATGATAGCAAATTTGGAAACAACGTTTAGACCCTTATGCCCGTTTTGATGAAAATTCTAGAAAATCCTGGAAATGATTTTAAGACATTTGTGTTCACTATATTTTTAAGCAAGAATTTTAAGCTATCTCGTCTTCCTCTGATACATGAAGGGAAATGTGAAAAGAACGTCATAAAACGTTTCGGCCCCTTAACCCTGTTTCGGTGTGAATTCTAAAACACTCTGAAAATTATTGTTAGGCATTCGTGTTTGCTACATTCTAAAGTAAGAGTTTTATGGCTATCTCCAGTTCCCTTTGAGATATGATGGCAAATTCGAAAATAACGTTTTGGCCCCTTATCCTTGCTTTGATGCGCATTCTACAGAACCCTGAAAGTGAATTTTAAGCATTTGTGTTCACTATACTTTTAAGCCGGAATTTTAAGGCTATCTCTTTTTTCCTCTGAGATATGAAGGGAAATGTGAAAAGAACGTTTTGCACCCTTATCGCCCCCCCCCCCTTTAGGTACGAATTTTAAAAAACCATGAAAATGATTTTTAAGTATTGCTGTTAGTTGTATTTTAAAGCAAGAATTTTATGTCTGTCTCTTTTTTCCTCCGAGATATGAAGGAAAATGTGGTAAGAACATTAAAGAACGTTTTGGCCCTTTGCGCCCGTTAAGGTGCAAATTCTAAAAACCCTGAAATAAATTTTTAGATATTTGTGTTAGCTATATTTTAAAGCAATAATTATATGGCTACCTCTTTTTTCCCTCTGAGATATGAAGGGAAATGTGAAAAGAACGTTTTGGTCATTTTCGTTCGTTTGGGTGCGAATTCTAAAAAAATCCTGAAAATGACTTTTAGGTATTTTTATTAGTCAAATTTTAAAGCAAGAATTTCACGGCTATCTCTTTTCCCCCTGAGATATAAAGGGAAACGTGCAAAGAACGCTTTGGGTCGCCACCACCGTCTGCGTTCGAATATTCAAAAATCGCTTCTTAAATGACGCTTTAGGCACAAAAGCTATGACCTCCTAAAATTTCATGTCTGTATCTGCAGTAAATTTGGCTGGGTGATAATCATCAGTCAGTCAGGACATCTTCCTTTATATATAGAGATTATAAAACTCTTAGGTTGCCAATTAATATAGTTTTAATAATTACGTGACTTCAAATCACTTAAATGGTGCGTTTATCGCTAATTTGTTCACTTTCGTTAAGACGTGTGCATAACTCCTAGAGACTCATAACTGCGAAGTTCGCCAAAGTGCGGCGATTTTTAGGTTGGCGAGAGTGGAGGGGCGTTAATTAAAATCATAATTTAAGTTTAGTTAAAAGTTATCACTGCATTCATTGACTGTTAGTCAGTACAAAATTCCCTATGGGTCAGTTAGTATAACATAAATGTTTATTTTCATTTGCCACACTAAATTTAACTATTTAAAAAATGTTAGAACTATTTAATATCCAAGCTGTACCAATTTAAATTACCATGTATCCAATATAGCGATACTTTGTAAATCTTCTATGGTTCTGTCTCGTGTAAAACATCAAGCTGTGTAATCTCGAGGAGCTAATTAGAATCGCTTTAATTGCGAATAGGATGTTAGTGTTGCAGAATATACAAATTTCACACTTTTTTTAATTTATGACGTCAAGGTTTAACTGCCGTAAAAGATACACAAAACCCATGTTTAGTAAAAAAATTCCTAAAAATCTGCAAATTATGCTACATATTCAGAAAGAACTGTTTTGAAAAGAAAATTTTCTCTTCTATCCGATGATATAAATGCAGTTTTGCTGCAAACGTAATTGCCGCCGTTATTACGAATTAGGTGAGGAAAAATTCAAAAAATCGCATAAAATAAAAAAATTTCTAATTGGAATTTCGAAAATTTTAATAATTATTCTGCTATTCGGGGCGAAGACGAATCCAACGAATGAGAGATCCTTAAAATCGGTCCAGCCATTCTTGAGTTATAAGTGTTGGAACAAACCTGACTTTGTTTTATGTATATAGATTACCTGCTATTTACAATTTGAGCTTTCTTTTTTAAAACCAGACCAACTATACATTGCCGGGTACTCGCTTTGTCTGATATCTTGGAATATATTTTACTTTTATAATGAGGATTTGTACCCATACGTCTGGGTGGTGTGGACAACTTATGAGAGCAGTTGAAAGAATGAAAGCTGCACAATTGCGGAGGGTTGGATGGTTTGTCTATGCTTCAGCATTACTTAAGGCCGATGCTGATTGCTGCTGCGTCTAACGTGACTGCAGTGGATAAGAGGGCATTCTCGTCGCGAATTTTACGACTTTTTAATAGCAATTCGGGGTTTACCGATAAAAGATTTCCGCACTAAACCACAAACTCCGTCCCCTGTAAAATGGAGAGAGCAACGGAAGATTTTTTTCCCCCGTATCAGTGTGCCGTCGTCCATTCAAATATGGTGAAACCTGCTAAAATGACCACTTTGGTAAAGAGATCATCTGTCTATAGTGACAACTTTAATGCAATTTCGCTTTACTACCATCACACTTTACCACCTTTGTAAGGTGACCAGTTTCGTTCGTCCCAAGGGTAGTCCTATTAGACAGGTTCCACTGTACAAATAAAACTGGGAAAACTGCTCCAGCGACTGTGGCGATAGCGAGTCAATAAAATGTGCCTCTCCTTCTGTTTAAAAATAAAAGCTCTATATCATTTTTGTAAATAGAGAAATTACGTTTAGTCCACAAGGATTCAAGTATTGGTGTAAATATTCTTGGTATATATATATATATATACATATATATTCAGGGGCGTAGCCAAGGGGGGGTTAGGGGGTCATACCCCCCATGAGAAATTTTTTGCCATACAAAATGTATATTCTTTACTACATTATCACCACGTATACATATATATGAGTTGTAGTAGTCGTAACCCCCCCCATGAAAAATTTCTGGCTACGCCCCTGAATATATATATATATATAACATTAAAAATCAGAAGCCCGCTAAAATCCCACATTTCTAGAACTACACAGTTTTAATTCAATTGGAACAAAGGAATCCGCTTTCAAAAGCTGCAATTACTACACGGTCCTTTGCAATTCCTTTGTAATTTTGTAGACGGTCCCCGCGTCCAGTCAATCTGGCGTCTTAAAAACCATAACAAACCTAGAAAAACCGCTTCCCATATTTTGGGATCTGCCAGTAATTGCAACTTGCATGGATCATGTCACACGACCTCAAAAGTTAATAAAAGGGGCTGATGCAGCCCAGCAGCGACTTTTTCGCGTGACAGCAACTGCCAAGGAAAGATGTATCGAATCACCCAATAAAATAATGTAACCGCAGTTCGACCGATTCTTCCACTGACAGTCATAGCGGCCCAAGGATTTTCACAGCTTGCTCCAGGGCTTTGCCGGCCAGGATCCCACAATAACGGCCCTAAGCTAGAGTCCCGAGCCGCCTCGCCTAATGCCCAACCCCGAGAATGGGTCTCAAACAGCCTCGCGTCCTCCGGCACAAGAATACACCTTCCCGTAGCCGTTTGATGCTACACACAAGAATAACATTTCCCTCTACACTTTGGAAGGTGCCTGGTTCAAAACCAGTTCGCGTCCGCCGACCATACTGTTCGGAGTTTTCCGTGCTTTCCTCCGAAACTTAGAGTAAATAGGGTTAGGCCCCTTAGAAAGACCCCCCACGGAGTGCACCCCACCCATCGGCTTAGATTCCATGTGCAGATAATTGGCCGTAATCCTACAGCACGAAAACCAACCCTTTACACTTTACATTCTTAGGACTGTGAATATATTTCTTGATATATTGGCGTGTTTAAAGATGTTACTCCTATTATCATTATATTATTTTATTATCCACAAAAAATTATTTTAAGTTACCTTAAAAAAATGCTAGTAAAAACAAGCAATACAATAAAATTAGGTTTCATGAAAATCAAAATGAGTCAGTTGTTTCATTTTGTCCTTCCCGTTATTCTTTCATCCAGATTTTCTCAAATGTGTGAAATGCGTCAGCTTCCATTTTATGAATTTTTCTAGCTAACCAGCCGAAAAGTGAAAATTTTGCATTCCAAATTTTTCTGCCAGAATAACAGCACTGGCAGTAATTCCTTGATTTTATTTTATTTTGGTAATACGAACAATTATCTACATGAGGGATCTAGGCCGAGTACGGAGTGCCCTACGTGGGGGGGGGGGGGGTTGGGTTCTAAGGGGTCTTAATCCGTATTTATAGAAGTTTCGGAGAAAACTGCATAAGATTCCGAACAGCTAGATTGACGGACGCGCCCTGAGTTTGAACCAGGCACTTTTCCCAGAGAGATAGTTGGATCCAGAGTCCCAAACGCGGGATCTTCACACGTCAACCATCTATCATGTTGAGTGTCTTATCAACTCGGCCATGGTGGGGTCCAGAAATTAGAATGTTGGATGCTCTTGCTTCATGCAACCATTTGCATACAGAAGTATTTTGGCAAACTCTTCCAATCGGCCACATTGACTTTTCGGCCGTTTGGATTTGGATCCCAAACTAAATTTTTGCGCTGCTTCGAGAATTTTATCTTTGCTTCTAAAATACCTTTGAGAATACACTCAGGTAGTTGAGATTGTCTTGCGAATTGCACTTTTGACATCCCCCCCCCCGACACTTTTTCCCCCACTCTTAAAAATTTTTTCCCTTGTTCCTGTAGCGTAAGATGAAAAAAAAAAAATAGTTGTTAAACAGAAACAACCTTGTCTTTGAATAGAATTTTTTTACGTTGGAGTTGCTAGGACTTTGAAATATCGTCTTTAGAAAGAGATCGTCGTTAAACAGAGAGTCAACTGTATATACAGTGCTACTTTTTTAAATTTCAGTCCATGTGAAAATTTACAATTTTTTTAAAAACTTCTTCAATCCATAGTGTATTTCTAGCTGTGGGGGGGCTCGAGCCCCCAGAGCCCCCCTCGTGGATCCGCCACTGCACAGAAGTTGAGAATTAATTTTGACATTTAGAAGATGTTTAACATTACATATTACCCTTTTCTGCTGGCCAAATATTTCCCATAATAGAAAAAAACTCTCAACTGCAGCAGATGACCCAGGCAAAGACATCGCAAACAACTAATTTAGAAATGTTGCAACATGAAGTATCAAGACATCTGAAAAGCACTTCTTTTCTTTTAAGTTATTGCAGTGCCGGATTAACAATATAGCAGATTTAGCAAATGCTACGGGCCCCGCGCTTTTGGGGGCCCCGCGCCTTTACCTTGAAAGTTTTCGTCTTTCCCCCTCAAGATCTAGCTTTTTTGACACTTTCCAACAAGGTAGAAAAGTTAAGATTTCGGTTTGTCTGTCTGTCCGTCCTTGACTCGCGTCAATAGGCATTGATGTCTACGAAATTTATATATGTTATTCTTATCTGCAGTACCATGTACCCTATTGTAAAGGATCTATGTAGCATTTATAGATTTTTTTCTACAGGAGCACTCAAAATAGTCCCAATACATTGCGCTCTATGGGAAGTTATTCTTTAAAGCGTATCACCCTACTAACTACAAGGGGTTATCAAATGAAAAGGTACGAAACGACACTTTGGGTACAAATGTAGACTTTATTCAAAATAAACACCACAGGCCTGAGCACAACGATCCCACTGACGAACAAGCCGCAGGATTCCTTGTTCCCAGAATTCCTGTGGCCGTGACGAGATCCAGTCCGTCACAGCGTCCTTGAGTACGTCGTCCGAGTTGAAGCGCTTCCCTTGCAGGTGGTTTCTTGAGTGGAACCAACACATGGAAATCGCAGGGCGACATGTCCGGACTGTAGGGCGGATGGTCCACGTCTCCCACTTGAACGTGGCCAGTTCCTTGGCGAAAACGGACATTCCATTTTCTCATTGATTTGTGGGACACACAGCCTTCCCAGTATACGATCATCCTCCTGCGATGAATAGTGGCCGGTTTAACACCTTCCGCTGTCAGAAATCGGATAACGCCTCGCTGCCCCTAAATCGCCGAATTTTGCAATGTGAACACCATCCTGTCCTCACATCCACTGCCGCGTCAATTGGACGTAGGAGGGTGCTTTTTACAAGAGCTTCTGCTCTCTCCTGCGGGCCCCCGCATGTTCCTATCCACACAAAAGGCACGAATCGCATTACTAGATGTCTCGCTACGTGCTCTCATAGCTGCATGGACAAATATGATAACGGTTAGGTTGTTGCGACGTTTCGTACCTTTTCATTTGATCACCCCTTGTAGTTGCGCTGAACCCTGACTTCAAGATAAAACTTTTTCCTCTATGACTGCAAAAAGATTACAAAGTCAAGGACAAAAAACCTAACAACTTCTACATCGTTTGTACGATCCGTTTGAAAATTTTCACAAGTTTGTAAAAAAATATAGAAAACAATCTGTCAATTTTAAAAATCTGAAAATCCACCCGTTCCTTCATTTTTAAGCGATTTTTCGCTATTTTCAGCACCATTTCGTTTCCGAGAGTCAGAAAAATTGAATCATTTGCGTGACAAAATGACCTATTTTAAGTGAAAATGACGTCATACAATTGGGGGGATTCCAATACGTTTAAAATAATTTCTCCCGATTACACAGTTTATTATTTTTTCCCCCACAAATAAATCGTCTATTGGATATTCGAATGTTTATGTATACAAAACGAAAGCTTTCGACTGCGAAAAGATTCCGCGCGTTTCCAGATGAGCATGAAATTCGATTTGGGTCTGTAATAAAAATTGAATATGAACTTATTTATTTTAGGTGGATGAAAATTAAATATATTGAATGAAAGACAAATTTCCTTAAAATGTTTTTTCTCTCACCCGTTGTAATTGCCTTCACAACAGGCTTTGACTTCTAGTTTTAGAGATATTCTGCTCTTTGAAATGAAACAAAATTGAATGTTATTAAGGATTACAAAATGAAGCTTTGCATCGAAAATAGTGTTTGTATAGTTAAAAGTTTTTCCATAGGGGAGCACTCAAAATAATTTCAATACAACGGCAGTTTAGAGACAGGCATCTATTTTAAGCATATAATACTATTCTGCAATAGGATTAGCTAATAATCCGACGACGATCGTGTGCCTCCTTCAAAATTTGAGCCAAAAGCCGGCAATGTTGGCGACTTTTGCGATAAATTGCCAAATTGGGTGCGAAAAAAATGCTTTGAAAAATGAACCGAACTTGGCGATATTTTTATTATTTTACGATAAATCGAAAAAGGTATTTACGTATTATCCCGGCGTTCATTAACGCCAAAATATTTTTTCCTCAAATTTCCTGGCAAACTGTTGGCAATCGTATTCCCATTCATCATTAATTTCATGTGTCCGGCATTTATCTTTGCGAAAAAGTTGCTCGTCTTGGCGGGTCGCCTGGATTGTAGTACCTCGAAAAATGTCTAATGTAATTATATTAAGCTATATCGATTTCTTTGGAAATTTTGAAAAGTCGTTACTCGCACTTTAATTAACTGATTTATTGTATTGTGTTTTGTTAAGGGCTATGTGCCTAGGAGTATGAGGGGGTCTCCGACCGACGAAAATTTGTTAATGCATTAGAACCCAAAACGGGTTAACGTCCTTATGATTTCAGTTATTTGTCTGTTCTGATGTCCACCCATCCAGTGTTCTAACTGCTGTGGATATACATCGATTTGTGCGAAATTTATGTTTTTTCTATGTACAGTACCACCTACCATATTGAAAATGGTGTATGTAGCATTTATATTTCTTTTACAGGAGAAAAAAATCCAATGTATAGCACAGTCTAAAAAACAGAACTAAAAGAGGGGGGGGGTCTCCCCCTGTATCTGTTGATACAGGAATGACTGAATCAACAGTCATTCTTGGAAACATATTTTAGAGATATTCGATTTTTGAAAGAAAACAAAGTTGGCATATATATTACTAAGGCTCTCAAAATGATGCTCTCCATTGAGAATAACGTCCGTATTATTAATAGTTCTACAGGAGCACTCAAAAGTATTCCCATTGCAGTCTGTGGCATTTGAGAGACACTAATACATTTCTAGCACAAGACAATGAGTATAAAATTTTTATATTTTTCAGTTAAACGCTAAAAAAAATTAAAGGTCTTTTACAGGGTCTCATAAAATTGCATTTATAGTGATAATACAACATTTTTTTATCTACGAAATCTCGCCAGTTTTAACTAAAAAACATAGCAAATTTGGCGCAAAAATACTTTGTATTGGAAAGTGTTTTATAATCTATGAGCTTGGCATGATTTATCTTTCTTGATTTTTTAAGGCAACAGATAAATTTTGTAATTCTTTTTTTCTTTCTTTCTTTCTTTTCATTTTCATTTATTTATTTTTTGGATAAGACAATTTCTAAAGCTCTATATAGTGGAACTGTAAATCAGTTGTAGACAACTCATTGAAAGAATATATGTATAACTCGGCTGTTCGAGCCTTGTCAATGGGAGACCCCCCCCCCTGAACCCTCCTAATTTTTTAGTTTCATGATTGCCATATTAAAACGGCATTAATGGACTATGTCATTTTATCTCTCATCTATCGTGTATTTCACCTGGTAACCCCATGTTGAAATTTTTAGGATTGTAACCTATTTATAGAAAAATACATGTGATGCACATTCTACAGCTTAGTAAATATTGTAACAATAGATTAAAGCTCTTGTGAACTAATAGTATTTAAATTTATGTAAAATACACTTGTGATGTATATTCTACAGCTTACGAAATATTGTAACAATAGATTAAAGCAGTTTTGAACTAATAGTATTTAAATAAACGGATGAAATTTTTAAACAATCATTTTATCAAATAAATGCAACCTTACGGAGCTTATAGAAAACGGTGGTTTACGTAACACATACAACATTTTCAGCGGACATTTATTCTTACTTTTATGTCGCGTTTTCGTAACGCATTTTCGTGTCTTATTTTTATGTCACATTTTCAAAAGGGGTGAGAGATAAAATGACATAGTCATTAATATATTTAATGTGGCTGTTGCATGCCTGCATTATTTAGTCAACTCATTACCTAGGCGAAACTGAATGAGTATTCTAAAGTCAGCAATAAGAACACACACAAGAGTATATCCAACAATACTGTGGAACAAAAACACGGTTCTCAGTAAAAGAATTTCAGGGAGCATCCAAAAGGGGGGAAATAAAAGAAAGACAGAAAGAAAGGCTGTATCATTATCTTTTCGTTGACTAAAAGCGAAACTCTGACAAACGGAGGAGGGGTATCCAGATCCTTGCACCACCCACCTATGGCCTTTAGAAAATGGATTCCTTACCAATAATGTTACATTTTTGTCTTTATTTGAAGAATGAATCCAGAAATAAACAAAATATAGAAAGAAAACTAAGTGCCGAAACAAAAAAACAGACTCAGGGTCTGATCAAGGTCGGATTAAAGGGAGGGTGTCGGAGGAGGTGACCGCCCCTCCCGAGAAAAATGAAATTAATGTAAACAATCCCAACTTACTTCCATAAAATTTATATATATATATATATATATATATATATATATATATATATATATATATATATATATATATATATACATGAATTGAATCTTCCATCCAAGCCTCCACCCACAAAATTGTATTAATCCGTCAGTGGGCCGGATTATTCATTAGGCTGTAGTCTATCTGTCCCGATCATTTCAGGGACTTTTCAGTAACAAGTTGAAAGAATTTTTTAATGAAGTTGTATAATCAAACTTTTTCAAAATGACTCAATAGAACGGAAATATTTGTGGCTATTTCTGAAGATGTTCTCTGGAACGCGAGTTGACCTTCTGCATTTCCCCGAGAGCTGAGATCCATAGGATTAAGATTGTAGGAAAAACGCGCCGCATAATCAATAATAATCCCCCACGAAACAATAATTTTTATTTAAATATTGGACATAAAGTTATTTTGTTTTGCAGTAAATATGAGGATGGTATTTTAAACGGATGTTGGGCAGCCCCAAAGTTCTTTTATTTTACAGTAAAGGCATTTTACAGGCATCCACGGCATTTTACGCCAAAGCCACACATCTAAAAGGTATTTTACAGTGTGGCTTTGGCGAAATTCTAAGGTGTACTAGGGTGTAAACTATCTTAGAAGGCTTTTGGTAGTTGGCTTGCTTTGTTTTTACTTAATTATTTATTTTACATTTTACAATATTTAAACAAAGGCGAATTATTTTTTGAAACAATAATAATATATAGAATGTAAGTCATTTTTTTATAGTTGGGGAATCCACTATTACGATAAATTATCTTATTAATCTCGGAAATTAGCCACGTTAAATATGAAAGAATTGATTTTTGGCCGGTCGAAACCACAGGTCAAGTGCGCGAATGCCAGTACGTTCGTTCAAATAAAATAATTAGAACCGAGAGGATCTTCGCACGGTCGGGGTATCCGAGAAGCCATAACCTCAGGCAAACTGAAAACAAAAAGAATTCTCTGATACTCTTGACCCACAAAGAAACTCACAAATTACTTGTCACATTTAAGATTATTATGTCTTGCAAAAACATTTGAACGTAATACGATAATGAATGTTTTATCCGAATTTTTTATTATTTATTATATAGATTATTCTATTCCTCTTATAAAGATTTTTTTTGAGCAAAATATTTTATATCATTTTAACAAAGATAAGTTGAAAAGCAATGTACATATGCTTGTAGAACACTAACGAAATGACCTTTAGAAGTGTTACAAGCGGTATGTGGAAGTAACAGTCCCCCTGTACAAGCGTGTACAGTTTAAATGCCTTCCGTGTATGCAGTATATTTTGAATGGTGGAGGTATTATTGTGCTAGATCTATCTATCCCCAGTTCGATTTCTTATGAATTAACCCATTAAATAAATTAAGAGAAGTTAAAAATATGTAACCTATAATTAGTAAAGACCGTCCAGATAATGAAATAATTTTACAAGCATGTATTTTTATAGGGGAAAAAATAGTGTTTAAGGGCACAGTTTAAAGTACATATTGTTTTCGATGGTTTTAAAAATTTTACAGAAACAATTATTATTTTATGTGTGTAAACTTGTCTAGTTATATGTTTGCATATGGGAAAGGTGGGAAGTGTTAGAAATTCCAAATATATATCCATGAACATTAACATTCATTTAAAAAAAACCTGAGTTGTACGAATAAATAAAACATCGCCAGTCTCACTATCTATTTGCCCTCCCCCCCCCCCACACTTTATTTTGACGGGAATTTTTTCCGCACACTTGGAGAAATTGATTTGTCTAGTGTTAACTCAAATTTGTTCATTTTGAATCAAGAAAATTCGTAAAAGTTGTGTTTTATTTTATTATCGTACACAACCTACAGATTAGCTCACCCAAGGTGAAGGAAGGGCTGGGATAAACCTCTCGCAAATATAACACGTGGGACCTTTTAGTTTTATTTACATCTAATTAGCATTAGTAATACCATTAATTAGCACTAAACATAAATTGTAATATAATTAGCACTATTTATTTTCTCATTCAATTTAGCTCTATTACTTTAATGTGTGGGTGAACACACACACACACACACACACACACACACACACACACACACACATATATATATATATATATATATATATATATATATATATATATATATATATATATATATATATATATATATATATATATATATATATATATATAGGTGCTTCAATGAGCAGGGGGCCCCTTGGTAACATTTGCTACGGGCCCCGCGCTGTCTTAATCCGGCACTGAGTTATTGTAATCATTTTTAATGATCATTTAAAAACAAAATATTGAATTTTTATCGTAGTTTTTCAGTCATTTTCGGCCCCCCTTCAAATTCTGAGGGGAAGCTCAAGCTTCCCAAGCCTTTTCAGGAATCGGGCCCTGCTTTGCCCCCACCCTGGGAAATATTCTGCCGGCGCCCATGGTAACATACATAAAAAATATTCCTCCTAATTCTCCAATTCCCTTCGTAAAAACAGCTATCCACCTAACCACTAAAATTTAGTAGCTATACTAAAATTATTAATTTTAACTATTCCTGAACTGTTGAACTTAAAAAAAATTTCTCTGGATAAAAATAACACACTGGAATTTAGCGAAACCTTGTAAAGCGGAAAAAAGGTTGTTTCTCTTTACAGGGCGCCATCTGTTATTATCGTAAGTAACTATTGTCATTTTTGGTACCATGTGTTTATGGGATGTATTTTGGTTTTTTTGACAGACTTTTTAACTGCATATTTCGCAATACAAGATTTCTCTCCAAGCGTAAGATATATGACATCCTATTTGCATTATTTATGTCTAGAGTATGTTGTTAGAAGTTTAGTTCGTGATAAGAATATATTTTACACAAAAAATACTCTTAACTATTTTTAGCCCTAATACTAATCAATAAAATTTAAACTAAAATTGTTGTAAAGGCTATTAATAACAGACCAAAAAATATTGAAAATTGTATAAAAACAGCATGTATGTGCTATATTTTATATTCTAATATCTTTCTTAAAAAGTTATAATGAAACAAAGTTCTATAGAATTTTCAACTGCGAGAGTTTTACATTGTTTTTAAATAATGTAGCAAAAATCCAGATCAAGAAAAATACATTTTTGTAACGTAAAACAATTCATGAAATATTTTATTTTAGAGATAAATTTTGATTAGGTAAATTTCTAATGATATTTTAAAAATTAATTTCAATTTTTAACAGATATTTAACTATGAAATTGTTAAATATGAGTTGCAAAATCATGAAAGATAATTAATTATTAAAATTGAAACTTGAAAAATTACTTTCAGAATAGAAATTTCCTCTAAATTATCTAAATATTCTTTGCATTTTCATATGCTGCTACATGTATTTTTTGTGTTGAACATTATTGTTTTGAAGTGTATTTGTAAACATATTAGTTAGGAAAATCCTAATGACTTAAATTGTTACACATATTGTCATAACTGGGTAGGCTTTTTGGATAGTTTCAGAGAGATTTTTAGCTCCCAACCCTACAGGACTCCCTATTCTTGCAATTGAAAGTTTAAATTTGGGGGACAAATCTTTCTAGGAAAGCCACACAGCTTTTACGCTTATTGTAGTGTGTACCTCCTAGCTCTCACTCAGTTTTACCAATGCTGTTACTTTGTTATCGGTACTTTTGGTGTACTTTTTTATCTTTTATATTTCCTTTGTCAACAAACTGAGAAATAAGTTAATTTAGTTTCTAAAAGTTACCATTATAGAAAATTACAGCTCTTTTTTGAAAATCTCGAGAATTCTGCAGCTGCACTAGTGTCTGAAATCTTTAAACAAGGCCCACTCTTGAATGTACTTGTATGGGTTCTGTCATTGCATCTACTGCCACAACAGCTTTCATTGCCATTTGTAATTTGAAGCAGGTCCCACCATGGCCAAATTGGATAAGGCTGACCACTGAATATGGTAGATGTCTGAAGTGTGAAGGTCCAGGGTTCTGGCCATCCTGCATGCTTGTTGATCTAACAGTTTGAAGTTTTGGTCAGTTTTCTCTAGATGTAATGTTAATATGCATTAATGGTGTTATTTGAAAAAAATTATGTGATTTTGGTACATAAGTACAAATAAACTCATTATGCCAGGCACTTCAAAATTTTGAAACTGTTTCTTTACAAGCTGTACTACATACTGAAATAAATGATCAATCTGTATCAGTTTCAAAACTTTAAAAAAAAATTCTTAAAAATTGGAAATTTTAGCAAAGTGTGTCACTCTTCGAAGGGCAGCTCAGATCCATGTTTAAGAATTTTTTCTGAAAATTTCACAAAAGCCACAGCTTTTACGCTTATTGTAGTGTGTAAAGCAGCTTATGAAGAACCATCTGGAATTTTTTGGAGACCATGGTGCTATTAGTTATTTCAATTTGTGTATCAAGACTAAAAACAAAGTACTTTTTTTTTTTTGACATACACCCTTAAGACCCCTCAAAAAGTCATTAGCCCAAGGCATCCCCCATGCATATGCCCCTCATGCAGGTTTGCCTTAATTACAAAGCATGTAATTTAATGTAACATGTAAGAATGTGTGGCTCATTTAACTTTTTGAGGGACAGATAAGCTTAATATAAGAGATATTTATCTTCTTTTCAAGGTCCATGCTGTAACACTCCCTGAACTTTATACAAAGCTGCGAGTGTCACAATTACAGTGCTTTGGGGGGGGGGGGGGATCATTTATGGTTCCACAGAAGGGTCTGCCTTAATTTATGGTTTGCTCTGGGTGACAACCTAAACTCTTATTACGGTACTACATTTTCTCTCTTTTATGTTCTTTCACTGACATGCGTGGATTATAATAACTGTGAAATTTGAGTTATTTGAGTTCTGTTGTTGAAGGAGTCCCAAAATGCTTCTTTTGACAAACTTATAAACAACAAATGTTTTTTAACTGGGAAAAAAAATAAAAAAGGGAAAAGCATCCTTCTAAAATTTTGCTCTTTTGGCAAGTACATAGTATACCTAATGATAAATACAGTTGGACCTCTATTTAAAGAAGTCGCTAAATCCCAGAAAAAAGTTCGCTATTTAGAAAATTCGTTAATAGAGATTTACCTTTTAAATGCTTTAAACTGCATACAGCTGATTTTAAATTTATAAACCCCAAATATTATTGAAAAAAGTAGTTATTCACACTTTTTAAAAATAAATAATAACAATTTGCATTTATTATTATTTTTTTTTTTAACTTATCGAAAAGAAATCTGCAAGGAGAAACAAAAAAGGTGAAACCAAACATCCGAAACTACACTGTACTTTTGGTTTTAAGTAAATCATTTTACAATAAAATTAATGAATTTTAATGTCATTATCATATTCATTATAATAAGTAAATTAAGAATACATTACCATCTTGTGGTATTGTCGGATATAATTAAATTAAGCACTCATGATCCTTAAATTTAATTGCTGGAAAAATCTGTTCATTTTGTCTGTTTTTTAACAACGATTTTGCTACTCTCAGTGAGTTAAGATACCTGGTGAAACCAGTTGAAGGTCACTAATAAAAATGTAATGTAATAAAAAAACAAAATAAGTTTGAAATGTATTGAGAAAAACAGTAAAAAAAAAGTTAAACCCTAGAAATATCTTTATTAAATAGAGAATAAAATTTGCTATTTAGAGATTTATTTATGAAGAAATTTGCAAAATGTTCTTGGTTCCCAGGAAAAATTCGCAAAATAGAGGTTTGTTAAATAGAGACCCAACTGTATGAACTTGTCATTAAAGGTGTTTATTGTTGCACTTAATGCAAACAATTACTTTTAGACTGTTTTAGAGCTATATCACACTAAATGTTTGTTTTGTTTTCCAGAAAATGGCTGAAGATTCTGGTGGCAGTACTGTTGAATCCTATTCTGATGAAACAAGTGATATCACAAGTCCATTTGTTGAAGTAGACTTTAATGACATTGAATTCTATGAAAGATGTGGTGGAGGTGCCTTTGGTTGTGTTTACAGAGCTTTATGGAAATCCCAGAATAAAATTGTAGCTGTTAAAAAACTCCTTGTTTTAGAGAAAGAGGTAAAGTATTAATCTGAACATCATATTAAACATAGATACTCTTTAAATTCTGGTATTTCAGCTGCACTTGTAAAATAGACTATTATGATATCTTGACAGGTTAAAAAATGTTTGAAAACTTTTAAATAAATAATGCCTGCAAAAAAGAAGTTTATTTATTTTATCAGAATTTAATGCAAAGTCAAACAAATAGTACTGTTTATGAAAAGATACCATTATTTTATTAATTATTTAAAAAAAAAAAACAACAAAAAAAAAACCTTTCAAATTTTAAGGGTTTATTATTGTACAAATTATAAATAGAAATTTAAAAAAGGGGAGTATACACACATTGGTCAGTGCTTTCATTAGAGCATGAGAATGCAAGAATCTAACTTTTTTTTTTTTTTGCATTAAAAAATTATTACTGTGAGAAATTCACCCACCCTACAAGAACAATTAACAACTTACCATATGCTGGCCCAGAAGCAGAACTTTCTCTGCCAATCTACGATGGCTTTTTAGGCTCTGAAAATAATCTGCAGCATAATTTTGCAATAACGGAAAAAATATTGTAGGGTTAAGTAAGCATATTTTATCACAAGCTTGCATTTTTCTAATGTTAGTTAATCAGTTAGACATGATCAAACTAAAAGAAATTTACATATATAATTTATTGCGAATAAAACATAACAACCTGTTTCAATTGTCTTGGTTAACAGACTTGGATAAAGAGAAAAACTTTATGTAAAAAGATATTCTTAAGAATAACATTTCTGGTAGGTTTTGTCAAATTTTACAGCAATAATCTATTGAGTAGGACAATGTTATAAAAAACTATTTTTTTAGACAGAATGTAATAGTTACACAGCAAAATTTTTTGTGACATTCTTAGTTTAAATTGCATAAAAAGCAAGAAATGAACATCAGTTTAATTATCAGGCCCAAAACCATAGCAGTTTTAATTACATGAAGCAAGGTTAGCATTATTCATTATTCATTTAGCATTATTCATTATTCATTATTCAGTTAGCATTATTCATTATTCTTGATATCACAAGAGAAGAGATATTTTTGTCCATAATTTTGTACTTACTGACTCTATCAAAATGTTTGTAATAAGACTCCAAACATGGAAATTAATGCAGCTTTCAAAAATTCTCTGGTTCCTGTATAACCAGATGGAGGGTAATTAAGAAATATAAACACTCTCTGATCAATTCCAACAGCTTGTTCATCATTGCCATCTGTACATCTTAATCACATTTTGCTGACTTTCTCAATGGCCAATCCCCAACTTTCAGAGGAAGTTTCTGATACTGGAATTGAATGTGCGTGTAAAAAACTTAATAAATACCTGTACTTTCTTTGAAGGCTCATTAACAGCCTTTAACAAACTGGATTGGAAACTGATTAATACCTTTTTTTTTTTTTCCCTCATGAAATCATAAGTGATGTGTTTTCAAATTCTTATGAATTCTTGCATTCCAAGGAAGCAACTTTATCCAGCTGTGCAACCATTTCAATAAACAAATAAAAGAGAATCCAAAAATTTCTTTTTGTATCTGCTATCTGCATACATTTGCTGCCTAAAGAATTTTTTTAAAACAATATATTGACTGAAAAACTAATTGCTAGCAACTTGATTAGATCAACAGGCAAGCAAATGTAAAACAAGTGTTAAACTGGCTTGTGAGAGCCGTGAGGGGGAGGGGGATATTGCATTCTTCCGCATTTTCTAACAGAAAATGTTTATTTTGAGAATTAGAGAGAAGAGGAATTTTTTTCATAACTGTAAAAAAGAATCTGCACACTATCTGCTCTTGTGAAAACAATCTGCAGACTGTAAAAGAAATCTGTGATGTAAGTCTCATGTCTCGCATTTTCTGCTACGGGGCTGCTGGTCACAAGCTCCGGTTCGAAGCAAGTCTGCTGCAACTGTGAGTTGTGACACCTTGTGCACATGGTCTATAGTAAAAAATTCTCACTCAGTTTTGGAGGAACTAATCGAAATTCTCACCTATTTTTTCCAGTAATAAAAACCCTGTTGGTGTAACTGGGTAAAGACTGAGAGGAATAGTTCATTTAATTTTGGGTAAAAACATGGATTTAGTATTAGCCCTCTGCACTGACTTGACCTTTGGTCTAATTTCAACTGTCTGTACATTCATCCTACTTCAGCTGTAAATAAATTTCTCTGGCAGGAAATGAGATTTCTTATTTCATTATATTAAAATTGTGAAAGAGCAGAATCAAGCTAAAGCTTCATAGGATAAAAATTGTATGTAAATGCTGCACCTTTAGAAATCTGCTGCTGAAATTTGCACATTCAAACATGTAAATGCTGCAGCATTTCTTGAATCAAAATTTTAGATACAGACTTGTTATGTAATCAAAATTTTAGCTACATCATTTACAGCAGATATGGGTAACCTTTGGAAAGTTGTGGACCAAACTTTAGGATAAGTTAGCAAAGTGGTGGGCCTTATAATTGGGATTTATATGGAATTTTGAATGTTTTTTATGAGGTTTTGATATGTTCCACGGGCCAGATCAAAAGGCGAAG
The DNA here is from genome assembly GCA_038373885.1 of Cheiracanthium punctorium. NCBI lineage: Eukaryota > Metazoa > Arthropoda > Arachnida > Araneae > Cheiracanthiidae > Cheiracanthium > Cheiracanthium punctorium. The sequence continues at coordinate 312,005 of JAWZYV010012301.1, read as the reverse complement.
TGGGCCCCATCCTGCCCACGGACCGGAGGTTGCCCATATATGATTTAAAGTACCATTTCCTTAATACCTTGAGCTCTGAGCTATTTTGGCTGCATATCTTCCTGTGCACTGAAGTCTTTTGGTACTTTTAATGATTAAAAAAAAAAAAAAAACTTGCAAAATATATATTTTAATCATTTTTTAAAATTATAAACTTTAAACTGTTCTTATTCATAATGAGGGTAGTATTTAAATTTCCTTAGAATGCATATTTAATAAGAAATTATTGGAAAAAGCATGTTTTAAATTAAAAAAGAAAGTTCTACACAAGAAAACATCTTTTGTAGCATTAATTTCACAGACCAATAAAAACTTACCTAAATGCTGTGTTCACCTGAAAATTGTTTTATTTATAAATAAATATTATTTACTAAAATTTGCTATGGTTACCAAACTATGGCTAACAAATGTTCAAAAAGTAACTTTTAATTCTTGATTGTACTCAATTATGTTTTGTTCTGCTACATATATATATATTTAATAACTAAAAGGTTTGTAGACAAAATTTGAAAAGATGGTAAATATATATAGTCAGTACTTTAGTACTTTTATAGCTCAAAGAGTTAAAAGTTGACTCTGAGAGGCTCTTGGGCTGAAACCTCAGTCCAAGGGTAATAAGAAATACCCTATCAGTGTTAACTTATATGCTTGTATTTTATTTGAAGTATAGTAACTCTTGTGAATGTTGTTTGCCATTCACTTAATGGCAATTAAGAAATCCTTACTTGCTAGAAAAAATTTAGTCCCGCTCTTCACAAGGGCTAGTGATGCTCAACAGATGAGAAAATATTCAAAAATATCTGAGTAGTGAGTCTTGACAAAACTCAATAAGTCAGTGGCAATTACTGATTGCTTTGTCTTTTAGTAAACAAAATTAAATTGAATGCATTAAAAATTCTCAAATTTCTTAGGATTTATATATTATGATACAAATATTTTTGATGTTTCCTTTTAATGAGAAATAAATAGCTAAAATAAATTTAAATTGCTGCTTCATCCTTTATTATGAATGTGGCTTGCAGATTCCAGTCTTAGTAGCTGCTAAAAAAAAAAAAAAAAAATCTCTGGAGAGATTCATTATATCATATTTTTAAAAACATGAAATAAATTATTGCTAATGATTATTTTCTATTCTTTATTTGTTTATTATAGGCTCAAGTACTTAGTCTTCTCAGCCATAAAAATATTATTAAATTTTTTGGTGCCGTTACCATCTCTCCAAATTACTGTATCATTACTGAGTTCTCTGAAAATGGTTCTTTGTATGCTTTTCTTGGTGAACAAGAAAACAATTCTATGCTTAATTTTGAACAAATTTTACGGTGGAGCTCTGAAATTGCCTCTGGTATGAAACTTATTTAATTTTCTGCTTAATTTTTATGTCTCAGTGGTAATGTTTAAATGCTGTTGATGAATTTAACTCAGACTGTTTTATTTATTTAAAGGCATGCATTACCTCCATGAAGAAGCCCCTGTAAAAGTTATACACCGTGATTTAAAGTCAAAAAATGGTAAGTTTATTAATATTTACTTTTATTTTTAAATTTTCATTTCTCAAAAATCTAACTATTTGAATGAAAATATACATGAATGTTTGTGTCTCAAAAATTTTTGTCATTCTAGATTTATTTAATAAAGCACTAAGCAAACCTAGATTTTTGTTACCAATTTGCTCATAACAGGTTCGAATGTTGCATTATGAAAAGAAGATAACTAGAAACAAATTTAATTCAAAACAAATGAGTTTATAAAAAGTACTTTCTTTTCACCACTTTTAAATGCTTTTGGCAATATTACCAAATATATATTAATCCAATAAGTAATTAAATTTGAATTTATCTTAAATCATTTTATGTTATATTTAAAAGGTATGTGCATGCGTTTTATTCTTTATTTCTATGAGCAGAGATTAATTAAATCGGTTTCTTGTAAACAATTAGTGATTATTAATTAAAATTTATTAAATTTGTCACTAACCCATTTTAAACTTTTTTTTTTATACATAATATTTATATTTAAGCCATTCCATTCTTGTTATTAGTAGTGTGGCTGTGAGATTTATTAAATAGAAAACAATGTTCTGAAATATTTTCTTTTTATTTCAGTTGTAATAAGTGCAGACTATGTTTGCAAGGTATAGTACTTTAATAGTACTTCCAACCTTTGTAGTCATGTAGTACTTGCCTTATAATTCATACAGAGCCACAACTAGAAATTATAATGAAACATCTACTTTAAATAGTGTGTTCAAGAAAATACAAACCATTAAAAACAAGGAAAATAAATCATGCAAAATGATGATGAAAATTTGAAATTTATTATGAAACTACTATTTTCCAACGCAATTGTTTCATTTGTTCATATGCTGCTGCACATCATGCAAATAAAGCTAACAAATAACTGTAAATTGTCATGAAACTTACTTTAAATAACTGTTATTGCACATACACTGTAATATTTTCTTTCTAATGGCTTTATCAGCTGCAAAGGGCAGAGATGTTAGTCATTTCATTATGAAGGTGCCTAGTAGTCCTCCTATGAGTAGTCTATAAAATTTGAACCAATTCAAAATGAGAAGCCTAGCACTTAAATTGGTACTCCTAGAGATATTGTTTGAACATGAAGGATATTGGAGCCCTGTAACAGATTTTACATACACTAGCTTCCTTTAGCCACAGTAGACTCAGTCAAGAGAGGAATTCACTCTCCCAAGCACTGTCCAAGAAAGTGCTGCTTCACTTTCGGTGTTCTAATGGGAACTGAGTTTAATTAGTTATGATTGCTGCTGGACAGAATTTAATTGTAGCACCAGTGTATATAAAAGTACACAAAATAGAATGTCAAAATTTTGCAGCTGTTTTAAGTCTAACAAAGAGATTATAAGTATTGATAATATTCTTTTCCTGATGATGACAAGATTCTTAAGGGTCCACCTGAGAGATAAAACATACTTTTTGTTCTGTTAATTTTATTTCGATTCGCTGCAAAAATAAACTCTTGTTTCTTTATTCATGATCCTATTATGCATGCTGTAAATATTTAAAAGTTCAGTTAATTTCATTTTAAATAATCAGTCATTAAAAAAAATTCAGTTTCATCTTTTACATTTGAATAATTGTACTGGCTCTTTCTATATTACAGTTATTGGACTGACAAAAGGTTTTAGGTAGGTAATTTTTGCCTTTGTGGAAGTAGGAACTTTTTCAGTTATAGGAGAGTGGACTCTGTACCACCCAAAACATTCAAACTGTACAAAGTTCTTAATTAATTTTAAAAGATATCTTTATTAGACTCAAAACACTTTTAATGTTTCTATATGTGCGACTGCATGTGCTGGTTTTATTTATTTTTGAATATTGTATTATATAGATTAATCATATTATTTCGCTGACTGTAGTGTATAGGGATTCTTTTATGTGCCCTTTGGAGCGACAAATGCTACAACACATCATTTTCTGTAGGGAACAAATCTGTAGTTAACATAACATAAATACCACATATGTGTATACAGTTGACTCCGGTTATAATGAATCCAGATATAGTGAACTTTCGGCTATAGTGAATGCAAATCATTAGTCCTGATTCACTTACATTAGAAATGTGCATAGCATTTTCCAGTTTTAGTGAAGATGACTTCAGTTATAGTGAACCTAAAAACTGAACTTTGAAAATTCTGAAAATGGTGGAGATGAAGTTTTTCGATGTCTATATTCTCAAAAGTTGTCTGTATTGCATTCAATAAATACACAAAGAGATTATCAAGCATCTGTTCCAAAATAGAGTGAAATTGTCAGTGGCTAGGCTGAGGTCTGTGGGCTAACATGACGTCGGGAGAGGAGAACAATAGTGCACTAGACTCTTGACTGCTATGAAACCAGGAATTTATTCATTGCAGTGATGCTTACTTATTGCTTTAGCTTTTCAATGCCCTTGCAAAATAGCTCAAGTCTTGTGGTGTATTCCTCCCCATACTCCTTTTCTCCGTTACTCCCAGTGCTTAAAAGATAAGCCCATCCTTTGCACCCTGCATGAAAGCCCGTGACACCCACACTTCCACAATGAAGAAGAAACATACAACTTTTTTCATTCTCATTCTTGACCAGAAAGAAAAGACCACAACTGCTTCAATCCAATTCAGAAAACTGTGTCCTCCTAATTGTATTCACGCTTGCTATCTGGGGACATCTGAAAAAGGGGATTAAATTCTTATTCTTTTAGAATCAATGGCATTTTTCGGCTACTAAGCACTTAACAAAAAGTAGGGTACATTTCATGGTGAACAAGAACGGACATATCTGTCATCCTTGATCGATTGCATTTTCCAATCTCAGTGCAATAGCACATGTTAAGGATTACCACCACTCGCTATTGCTTGATTGGCTATAGCACTTTCCAACCAATTGAATGGAACCTCTCAAATTATTGTAGCACTTAGGAGTAATAAGACATAAATACGATTAATTATGTTTGATTTACACAAATATTCGGTACGGGTATAAAACACTATTTTTTACTTATGAATATAATGCATTCTTTGTTTATATGGGGACACTTCGCTTATAGCATACTTCAGATATAGTGAAAAAAATTTGCCAGTCCCCAGAGCTTCACTATAACTGGAGTCGACTGTATAGATGTATGTATTAATCTCTTGGCAATATGAGCATATTTAAGATACTGATGGACAAAGTAATGTCAATTTCATTTCAACAGTGTTGGAAAGTATCAAATCAGTCTGCCTAAATTTTACAGATAAGATATTAGTTGCTGCTCTGTATGTGTGCATTATTGAACCTTAAACCATAAAAATTTCTTATAAAAAATGGTTTGTTTCATTTCTTATTTATTTATTTATATTTTTATTTATTATATCAGTTGCTATTTATTTTACAGATATGTGATTTTGGAGCTTCTCGTTTTATTGACAGTACAACTAAAATGTCAGTAGCTGGAACCTTGCCATGGATGGCTCCAGAAGTAATATTTTTAATTTAAAACTAGTTTACAACTATCATTTTAAGAATGGCTGAATGCTGAATGGCCTAGTAAACCTATAGGCTGAATTTCTTAATTATTTAGGTGATCCAGTGCCTTCCTGTATCTGAAAGCTGTGATGTTTGGTCTTATGGTGTAGTTTTGTGGGAACTGCTTACACATGAAGTACCTTTCAAAGGAATCGAAGGTTTTCAGGTTGCATGGGCTGTTGTTGAAAAGGAGGAAGTATGCTTTATTTTGTTACTGTTCTGTTCTGAGTGTTTCCAGCTTATATCTTCTGTTATTGTTTGTGTAATAAAATGTGTGTTATGATTTAATAGATCTTATTTGCAGTTATTCTGAAATTTTTCCTTATTTAACAACCACTTATTAGTGTAACAAATGTAAAAATAAATAAATAGTAATATGATTGAAAATTAATAGATAACTTGGATGTAAATTTTTTAAGACACTTTTGATGATTGAAGCAAAGTGTATTAGATTATCATTTCCGTATGACATTGCTGTTAAAAGAGGGCTTCAGATTATTCCTTTAGTAGAAGCTGCCAGAATGAAGCAATTGGCAGTTGAAGCATGCATTTAACAGATAATCATTTCCCATTGAGATTTCTGTTAAATATATAATTTTGATATACTAGATTAGTCATTAAAATCAAATATCAGTGGTTGCCAGCCACACCAAGAAGGCAGGCTGTGAAATAATGATATATGGCTAAAGCAGGTTATATGAGGCAAAAATAGGGTTTAAAACAATTATAGAATCACATTTTTTCTATAATATTGTATAATCAGCTAAGATACATTGGTATGCAAAATTTCAACTTAATTGGAAGCAGGTATGTAGCCAGAAAAAAATTTTGGTAAGGCCCTAAAAGTTGAAGGCATAGAATGTCCCCTAAAAGTCTTGATTTTTGGCATCCAATTAACAAAAATCTGGGTTGGGAGGGGGGGGGGTCTGGTCCCCAAGGCACACACCCTGGCTATGTCCATATTGCAGGTTTGGACGTTAGCAAAAAATTGACTCAGACATACTGTGTGAGTTAAATAAAGGCTTAGAAAACTGAGTTTTTAAAAAAATGTTATGCCTGGTGTATGTATTTAATTCTGTGATTATTAATATTGATATAATTAACAAAAATCTTTCATTTTTTAATTGAACCTTTGGAAAGTGTAATATACAATTACATCATTTTATAGTGATTAGTTTTGTATTAACTTATGATTTTGTTTCATTAATACCTTCGCAATTAGTAGTTGAAAGCACCAAAATAATATTTAATAGCTCTGCAAGAAGCAATAAATATATTGCTCAGTAGGGAAATCTTTCTGCCTGATCAAATAATTATGTCCAATATTAAGATTTATTGAATTTTAAAAAATTAAAAGAAATCTGCTCCGTGGTTTTAACCTAGCTATTTCAAAATATGAACATTACTTTTTAAGTATCACTTAGAAGTAAAGTTGAAAAGTCTTTAAATTTTAAACAATGGGAGAGGTTGAATTTGTTGTTATTAGATTTTTGCCCCTCCCAAATCTTTATGCAATCACAGTATTTATTTTTTCCTTTATTTCTAAAATAATATTTGACAGTTTTTATCTAAGTGAACTCTTCACAGTTATTCCTACAAATAAGTATTTATTAATAAGAATAAATAGAGTATTCAGAATTATTTTTGAAAATTGCTTGATATAGCATAGTAATAGTAAAAGTGGTATCAATGTGTATTTATACATGTACAACATTTTTTTTTCTTGCTCATTTTTTTTTCTCCCCAAATATAGAGTCAGAAATACATGTCTCTTCATTTCTAATAACCACACAAAATTAATTTTTGTGCAGAAGACTCAAAAAGACAATTTTTAAAGTCTCTATGCAACTAAATATGTCTCTTTATCACTTTTGTTTATGCACGCATACGCTTACTGTACCATCCACATAAACATTTTAAACTTCCTCATTTAAATTTTTATGAAATAATTTTTAACATTGTTTGTGGCAGTATTCTTGCAAAACTTGCATTCTTGTTTAAGATTTTATTCAAATTTTGGCTTTTTTTTTTTTTTTTTTTTTCTGTTTAAGAAATTCCTCAAAACCTAGTTGTGAACATTATAAACTATTTAAAGGTAAAATAAACAGCTATTGTCAAATTAGTAAGTAAAGAAAGAGAAATTTTGAAACATATCCTAGGAACAAGAGATTAGTGTAGATATTTTAACATCATAAAGGCACTAGCAAAACTAAATTAGTGCCTTCACCTTGTACACCACAAAGATATTGAAGCAATCTGTCTTCAGTAGTGTTTGTCTGATTCCTTACAAAAAAGGATTTAAGAAGAGTAAGAGAGATTATTTATTTACATGTAATCTTTACATTTTATATAAGCTCTTTATTGTTATCTCCAATTAAAAAAAAATTTAATGGTGCATGCACAAAAATGTTAATAAAGGCTAAAAAAATTTTTTTGAATAAAATGCACTGAATATTATCCTATGTGTTTTATTGCAATGCATAAATTAGTTTATAAATATATTTTACTTCTAGGGTATTTTAGAGTTATTTCTGTAATAAAATTTACTCTTTTCTTTTTCAAACACTAATTATGTAGAGGCTTACAATTCCTAAGTGCTGTCCTCCACAATTTGCTGACTTAATGACTGCTTGTTGGAAAACAGATCCAAAAGTAAGAATAATCATATTGTGTGTGTACTTGTAATATTTCAAACACCAGAAAAATGTAACCATGCTAGTTTAACTTTACAATATTTCTATAATTCTATTATAGGAAAGGCCATCTTTTGCTCAAATTTTAAAGGTCTTGTTTTCAATGGAGAATGATGGTTTGTATAAGTTTATGGAAAACATTTTAGTGTTACAGTATCTCTGTCTGTGAATTCTTCCCTAAAAACTGGTTTGTTTTACTATAGCATAAATTTTATTTTATTATTTACTGATAGTTTTGCGTATGTTTCACTTTTGTTTATTTGTTTGTACTTTAGGTTAATTTTTTAATTTTTCAACATGGTTGTAAATATATTCTTTTTAACAAGTCTATATTTTGCAGTTGAATTTTGTGACCAGTTATCTGTATATTTAAGCCAAAAAAGTGTTTGGAGGTAAACATTTACAATTTTTTGTTTAGTATTGCTTGTGCATTGTGATTCTATATTACATTTTATTAAGCTTATAAATCATTGTACTTAACAGGCAAGAAATCGAAGCTACACTAGAGTTAATGAAAAAAGCTGAGCATGATTTAAATCAAAAGCAAAAGCACTTAGAAGAATGGGAGCTAAGGCTTCTAGAAAAAGAAAAAAAGCTTGAAAGAAAGAAAAAATATATGGTCTGCTAATTAACATTATATTTTAAACTTTTAGCACTTAATTATTTATATTCAAAAATATTTTTAATTGAATTTGATTAAACATTAGTTAATCTGTTATTCATATCCTCATACATACAGAAATGAACAATGAAAATACACCACCCTACATTTTTGTTGTATTTGTCATGTTTATTATTATTTTGAACATCTTATTTAAATTAGTTTGTCAATTTGTTAACAAAAAGTTGAAAATTAATCAAATTAAACTTAGTCAAAATTCATTGTAGTATCACTGAATAGTGTATTCTCATTTTCCACTACTCTAAATAATCTCTTCAAGTTTTTTCTTGTCAAAATTTTAAAATTATTTTAGGAATAAAATCAAATTTTAATTATTCTTATTTTTCTAATCAAAGTATTTATGTACAGTTCTACTTAACAGTAAGTAAGAATTTTTAAATATGATTAATAAATGTGTGCTAATGTTAGTTATAACTAGACCGCGGATTATATGCACTTAAAAAAGGTCAAAATATGCATCAAAAAAATCTAAAAATATGCACTAAAAATCTAAAAATATGCAAAAGTAAGACATCAAACGGATGCCACTAGACAGTACTTATAATATTTCGCTTTGGATAGTTCAACTTTTTCTGTTACTTCATACCCCTCACCATTAATAAAATTATTTATTTTATTCACTGCCAAAAATCCTAATTTTTATTTGAAATAAAGTTTAATTTCTCACAGATTTCTTCTCCTAATGACTCTGGAATGTTATCAACGCATTCCTGTACTTTTACAACTTGACATATTGCATCACTCAGCAGCAGATTTTGAGATTCTATTTTCGTGCGTGTTTTCGTTATCCATGACTTTTTCGGAGGGACATATCAAAATTTTCAGAATAAAATACAGCGGCATTTAACCAGGTACCCCATCTTGTCAATACAGGCTGTGGTGGAAGTGGGAGGATTGAATACCTTTCTCTGTATATTTTAGTGTGCAAAGAAGCTTTTAAGAATACTTTCTTAATGCAGGATAGCATTTTATTCACAGGGGCGTATATTTCTCATCCTTTTTCTTCTACTCTGTATACATTTATGGGGGGGGGGGGTTATACAAGTAATATGTATGGTATTTGGAAAAAAACTTCAAGTGCTGATACTGCTTTTATCATATAAGGTGTTGTGTGAGTAATAAATACTAACACGTTAACAGTCATGTCTTTTTCAGGCCACAATAATTTCAATGAATCCTTAACGAATCTTGCTATGCTAGAAAAGAACTTATTTCTGATACTTTGCAAAAAATGAGATTTGGATGTGATGGGGCAATACCTAGCTTTTGACAAACTAAATGTGATATGTAACAGCCATTTTTTTCTGTAGTTTCATCAGCACTAATCCATATGCAGCTTGTTCTAACATCTTCGTCGAGTAATTTGAGAATACATATTATACTTTATGAATAGGATCGAGGTAATAATTGCTTGGAACCTGGAGGTTGTATAAATTTTTCCAAGCGAGGGACTTAAAGAGTTAAAGAAAAAAAATACTGAAAGGAAGGTAAAAAAAGAATTGCGTATTCAAAGCTAAAGAAATTCAAATATGTACAGGGCCCGATTTAGAAAATTCTTGACAATAAGCACAACTCGGGATGGGGGCCCCCTAACACTGATGTAGGCAGCGTAGAATTTGCAAAGGTAAATTACAGTTTAACTGTGCCCTGCTGTCAAAAGTCTGCACCTCCCCCCAAAAAAATGGTGATCGTCTATTATTTTTCATGATGAATTTAACAAATTCAAGCAGTACGTAAAATACCATGAATAATTTACAACATTTTCAATCCCTGGTTATAAATGCCATCCAGTCATCAAGCAGATGGACAACTTTAAAATATTGTTTGAAAAAAATTGAAAATACATATTTATCTCTTAAATCTGCTATTAAAATAGATAATGTTAAGAAAAATTGAATTGGGATTTTGTTTGTGGGCCCCCGGAAAACACTGGAAAATGGGGGGGGGGCATTTTACAGTAGGCCGGGCCTACTGGAAAATCAGGGCCTTAATATGCATGCAACAGATAAAATACGCCATTTTATGCAAAATCCCCCCAAAACCCCTGAAATATGCAATTGCATATGCAAATATGCGATTGCATATAATCCGTGGTCTAGTTATAACTAATAAATTAAATGTATTTATTTTATTGATTGTTGTAACTATATTTAAAATGAATAGAGGGCTGAATAAAAATATTTGTTCCCACATCAATCTCTTTTTTTTTTTTTTTTTTTTTTTCAGTCATCATAAAAATATATAGTTGTAATTATTAAGTGTACCTTTTTTTTTTTTTTCACCATGAACTTCTAGCAGATTTAATACATTGAATCTTTAATCATAATATATATATATATATATATATATATATATATATATAATAATTATTATTATTATTTGTTATTTATGTAGCTATTTCTGTTTATAATTTCTATCTATTTTCCATCAATTTTTTCTTCCACACCCCCTCAGGGAACTCTTTTTGTGGTTGGCATCTCTGATTCTTTTTGTATTTGTGTTGAAATGAATTTTTTGATAGATAAATTTCCACCAACTTTAATGTAGCTCGTCGTCAGCAGAAAAATTTAAGCTGAAACAGAAACTGATAATTCAGTTTTATTTTCTTTATCTGCTTCATTTGATAGCAGCATTGAGTGATTTAAAAGTTATTAATTCTTTTGAAAGCCAGCTTTCTTAAGCATTTTTCAATGCAAGGAGTGGTGCTTCTGACGGTCTCTGCTATGCTTATTATTATATCAAAGTTATTTTGTTGACTATTTGCCGCTCTTGTATTTAAGCATTGCTGATAAAACTATTTTTTAGCATAAAAAATATAAATACACATTTAAATTCACAAATTATTTCATACCAAATGTCTGTCGGACAAGTGTTGTATTGAGAAATAAAAATAGCTTTTACATTTTCATTATATATATAAAACCGAGAAACCGAGTAATAGTGATTTGCGTGAAGTTACAGTTTAACTTCACGCTATCTTTTCCTCCTGTTGTAAAACAATAATTTGAAATTTCAAAATAAAATCCTAAGAAACATGGGTCCATGAACAAAAGGATCCATTATTGATAAATGAAATACATTTTTTTGCCTCAAGGGCTTAGGATTTAAGAAAATGTCCATCAACTGAGAGTGTTTTCTATTAATGAATATCTGTTATGAGTATTGTATACATATATATATTTTTTGAAAGCTTTTGCATTTATTTAAAAAAAAAAAAAAGCTACATAAATTTAATTTAATTCAAGAAAAGTATTTTATTACTTGTTAAATTTTGAAAAATAAATTCTTGTGCCTTGTTTATATATTGAAGAAGAAATTTAGCTTGTTTATAGGTTAGATTGCAATTGTATTCCAAAATATTATTAGGTTTATTGGATGACAATAAACTCTGAAGTTGTGTGTGCTCCATAAGAAAGGGGATTATAGCTATTTGTTAATCAGAAACTCAAACTTTTTAATATTAATGAGAAAACCAGACAATATCTTTCACACTGCATAAATTGTAGTTTTTTATTGAGTTTGTATTATAAAAGTTCCTGAAACAGATGTAAATTGGATTAAAAGGTCATATAAACTGCATGTAGTTATCAGTTTAATTATTTTTCTGTTTGTTATTTTGTTCGTGTCAATCTTATTTAGAAAAAATGTTTAGGAATCATACATGGAAACCTCGACCCCCCTCGCCCTCCTGATACATATTTTTATCCAATTTTATTTGAATAATATTTATTTTCAGTTTGATTTAGACAGTACTATACATACATGTATGGTTGTATGGTTCCATTTTGTCCTTATTTAAATATTGTTTTTTCTGAGTGTATTAGTTTTAGTACTTAGTCTATATTTGATGATAAATATGTATTTGCATTTCTATCAATTAAAAATGTTATTATTGTCTTTATCAAAACATTTCCTTCTTCTATTTTTACAGCAATTATATGAACTTGATATCAACACATGGTCTTCAGAGGATGTGGTAAATATTAAATTGTTGTTAATTATTATTATTATTTTAAAATGCTTTGTGCAAATACAATTAATTTTTCTTTTATACTTCTAGTGTCTTTGGATAAAGCAGTTGGGAACAGAAGGTAAATAATTTCTACAGATTAATCTTTGGCTTATAATCACCTCTAAAATAGATTAATTATTTGGATTCTTGTACTGATTCTTTTGATTTACTTAATGAGTATAATTTACTTGTTAAGTCCAAAAGATAAATATCCACATATTACAAGGTGTGAAAATTAATTTATTCTTTAAAAAACATGAGTTGTGTTACTTAAAAAAGTTATCCACCTGAAATTTCCCTTAGTTATTTTTAAAATTTAGTGAAAAAAGTATTGTTCCCCTCATTGCTGCAGGTTATGAAATGAGTTAATTGTATTTCTTATTTCATGTCATACATTTATTTTATCAGTGTCAGATATTATAGTTGTAATTAAAGTTAAAAACGTATTTTTAAAAATTATTATAAATTTAGCAAAAAATTTTGTATTTTATTCACCAGAATGTAATTTTTTTAAAGCATTAACCCTCTCGTTACCAAATTATGAAAAATCAGAGAAAAAAATCTGTCTTGCATTTAAGGCATCTGAAATACTATTATAAATCATGCAAAAATACTTTTTTCTAATGTCGATTAATATTAGATTTTTCTAATATTAATTTCTGCATTTTCAAAGCATTTTGTTATGCTAAAATTAATTTAAAAGGATGCACATATTAGGTAAAGGTTGAGAAATAAGAAAAAACTATACTTACCTTAAAAAGAAAAAAAACGGTAAAAAAGCAGCATAAATATTTTCTTAATTTTTCTCCTGAAACAATGAAGCGGAAACTGTAAAAAATGATCTAAATTGACTAGTACTGCAATCTAGGCATGATTTCTGCATCTAGTTAAGAGCCTCATATTCTTTCTACATGAATTAATGATATTGATATCACTGAAAGAAAGAAAAAAAAAAAAACTAAATTCAATTGTTTTCTCTCTGAATATTGCTATTTGAAGTAGGAGCCTCATATGAGGTTCAGGGTGACGAGAGGGTTAAATTAAAACTAATAAATAAATCGACAAGTTTTTACTGTCAAATTGTTGTGCCAAAATAGTGGATTCATATATATTACAATTTAAAGCAACAAAATTTATAGATAACTGTTCTTTTTCCCTTTTAAGAAAGATATGTGAAATAAAAGTAGTAGGTGCATTCAAGATGCCCTAAAATTTGTTTTTTAGGTATTAATGTGTGCTACATTTTATAACAAGAATGTTGTACATAGTATTTCTTTTATTTTCCTAGCAGTAGAGGGAGACATGTAGAAGGAAAGCTTTGGCTCTTTACTCAAATAGGTTAAAGAATTTTGGAAATCCCTCTCTTATCAATCACCTATATTACAAACTTCACATACTGGCAAATTTCATTTTATTAAACTCGTTAGTTTAAGCTCTGCGAAATATTGACATACCAAAAAACATTACTTTCAGGTCCCCCTAATAATACTTAGCAGCCATTATTAGGATTTATTTATAAATTTTAATTCAATTTTACTATAAGCAGTGTTGAATTTTTCTTTAATTTCATACTCATAATGATTTTATTTTTATTCATTGAAACAAAAAATAAATTTGAATATTTTGTTTAGCTAATTCAAAAGATCTAGATCAGTATGCAGAGCTTTTTCTGGAACAGCATATCAATGGAAGGCGTTTATTATTAATGTCATCTGAAGATCTTAAAGATATAGGTGTGTGTGCTGTTGGGCATAGGATCCACTTAATGGTAAATTTTTTCTTGCAATTATTCACCCTAAAAATAAAATTTGACATTAATAAATGTTAATGATTTTATTATTAAGATGCTTATGCATATTTTGTAAATTTGTACTGGGAGTATATATTCTTTATTATAATAAATCGGGGATATGCACATAAGAAAAGTAATAATCTGAATCTACATAACAGATTTGATTTTAATTAATGTATACAGAAAGGAATAATTTTACATTATTAAATTTTTATTTTCTTTTTAAGATAATAAGATCATTTCATGGTAAAAAGAAAATTTTAATTCATACCTAAAATAATGAACAGAGTTATTTATTTTTTGTAAATTTGTTTTGTAAATGATTTAATAAACACTCAAAGATAACAGTTATGTGTTTTCCCTTGTATATATATATATATATATATATATATACTAGCTGTGTGCCCGTTCTCTGCACGGAAGAACACGAATATTTTTTTATACATTTAATTCGAATTAAGTGATGTGAAATCTCAAAAAGTGAAAAATCATTTGAATTGTAATGATAAATTGCCATCATATGTACAAACCCTTGATAATTGCAGCATGATGACACAAAAACTTATGTCAGTGTCACTTGGGATTGAAAAAGGAAGAACTTAATAGTATGCAGATGAAACTCTTCAGTTTCAAAAGGGCTTATTTTTACATCATATAATACTGTTTTTTAGGTTTAATTTATAGTTTTAATACATACCTCAGAAATAACATTACACAATGTGGGCAACTGTTTTATTTTATCATGCAGCTTCTAAAGCATAAACAATCCATTAGTGCAGTCACGATGCAGACGACCTTACTGAAATTTTATCTAACAAAAAAGTCTTAAAATATTGTTGATATCATAAATATAAAAAATCTACATGAAATATTTGATGCTCAATGTACATTGCAATGCCACCCTATTTCCTTGATGATCATGTCATTTGTATAAATGTAAATGTTTGTGAGGTAACTTTTGCGAAATAGCTGTTACTGAAATTACCTTTACTGAACTCTTAATGCAGTATTACACTCATTACATAAAACTAACTTCAATAGCACTTGTGATTTAAGCTTAAAATAAAAGACTAATTTTATATTCTATTTTTAACACAATAGTTGCCATAGTGTAAAATTCTATATTTAAACAAAATCTGAAGTCATGTCTAAAGATCTTGATCTCTTAAAGTGAAAATATATTAATATAAAATAAATAGACCTTTAGCAGAAGTCATCTCTACGGGAGTGTTCTAAGCACATTTGAGTCCATTATTTGGAAAAATTCTGCAAATGCCATGAAAAATGCAAATAATTGCAGATTGTATTTGGCATTCTTTGCGAGTGCCTTTGTTGTGCACATAATTAGAATATCATTTATCTAATATATGTACATACCACCAAAAATCGTCAAAACCTGACAACATTTTGCTTCATTTTTGGGAATACATACGAAGACCATCATCAAACCAATAGCAAATTCTATGTATTACGTTAATTAGTATTTTCCACCTTGTGGCGACTTTATGATTTTAAAACTGTAAGTTTCCTTTTATTATTAAGGTTGCTGAAAAATCATAGATCTAAAAAATTGCCAAGGGTGGCTTGCTTTATTAAACAAAGTGCTTTGATTTTATAAAACAGTAAATTTTTACGTCAAAGACTTTAAGCTTAATTAGATTTCTAACTCATTTCTAAACTCATGATGTCAAAATGGCATTATTCCCAGTTCTGTTATCTTACTTGAATTAGTGAAAGAATAAAAAAAGCTCTCCTTATTTTACTTGCAGCAGTGTTTTGCATGTTTGGGCTTCAGATGTAAGGTGATAACGACAAAATTTCGAGAAAATCACATAAAATGTTAAATAAAAAATGTTCTAATTCAAATTTTGAAAAAATTGCTTTGTGGTATGTCGGGACCCGTTCTAGTGAATACACATACAAAATTTGGTAGGCCTTCCATCACCTGTCTTGGAGCTACACAACTGATAAACAAATTAACAGACATTTTACACTTTCTTATATAGATATACTAGCTGAAGTACCCGTTCTTCGCACAGGAATGAATGGACTTTTTGATATCACGATTTGTGGTGATTACCATTGTAATAAACAGATATAGCAAAATGGATATCGCGTTATATTGTGTCTAATAATCATGCATACCGAATTGCAAGGCAATCGTTTGTACGGTGCAGAAGGCCATGCAGCGTAGCGCAATCTAGTGGAGAGTTTTAGCAAAACGGATACGGCGAAAATATTCTTCGCATTCAGATATCGATGTATACGAATTTTCATGACTATCGGCTGGACAGTCCTGAAGTTCATGTGTTGACGCGACATCTAGTGGTAAGTTATAGGAAAATGGATAGCTCCAAACTCTTCCCCGTGTTCAAATATCTATGTATACCAATTTTCATAACGATCATTTGCACAGTCAAGAAGTGATACACTGCAGGGCCATCTAGTGGTTAATTAAAGTAATGATTTGTTACAGCGCCATCAAGTGGCGAGTTATAGCAAAATGGATAACGCCAAAATATTCTCATTGTTCAAATAGCTATGTATACTGATTTTCATAGCGACCGTTTGAATGGTCAAGAATTCGGCCTGCTGCAGCGTCATCTAGTGGCGAGTTAAAATAATAATGCATTGCAGTGTCATCTAGTGGTGAGTAACATCAAAAGGAACGCAGTTAGAATATATTCTTCATGCTCAAATGTGTAAGTATAAAAAATTTTATGCTGATCGATCGAACGGTATAGAAGTTGATGCGTTGCAGCGCCATTTAGCGGCAAGTTACAGCAAAATGGATAGTGAAAAATATTCTCCGTGTTCTAATATTCGCGTGTACCAAATTTCATCGAAATCGGTTGGACGATATTCGCATAGCAAACAGCTAAACGGAATAGAATTCAACGTTGTGCTGCGGCACCAAGTGGCAAGTTAAGGAAAATGGATAGCATAAAAACCTTCTCCATCATAAAAGACTTAGGTGAACCAAATTTCATGGTGCAACGGTGCTCAACGGTGCTGGAGTTTTTCAACCTCATAAACACATACCAACATTCATTTTTATCTATAACCAGTGTTATTATATATACCAGTCTCAAATAAAATCCAGTTTCAAATCTAAGCCTTGCCAAAGTGCCAACATATGCCATTTTGCAAGAGTTTTTTCAGGGAATCATTCGAAGCATTGACTTAGCAGCAATCAATATGGGAAATGGTTCGACTGCCAAAGAGTAAAGCACGCATTTATTTGAAAAGTGGAATCCCTTAATACAGCCGAATTTTTTAAAATGATCAACTATAATGTGTTTTATTCATCATTACTCCGATGTACTAAATGAGAATATTTCAATTTTCTGAAATGTGGCGGAATTCCCCCAACTTAAATCAATGTACTCAATTGGCGAGAATTCTGAAGTTAGATCGCTTGAAATCCCTTAATAACTGCATTATTTCTTCACGGATCATTAAAATTTAATGCTGTATTCTAATAAAACCTTTGCACTTGTTTTCAAAAATCTATTTCCTTAAGCTCTCATTAAATTGCGCCAAGCCGAAATCTGTGCAAACCGCTAGAACTCACTTACTCAAAATCGATATTTCAGCCACTTTATTTTTTCACCAAACTAAAAAATTTTACACATTAGCCTCGGAAATCTTCAATTTTTATTGTTTTGCGTATAAAACATTTCATTCCTGCTCTGATTTCCCATGCACACGATATTATAATTAAAAAAATAAATAACCTTACGAATATAAACTAACAAAAAAAAAATCATTATTATTCTTTTATTTTTACTTTGAGAATTTAAAACATTTTATTCGGCAAAATCGCCACACATGGCAACCATGATCCTTATTTCACACTTTTTTCACTACAGGGGTTACAATTACAGAAAGCTTTTTGCATGGAGAGCATAAAAAATCTCTTAAATTCCGAGAACGGGTGGACTTTCAAAGTTTTAAAGTGGACTACGATTTATTCTATATTATTTTACATATCTGTGCTAAATTTCAGGCCAATAGGTCCATTTTTGTGGATTTGTATACGAATCAAATACACAAACAAACAAACAGAATTTCATTTTTATTTATAAGATAAGATAACACATCGAAATTGTTAGTACCAGAACACTCTAAATCAGAGGTTTCCAATTTTTTTTTCCTCGTAGACCACTTACGAAATTTTACTGGTTTCGGTGGACCCCTGCTGCTACATTTCTACCATATTCCCAAATCTTGTCAAAAAATGTGAATGAATCCCATTTTTTTTCACCCCAACGTAGACCCCTGTCTTGTATCCCGTGTACCCCTAGGGGTCCACCTGGACCACTTTGGGAATCACTGCTCTAGATTATTCAAATAATTTGTTCTTTTTCACTTGTCAAAATAACTTGAATTTGTTTCAGGTAAAATGGTTCGCAGACGATAATTGCTTGAGATTCAGTTTTCCTGCTGATATGGCAACAGACGATAAACATTAAATTTTAATATTTCATTGGAGTTGAAATTCAGAAATTCTTATGAGTTAGAAAAGGACAGATATATATTTTTTCACATTTTCGCCACCCACAACCACCCACCGCGACCAAACTCCCTTACTTTCACAGTGAGACCAAGGGGTATTTACCACCCCAACGGGAAGTTAATTCGAGTAGGTGGTGATAGAGAAAACCCTGTCTTTACAAACGAACATTAGCATTTTATATATATATTAAGATATGCATGTATATGTGTACTACTAATTAAATTTTAAAAATTCTTGAATAGAATATGTATAAAATTTGTTTATCTGAACCAGTATGGTCAGACTTTTTCTTAACTAGAATTTGGTTGTATTTTGATAGTTTTGAAAACATCACTTTATATATTTTGAATAAAGCATTAAGTTTTCCTGTTTTCTCTTGTGTTTTTATAGTAACATTATTATTTTTATTCCATTGCCTCTAAATGCTGACTTACTCAATTTTGATTGAAGTAAACAAAGCTTGAGAAATTAATTGAAAAAGAAAATCGTATCTCGATTAAGAAATTTTAAATATAAATCTTTAGATGATCTTGCAAAAATTATGTTGAAGCAGAAAACATGGAATCATACATATAGACAGCTTTTTACAATTATTAAAATTCAAGATATGACTTGCATTTTTTTTTTCTCTAACTGTACTTTTTGCAGTAGTTGTTATTGTGTGCTTATATACTATTATTAATGTGAATTATCTGTTTTGATTCTCATAATACATTAAAATATTTGTTGTAGCTAAATTCTTTTATAATTAATACATTTACTTTTTAAAGGATGAAATTGAAAAATTGAAAACTCACAATAAAAGAATGCTGCATTTTCCTCCTTTAGAGCCTGTAAGTACCTTATCCTTTTTGACAAGTTATTGTTGTCAATTGCAAATGTGTATTTTTTTTTTTTTTTAATCATTTCCGTTTTTAATAACTTGGATAATGAATAAACTTCAGTAAAAATGAAATAAAACAAGCTTGCTTTATTTTGGATTGCTGAGAATACTTTTGTTAAGAACTCAGGCTTAATTAAAAGCAGGTATTTTACTTAGATTCTTTGATTGTAAAATTAGCTTGTTTTTATTTAGCTAGTTATCAAAATTCTCATACATCTCCATATTTCTCATCATGGAACATATGCCCCATAGGAAAATACACTAGTGTGCAAAAGTCTTTAATCAACATGTGAATTATCAATGAAAAATGAAATGTGCATAAAGAATGAAGAAATTTGACACTTCAGCTGATACTGACAAGAGGAAACTATGTAGTGCTGGTTTAAATGGTCACATGGCTCGCCAAAAACCTCTGTTGTGGCATGTAAAAGCAGGCTGATAACTAAAAGCAGATGTTTTAATTAGAAACGTCTTCAGTGGGTGAGAAATCATAAATTGTTGACCTGGTATCAACAGAGAAAAGTGTTTTGGACTGATGAATCAAAATGTTAATTATTTGGAAGCAGAAGTTGTCAGTATGTTCAACAATTGGTTGGTGAAGGAGTAAATGATAATTGTTTGAGTCATTTAGTAAAACATGGTGTTGGTAGTGTGATGATTTGGGGTGGTTTGGAGACAGGAAATTTGTTAAATTAGTTCAAGTCCGCAATCGATAAAAGAAATATCATAATATTTTAGTACATCATTCAGTACCATTTAGTATCCGTAATATTAACAAAAAGTTTGTCTTTCAACAAGGTAATGACAGGGGTGGCCTTACACAGTAATCAAGGTAAGCATCACATGCAGGCATCATCCTGGAAGGGGCATCATTTCCAACTCAAAAACTGAGAAAAGCTTGATCTGAAGCATAGAAGGGGGTGCATTTTTTACATTTGCAGGGGGTTGCCACAGACCTTAGGGCCATCCCTGGATCCTAAGCACATTTCAAAAACTTGTACAAATTACTTAAAAATGATAAGATAACAGAAAGTCTTCAAAATCATGATTTGGCCACAACAATCACACAATCTTAATCCTACAGAAAATCTTTGGGATTGAATGGACAGAATGTATGTGGAATAGTCCCAACAAAAGTAACAAGGTTCTTGGAATATCTGGAAAATTTAATTTACAAAATTTTAGTAGAGTTCATTTCTCAAATGTCAAATCTTTGTAAGCCTGTCATTCATGCTAAAGGCAGTCATATTGATGAGAGTAAAATCTAAACAAAAGTCATATATATATATCAATTACACCCTCACCCCCGATTCTTTGGAAGGTGCAGAAAACACATTCCTGGCGGTGGCCATTGCTACGGATTGTGACTTCACCACAAACAATGGATGTGGTAATGTCACTCCATAATTGCGAATCATACATCGCAAATAATCACGATTATTCATGAAATCCTGATTACAAGCCCTCTCTCCCTAATTGAACTGATTTTGAATTTGTTGAAGGGGAGGGGGGCTTATAATTGCGATTTTACGGTATATACATATCTGTTATTAATATAGTACTCTTCTTTCTAATGTTTTGAAATATCGTTTCCAAATATAGTTATCAATAAATTTGTTCATTCTTAATGTACATTTTGTTTTTCATTCCTAATTCACACATTGACCTGACTTTTACAATGTGCAATTTTATTTTTTAAGGGAATTCAAATTATTAATGAATTTGGTATTTTATATCTAAAAGCTATCATGTTGATCCTATTTGTCTTCTTTGCTTCATTGTGTTGGAAAATGTATCTTAATCTATATGCTGACACTGTGTTTTTCTTACAGAATTCAAAATATGAAACAAAAAATTAAACAAATAAAAGAAAGAAAGAAATTGGAAAATATGACTCAAAATTGTCCACACATTTTCCAAGTTTGAAATTAACTGCACTCTATTTCTACTAAATGTATATATTGATTCCATAACTTTGAAAACTGTTTACAATTTCAGACTGTATATTTCACTGTCTTCATTGTTGAATAGAAATTCAACTAATCAGTGTAATGGAGTTTT
Source organism: Cheiracanthium punctorium (assembly GCA_038373885.1). NCBI lineage: Eukaryota > Metazoa > Arthropoda > Arachnida > Araneae > Cheiracanthiidae > Cheiracanthium > Cheiracanthium punctorium. Next base: position 290,300 of record JAWZYV010012301.1, on the reverse strand, counting down.
AGAGCAAATGTGGTGCAAAAGTTAATCTGTTATTTTTACCCTTTAATCAGTTTTCCCTTACAGTGTAAGGGCTACTCAAATTTGGCAGCAACTGGTTTCCAGTATGCCATACAGGTATTAATATTTTTTCCTTTTCTTTTCTGGTTAGACTGCATTTTTCATTCTTGTAAAGAAAGTATACTGTTCAATAGATGGTGTAACTTGTACAAACTACTAAAATGTTTTTCATCTGAGGTTATGATTTAAAATGTGAATTTTAAGTTCAGAAAACTTTTGCTTGTTAATTGTAAAAAGAAAGTTTTTTGTTGACATTTCTTGAACAAAAGAATGACCAGTTAAGGTTTAATCTATTGATATACTTTACTATCATTTATAAAAAATTTTCAAACAAAGAGTTGTTGAATCATGTAAAAAGAAAATCTTGTAATAGTTCAGTTTCATATACTTATGCTTAATAAATATTTATTCTTGTTTAAAAATGAATTTTATTCCAGACTGTTCAGCGTAGCTCTTCTTCAAATTCAGTGAGGCCGAATACTATTAGACTGATTATATTATTTGGTAATCATGTTCGTTTGGGTTCTACTCCTCAAGAACATAAGTGGAAAATGTATGTTGAAGTTGATGAAGGAGATAGCCCTTTAACAACAGTTGCTTGTATCAAAGAAGTTAGTTTTGAGTGCCGGCATGCTGGATTGCCTTTTTCTAGAATAACTAAAGTATGTTCATATGTAGATGCTTTTAATGTTTTTGGTACATATGTATTAGCTCATTCACTATTATTGCCAATAGTGTGTATATATCTATATATATATAAATATGCTAAGCAAGACCTTAGTGTCCCTTTTGCAGTACACTGCACGAACGGATGACTGTGAAATTCGGCACAGTTAAAGTTCGTATGGAATTGTTTGTGCGAATGTTAAAATTTCTCTGTAGTATGCTAATGCACAGTAAAAAGTTAGAGTTAAGTAATTTGGCACGCAGTATTTTGCGCCAAGTCAGGCGATGGTTCCATTGTTGTGCCCATTTTGAAATAGCAGGGTTATAGTAATACAACAAAATTTGCAAAAAGTGGAATTATTCCCCAGGTTGGTGATATGCCAATTACTAAAATGTGCTTTAGCAATGTGCTTGGCGACTTTTTTTAGACGGCGATAAGTGCACGAAGTGTTGTAAGTTCCATGTTTAAAAGCAGTAGAAAAACCTTGGAGGAGAGAATAATATTTACTATTCTTTCTGGGCAGGTCGGAATCCAAGAGATGCTGCGCAGAAACACGCCAATTCGACAATTTCTTCATAACTTCCTGCCAGGCAGTATGCTAAAGTAAATTTTCTCCAAAAATATTATTGAAGAAATACCTCAGCAATTAAGAGGGAGTGAAAATAATATTATTAATGAAGTGCATGGAAATATTTCCGAAAACATACTCTCAGATAACATATTGAAGTCAGTTATAATAGAACCTAAAAATGATGATTGAACTTTTATTAATATTGGCATAATTGAATATCATGTGCGTATCCAAAGGGAGGGTGGTGGGGGTGATCTCCTGGATGAAGTCCAAAAATCTGTTATAATCTGTTAAAATATATTATGAAAGTATAATGTAAATTATGTAGCCATTTTCTAAGGGGTGTATTGTGGGTACTACTCCCTGTCCTTTTTAATCATCGCTCATGTATAGATTTTATCAATAAAATAATTAATTACATTAATTGGTATAATTGATTATATTAATTAATTATAAAATGATTTTGTACCCCGTTTGTACCATTCTACGCCCATGTTTCAGGTACAAAATCACCCCCTCCTTGAGTAATTTCTGGATCCGCCCCTGTCGAATATCTGATGAATAGAGAACATATCACCATAGCTACGATAAAATAATTTGCTATGATGACAGTGAAATCAATAACTATCCAGTAGAGTTTTTAAATTCTTTGACTGTGAGTGGTTTGTTTTTTTCTTCTTTTCTTTTCGGTTAGCCATGAGTAAATGAAAAATTGCCAAATGATTGTGATGTGCGCAAAATTCTTACAAACCTAAAGTGATTTCCAGGACATAGTTGTTTATCCCTTTCCATATTTTGGAAGTTTAATTTAATTTCGTATTTTTATTCAATCCCACACGTTTTCAGAAATTCCCCTTTATGTAACCAATAAGCATACAAATGTTTTTTAGTATATCGATATTTTTGTATTTATTTAATTCTGTATCTAAATACTATTTTGTATATGGATTAAAATTTCCTCCTTTTTTGGGGGAAAAGACAGTGTTTCAGAAGTAGTCTTTAAACGTTTCCCAGAAAAAACAGTTGGCGGGTTTTGCACCTGGCTAAAAAAAAAAAAAAAAATAAGAGTTTGCCAGTACATAAGTTAGTAAATTGCATCATTATACTAGTAAGAAACTTAAATACAAAGGAAGCATTAGTCCATGGAAGAGGAATGCGCATCAAGTTTATACATCGTAACTATTGATTGAAGTTTGAACTGGAACCACAGGCAATAAAAGAATTTTAATTCTGCTTAGAAAATATTCTGGTACTATTTTACGATATCCTTAAAAAAAAAAAAAACCAATTTACAAATATACCTGCATTTGCGATGATAGTAAATAAAACTCAAGGACAATTATTCAAAAAAAGGGCAGATTTATTGAGGCAGCAAAGTTTCATACATGGTCAGTGGTACACCTCAGCAAGTAGACTTGAATCATTCGACTTTTTTAGATTTTATAACTCTAAACATAATGGGCCTTTAGCCGAGGATAGTTCCAGGTTTAATTTTCGGAGGGGGCCACTAGACTTTTTAAATTAGCTTAAATTGTTAAAAATGCAAACTGACTGCTTGAAATTCAAGGTCGGTAGAGGGAGATTACAGTGGCGTAGCCAGGATTTTCTTTCGGGGGGGGTCCAAAATTTTTCCTTCGAATATCATGTAGTTAAGATGAGCGGGGGGGGGGGGGGAGTTTGTATTAAAAAATGAGTTTTGACACTAGAAATTAAAAAATACAACAGAAAATATAAAGAAACTTACATAATGCTTGTGAATTCTTCTCTATTTTGGTAAGCAAAGGAAATAAGTGACATTTGATGTAAAATAAAATGAATGCTGGAGAAATATCACTAAACACACCGAAAAAAATAATCCTCAATAAATTATTAGAAAATTCAAAGCAAAACTTTTCGATTTGTCATTGCCAGTCTTTTGACAACTTCGTCGGAGTTGACATATTCTCTATCTTGATAAATGGCGAGAAGTGTCAGTCCTACAAGACGTTCTTCACTCATTTTATTTCTGAGATAAGTCTTTATTCTTTTCAAGCATGAAAAGCTTCTCTCAGCAGAGCATGTAGTGACTGGGAGGGTATTTAAAATGGTCAATAAATACTTTATTATCGGATAAAAGCTACCATCACACGATGACAGCACATCCAAGGGATTGGTCAGCTTGGATTCATCTTTGGCCCATTTATCGCACCATAACATGTACTCAGCCTCCAGTTCTGTCCGGGAAAATTTTGACTGCAAAAAAATCTCCAGATTCTGAAGTTCCTGAATACTCGAATGTTTGAGTTTGGAAGGTAGAAGAAGTTCTAACGCAGATAATATTTTAGTATTTTCCTTGTTGAATCGTTTTGTTAGATGTGCTATGAGTGTGTCCAAAGACGGAATGAATAAAGATATACGGTAGTAATCGAGAGGGCTCTCCGCGTTAGTATAATTACTCCTGTGTGTTTGCAGCTTAGTTAAACGGGGAATTTCAATATTTAATCCAAAAAGATCTTGCATTAATGTCTGTGCTTTTTCAAATATTTCTTTGAGAAAATATTCGTTTGGCTCTTCTCTTATGAGTTGCAATCTTTTAATGGCACTTTCTGCGTGATTTAATGCTGAGCTCAAATCTCTTGTAGGGCTTTGTAAGTACACAGACAAAGTAACAGTGAAGCTTAAGAGTTTTTCACTCGTTAAAAGGCTGATAAAAAAAGAACTTTGTTTCATAGCAGCTAAGAATGCAAATGCCTTGGAAGATATAGCACGACCAGTATTAGTCAGTTCTTCAAGGCACGCTACAATTGGTTTTAATAATTCCACAAAGACAATGATAGCATCATGCCTCTCGATAAATCGAGTTTCGCAAAACTGAATAAGTCGGGTACGTCTGCACTCGGGTATAAATTCCGTAATTAATTTTTTTAGTGTATCACTCGCTATAGTGGTATTGCGCATGAAATTGATTATATCATTAACAACACCCAACGTGTTTCTGACTTGCGGTTCAGAAAAGGACGAGGACAAAGCTAAATTGAGTCTATGAGAGGCACAATGTACAAATATAGCTTTTGGATATGATGCCTTGATACGTGCCTGTACCCCATTGAAGCACCCACTCATTGAACTCGCACCGTCATAACCTTGTCCAACTAACTTTTCTAAATCAAAGCCAAGTTTTGAGCATTCGGCTAAAATTAAAGCAGTCAATCCTTCAGCTGTTAGATTTGTTGTCGGCACAAACCCCAAAAAATCTTCGTATATCGCATTTTCACAAATATAGCGAATGCACAGTACAACTTGTTCAATTCCCGAAAAATCGCATGTTTCATCGCATATAATTGAGAAATAGCTAGCTCGGTTAATTTGAGTGGCTATTTTTTCTTGAATTATGTCACCACAAATGCCAATTATTTCATTTTGAATATCTGGACTAATGTAGGTAGCATTTTTTTTGTTGTTGAGGATGTGTCTTTTCAGATCCTCATCGCCGGCGTTTGCTCTAAATCTTAGTAAAGCTCGTAATTTTCCGTCCTTGGATTTAGGATTCGTTAAGGACAAAGGGCCAAAATCACGATGTCTACGAAGAGGAAATTCCTGTTCGCCACAGAAAATGATAGTTTCAATTATAGGTATAAGCCTTTGTCGGTTTTCTTTCTTCAGGTTTTCTCTGTGAGAATCTATCTGGGAAGCTACATCAATTATTTCACCTTTGCGTATTTTCAGAAAATTCTCAGCAATTAATGTGCACACACGATGGTATTCAGCTTTACTATGACTAGTAAATTTTTCGATTGCATCCTTCCATCTGAAAAAGGGTTTTGCAACCAGACAGCCCATTTTTTCATGAGAACCTTTTCCGACACCATCTTGACAAAAAAACACACAATATCTGCAAAATGCAGCATCAGTTTTTTTTTAATAAGAAAGCCAATCCCATTTTTGTAACCACGATACTTGAAACCTTAACTTTTTAGATCCAAAGTGGCGAAAAGGAAACTTAAAATCATGTAATGTTTCCTCGTATTTTTCAGTGAGAAAACTGAATTTGATTTGGTCAGATATTGTAGAAGACATCTCACCCTGAATTATATATAATAAGTTTGCTGCATCGCTGATGTCGAAGATGCAGGAAATGGTTGATGCGTCATCGTCACCTTGAGAACTGGAGCTTGGACAGAGTTTACTATTTGGTTCTAAAGATATTTCATCAGGAATGGTAGTCTTAATCAATAAATTAAATTCATCTGGATTTTCGTCCTCCTTTTTTGGTTCTTTCTTGGATGGTGGACGAAAGAATTTATCTAAAGTTCCTTGTGATGAGAGTGATCTCTTCATACTACAAAAAATAAAATTAAATTTAAAAAAACATTAAAAAATAATTAAAAAACATTTGCAGTATGGTCGAAATTTTAAAAAGAACCCTCCCCATCCCCCCCCCAAAAAAAACACACGATTGTGTGCTAACACTATATACACTTGATATGAATTTAAAATAGAGTAACTCTCTTTAAAAAAACATTATTACTATTTTAAATAGAAAACAAAATATTAAATCCCATTTCATTTGATCCGAATTGAAAGCTCATAGCTAGAAAAAGGCTTCGCAGAGTACTGAAATGCGGAAGAGGTAGAATTTCTCACTAAAAGGTTTAATTATCCTCACTCTGTTTTGAAAATCCAAATTTCTGTGGATGAGGGTCAGATCCCTGGATTTTATTATTATGTCAAAACATCCTTACCCCAAATATAACTTACAAATTTAGGCGAAATCAAATAGTAGGCAAATTTTAGAATTAATTACAGAGAACTTATTAATTTTGTTTAGTTGATAAATTGAAAGTTGCACCATTAGTGAGAACAGAACAGTAAGTATCTATGGAAAATGTCTCATTAATGGAATAAATCTTAAAGAGTTCTGACAAAATTAATTTAAAATATAAATCCTTTTTACCCTAAATAATAAGTCTGACTATATCTTGGGAATTTGATGTTTGAAAAGCTTTAAAATTGTTCGATATGATTTCTCAATAATCAATTAAGACTAAACAGGAATTTATTTTAATTATCTCGCTTTCTATCAAAACTAGGAACATAAAATAACTATCATTAGATTCATCCTATAAAACTATTTCAGAATGATTGTACGTCTAGGATTGTTTTTATATTTCAGTTTTTATTCTATATTCTAAATTTTATATTTAATATTTTACACTATCTAATGAGCTATTTACACAGAATTTACAAACTTAGGGAGCTTGCTTATTAATGCCAATAAAGAACGCACGCGATGGCTATAATAAACCTATACGAGGAATACCTTGTGTGGAGGTCTTTCTAAAGGTACCTATTATGTATTTATGCTATATTCGAAGAAAACTACACGATATTCGAAGAAAACCACACTTCTAAATCATTTTTATCTTAACTATAAAAATGTTTCTCTACTAGTACAAATATAAAATAATAAAGAATGAAGATATAAATGTGGACAATCCTCAATTAAGATTTTTTGACATAGATAAAATTTATTAAATTTTAACTCATGGTGTAGCCTCAATTGTCCGTATGATTATTTTAATTATTGGTATTTCATACAAAAAAATAAATAAATAAGAACAAATAAGTAAAAAATAATTAAATAAATACATAAAGAAACTTACCTTAGTCTTCTTTTGTGTGATGTTGAATTCTCTCGACAGCAAGAATGTAAAAATTCTATAAAAAGAAATTCGTCTCAAAGCACACGGAGTTCAACCTCTATGCCGAATTCTACTGTCTCGTAGCAAAAGTTTCATTCCTCGGCAGAACACATGCAGTTGTTCTCAAATAATTAGTTTCGCTGATAGCAACATACTCAAGCATACACGACACCAGCGACCAGCGTATGGTGGGTCTTGTAACATATTTGTTAACAGGCATTCAGATTTTGTTGTGTGGATCCTATCCCATACAGATCAAAGAATATACAGATGCTTAAAACTGAGATTGCATCCCAGCATGCCCTGGAGATGCCATTAATCTTATAACTCTTTTGTAAGTTCAGGAAATGATCTGTGAGTGGACAATGTCTAGTCTATTCGAAGGCTCCTGGATGTCTGGTTTATAGTTTGAGCTTTAGTTTAGTCTAGGTGAAAACCGGAATCATTTTTGTTCCAATAAGCTAAGCGGTTCCTTTTCCCGCGGCTTTTGACCTTCTGGTTTCAAAACTGTATTCCGCAGGGAGGGAGGGGTGAAAAGATTATTTCATTCTTAAAAGCGGAAAGAAAAAGTTGTCGTCAAATTTATTTGGGTTTCTTTCTATGATGACTAGTGCCCACCCAGCTCCTCAAAACATCATAATACAACAAATGACAGTGCAGGTAACTGATTGCCCTGTATATGGTGTGTACTGGTTTTTCCCACTAGAGACTAGAGAGTAACTTATCACTGAGAAGTTTCACGGTATATATACCATTTAAGAAAATAGGGATAAGCTCCTTTTTCCTCTGTCTGTCTCTTTCATTTCGGGGGGGGTCTGGACCCCCCAAACCCCCCCCCTTGGCTACGCCACTGGGAGATTACCCTATGACCCATTCGCTGGAGCTGCCGTTGTATTTAGCAAAATATGACAGTTTTTACAAAAACACAGTCTTCACAGAAAAGTGTGGTGGTTGTAAAGTGAAATTGTACAAAAGTGGTCACTAACGACAGATAGTCTCTTAGCCAAGGAGATCACTTTAGTAGGTTCCAGTGTATATGGAATGGTGAGACATATTCTTTGACAGAAGAACTTTATTCACACTCAAATTTAAAAAAAAAAAAAAAAAAAAAAAAAAAAAAAATGAATGCTTTATGGTCGAATTTCGACCACTGGCAGACAATTAGTATACAATAAATTCATAAAGTATTGGAATTGGGTACTTTGAATTTTAACTTTCTTCAAATTTGTGTTGTTTCCTGTAAAGTTGCTTTCTTGGACATAAGCTATTCTATATTTTGCACCTCTTGTACAAACTATCAAGCTAGTATAAATTTCTCTGCCCCCAGACATTCCATACCAGTAATAAGCTATAGAGGTATGCCCGATGTAACAATGAAAGCAGGGCCATGTGACAATTAGGTATTTAACCAGTTTCTCAGAGCAGAGAGCATGTTATCTCCAATGATGATTTGCTATTAAAGTCAGTGTTGTAGTGTGGTATCTACTACTCCCCCCCAAAAAAACAATACAACAGCAGTCTTTCAATTTTTTACAAGAGTCTCATTCCTGTATGCTCTGCCTTCCCAACTTGTCAACTTCCCCTCAATTGCAGGGTAAAATATTGATTCCATATTTGAAAATGTAGTTATTTTTTAGGATCCTGAAACTTTATATATATTTACAAAATTGTTGTGTTGTTTTCCCGTACCAATGTGTATTGTGGGAAAGAGCATTGTACAGACATTGTTGCAAGTGAAATGAGTATGTGACCCCTTGACCTTGATGATAAACTAGGTGGCTTTGTGACAAAAAGAAAGTTTTTGAAATTGATGGAAGTTTAGCTGCATCTCAATTAGGAGAGAAGTTTCTGGAAAATGATGTCATATCCTATGTGACACCAGGGATCAAGCTGTAGTCGCATTTTTCGCAAAATGCGACGAATTGCACGAAAATGCGAAGAAAAAAATATTGTCCGTCGCGAAAATGCGATTTGTTAATAATGCGAAATTGTTAATAACATTTTTCTTTTTTGTCATTTTTGCTTGTGATGACTTTGTGTGTCATAAAAAAATTTTCAATATGTTAATATTTCTAAAATAATAAGTTTTTTTTTTTTTTTTGCATTTGAAGTGTAAGTAGAAGAAAATTTAATATTAATTGGTGTTACATTAATTTATAAGCCGCTAATTTTCTTTAGCATTTTGCTACAGCTTTTTTCTACATTTTAGCACTTTTGCTACAGCATTTTCTGACCCAGCTTAAACCCTGTGTGACACCACATCTGCTTGCAAATCTGTGAATAAAGAAGTTGTTCTTATTGTTTGTTAGTGTGTGATAGACTGCAGATACTGAGAGCCAAACTATACATTTGACATTGTGTTTTCAATAGTGATATTGCTGTGTTAGTTAATGATTTTCTGTTCCCTGGGTTTTCTAAATTTGGTATTTTTATGAGATATAGTGCTTTGTGTTGTTGAATAACATGTTATTTTCGATTTTGCAAGCTTGTTAGACTATTTTATCTTACATCCACTACCAGATTTTGTAGCATTGGTATCAGGAGTGGAGTTTGGATGCTTGTTTGAATGCCCTGGACCAGAGGAGCAATGGATGAGAAATTTTAACAGTTAGCCATGTTGAAAGACATGCATTCCGGACATGAAGACTTGCGCTCCAGGAAGGAGAAAGTTGAAAACGAGATGTTTTCTGCACAAAAGAGAATGCAAAATGAGATGCATTCCAGATTAGAAGATATGCATTCCAGTCAAGAGGAAATGAAGACTCAAATTCAAGGTTTACACGGAATGATTGAAGAAGTAAAGGACGAAATTCACAGTAAAATTGAGGCTGTAAAAAGTGAAGTACAAGAGAAGGTTGAGGGAGTAAGAAGTAAAATAAAATGGATGTAAGCCAAAATGAAAGGACAAATCAGCCACATCGAGAAGAGACTTTCTAATCTTGAGATCAAGCTGACTCACATCCTGGCAAGTACAGAAATTTTGAATTCTAGAAAGACAGTTAAGCACTTCACATTCGATGGCCTAACATCATGGACAGTTTTCAAGACTCAGTTTGATGTCGTGATGTCTACAAACTGATATACAGATAGCTTTAAAGACAGTCAAGTGGTAACTTCTTTACAAGGATTAGCAGCTGAGGTCTTCTTAGGAATACCAACAGATAAATTGAGCGACTTACTGACCATTGAAAAGGCTCTTGAATCTTTATTTGGAGATGACCATCTTACCCAATTTTACAGGACTGAACTGAAAAACAAGGCTGTAGCAGAAACCCGAAGAAAGTTTGCAAGTATTAGCCGAAAATGTAAATCGATTAATGAGTCTAGCTTATGCCAATTGCCCTCTAGATGTCCCAGGAAGTCTAGCAACCCAGTACTTCATTAATCTTATCAGAGATGAAGACACACAACATTCTATGAGACTGGTAGACCCAACAGATTTGAAGTCAGCTCTTGCATATAGCATTAAATATGAGGCTGCGAGAACCGTTTTGAAAGCATCCAGACATGTAAGATCAGTATAGATAGAAGGAGATGCATTAAAAGAAATGGATGATAAACTGGATTCTGTTCTCAAGACATTACAAGGATTATCAAATAGTCTTGCTTTGGGAGTAAGTGCTCTCCTCGATGAAATTCGCACACAATGTGTTGGAGATGCAACAAAAGGGGACATATGCAGAAAGTTTTCCATGATTATTTCCAAAGAGGAAAAATAAATCATGGGCATCTTCTGGGGCAGAGGCTGTCTTTTCTAAATAAAGCCCCTGAAGAAAAACTGACAGTTTCTGCACTGAGCAGAGGGGAAAATGGACTATTTGTGGAGGATACATTGTGGTGTCCTTTATTTGATATTGGTGGATATGAGTGCAAATGTAACTCTTTTAAGATCAGACTTTGCTCAGAAATTGAAGGAACAACTTATTTAAACATCTCTTTAAAGAGTGCTACTAGTAAAAAGACATCGATACATAGTAAGCTGGATGCGCCAATCCAATGTGAATCCAAGAAATTCCAGCACTGAATCTGCATAGCTAGCATCACAGATCCATGTATTCTTGGACTAGATTTCCTACAAAAATTTAACTTTACTGTAAATGTAGAGAAGATACAGACAGAAGGAGAAGAAATCCTGTTGTTTTCGAGGAGTAACTTCCAAAATCATGTTCTATATTTGTAAATGAGGAGACTATAATACCAGCTAGATTGAAATTTCTTATCCAGGGTGTACCCAAAATTTCTGGATGATGTCTACATGTCTTAATTTACAGTCCTAGCAGGCCTGCCAGAAAAACGCCCTGTGGCAGCTGCACTCATTGATTTAAAAAGGGGAGCTATACCCATTCAAGTTCTTAATTTGGACAATAAACCCAAAACTGTAGAAAGGGGAACTGTTATTGCGACATGTGAACCAGTGGTGGATATTCTCATTTGACCTCAGGGATTTTCTGATAGCCAACATCTTCAGCTGATTTTGGAGAATCTTGAAGGACTGGATAGAGAGCAGTGAACAGCAGTACAAAAATGACTTCATGAATTTCAAAACTTATTTTGCAACAGTACTGTAGGCCACTGTAATGTAATGCAGAATAAAATCAATACAGGTGATCATCCACCAATCAAACAATTTCCAAGATGTTTATCTTTTCCAAAGAGAGAGGAAGCTGAGTGTCTAGTATAAGAAATGATGGATAATGGAATAATCAAGGAATCAAGGACCTTGGGCTTCGCCTGTCATTCTTGTTAAGAATAAGGATGGATCGACATGGTTTTGTGTTGGTTACTGGAAATTGAACAAGATTACAAAGAGAAAGATAGTTATCCTCTCCCACAAATAGACGATACCTTGGATGCTTTGAATTGAAGCCATTGGTTCTCTTCGTTGGATTTAAAAAGCAGATATTGGCAAGTCGAGATCCAACCTGAAGATAGACAAAAGACAGCTTTTACCACCAGACAATGACACTGGCAATTTAAGGTAATGCCTCTGTAATACCCCCGCTACATTTGAAAGATTAATGGAGAAGGTTGTAATGGAGAACTGTAATGCATGGACTTTTGTCTAAGCTTGCTCAGTTTATCTAAGTGATATTATCATTATTGGAAAAATATTTGAAAATCATTTAAATAATATTCGTAGAATATTCTTGAGATTACGAAATGCTAACCTGAAGCTAATTTCAAAGAAATCCAATTTTTATCATAAGGAGGTTGCTTATCTTGGTCGTGTTGCATTGCGGAAGTAAAGTAAGCCCTTTCAGTCCTAAGGCAGCTTGTTCCTCTTATATTTTGATGTGCTAAAAAAAGGCCTTTAAATTTGTGATAGTCTGTTGTAAAACATTAGTGTTTGAAGAAAAGTTATTGCTTTGTAATGCTGTAAAGGAAATAAATTGTGCATGCACCTTTTATCCATATTTTTATGTACCGTAATTTATGGAAGAAACGCTGCACCCGTCGTAAGCACCGCACCCACGAAAATGAGCTTAATTAACAAGAAAATTATCAGAAATGCCGCACCTGGCATAAGCGCCGCAGCCGCGATCTCTCCCCCCCCCCCTCCGAAAAAAAAATACATCGCACTGGAATATATTTCGGGAAGGGGGGGGGGGGTGGATAAACGGTAAAAATATCTCTTTTTTCCCTCTACCCATAAAGTATTTACCACTATTTTACGAAGCTTACAATTTCCATTTTCAAATAATAAGTGTCCGATTTCATGTAAAACGTCAGTTTTACATGAGATGCATGAGAGAAAAAGCCACACGGCAAAAAATTTATATACACAAAGACGAATTTATAGAAATAAATAAATAACTTGTAAAAAACTACATGTACATGAGATACATGAGAGAAAAAGCCGCATGGCAAAAAATTTATATACACAAAGACGAATTTATAGAAATAAATAAATAACTTGTAAAAAACTTCTTACATTCGCTAAAAGTTCGGACAGTATAGCACATGCTGTTAAAACAAAACAGCCAACCGGCTCCAGTCAAATGTAAACAATTTTTTTTTTCGCGGACGGCCAGTTGTTGATTACGTAATGAGCGTGCTTCAGCAAATTGTTTGTTTTAAGCTTTGAATGTTGTGTGATAACTCTTGATGTTTCTATTCATTATTGGTTTTGATGTTGGGGTTTCGTTTATTTTAAAAGCACTCAGCGTTTCCTGAGCTTGCCAATTACTCGCTGTTGAGTTTTTACTGTAATAATAGCCTAAGGCAGTGTTTATTCGGTACAGTGCTTCTTCACAAGGCGCAAAGCCGCACGGTGAAAAATCACAAATAACTTATAGTTAAACTTTTTTTTTGGGGGGGGGGGAGGGGGGTAGAATGGTTACATTCGCACAGGGCACAACAGACTAGTTTTGGCTGAGATTCAGTATTTTAAGAACAATCAGGCCCGGACTGGCTCCTATGGGGGGTCCTCAGCAATTGAAAAGGGGCTCCTTACTGGTGAATTTGGAGGGAATAGAATATTAGGATATGTAATATTTGAAAATTAGGTTTACTTGCCCAAAACCATATTTAACTACTATTTTAAAGCTATTGGGGCCCCTGATTCTATGGCGATCCCGCGCGGCGCGTGGTCTTTCCCAACGCCACTGTGTAAAAGAGATTACAAAGAAATAAACAATCGAACTACTTTGGTACTGTGGCGGCATGAGATCACCTCCGCGCACACAACACCTGGCAATTGAAGGCCAGTCGAATAGGTACCTTTTAGCCGAGCCGGATTGCGCCTCATTCTACCATCCATAAGTTCCTGGGTTCAAACTCAGCTCTCGCCCCGCACGCTCTCCCTTCAGTACAATACTCATATGTATATCAAATTACTTTAATTATAAAGTAGTATATCCATTTTGGAGAGGCCTCGCTGGGGCTGGGGGGTCCTTCCAAAGCACATATACGCTTTGGGTCCTCCCTTATGCCGGGGGCTTTCGGCGATCGCCGAGCCAGTCCCTGGTCCATTCATTGGAACACGGGTGCGGTTAATCGAGGGAGTGCATTTTTGCGGTACTATTTTAGGGAATTTTAGCCCATCAAAATATATGTATATTAAAACCTTCATCAAAATTTAATTATAGTTCTAAAATGTAGACATAGAAAGCTTCTTTTTTTTTTTTACTTAATTGTGGAGGCATCAGTTGGATTTATGTACCCACTCACAGCATTGGATCAAACTAGAACCCCTTTACACACAGGCTGACCGATCGGCCATATTGGGTCGAACTGCTGAAGCAGGGGGTTGTTTTGCTTGGCACGTTATCGCGTTCTTGGCGTCGTTTTCTTTACGAGCTGGCAATCTTTTTTGTATATCAGTTTGCACGCTCAGTTTTGTGTTTTACACTTTTCTTTTTTGAACATATTTACCTTATCGGTTTGGTATAACCTTAAGAAAGTTTTTTTAATAGTTACATTTATATATATAATTTATATAAGAATTTTGGCCTGATTATTAAATTTCTATACATAAAATAAATTTGTATAACAGTTATTAAACTTTAATCAGCAACTGTTTTTTTTTTTTAAATTATACAAGAATAAATTAATAGTACTGAATAATCATAAAAGTAATAAACATAAGGGGATATTAGAGATAATTTATAGTAATTTTTTTGTTTTTTTAAAGGTGTTCATAATTGGTGTTTCAATAAGATTTAACTTCTTAAACATTCAAAATGGTTGAAAATATGCAGTATTTACTATCAGAGAAAACTTTGTTGAACTATACAGTTATTAATTTTTTTCAGTTGTAGTTGTTTTAAAATTTAATTTAATGAAAATTTAAAACTGAAAAGCTTTCTAGTGTTATTTTGTTATGATGAATAAAATTATTTATAACCGTAATTTATAGGTCAAATAATTCTTTTGCTATAAAAACTCGTCCCAAATTTCGCATTATTGAACCTCAGCTGTTGCAATATTTCAATCAACGAAGAAATTTGTTAATGTGTAGAGATTATTTTTCTGCAATTTTTAAATACTTAGTACATAAAATTTGGTTTGCAGCTTTAATAGATAACAAAATCAAGAACCTATTATAACATTCAACTATCTTTAATTCATATATGTCCAGACTGTTTTCATTGCATTCTCTAATTTTTGCAGATGCCTGCAGGAATAGTCAAATTCTCGAAATGAAGAATGACAACTTTTCTTAGAAATTAATGTGTAAAGAGTGAAAATTTTATATCCTTATTTTACTTTGTAGAATTTGGATTTAAAGGCTAGGAAAATTGAATAACATTTGTTCAGACATCAAAAATATAAAAATTTTAGCATTCTGAAAAAGTGAATGCTAGGCACAGAGTAAATATTTATTTTGTAGCTAATTTTATTTTCATTCATATGATCCTTAAAAATTTTGGCAATTCAGTTTGACCGCTCAGTTCAGTCAAACCGCTTTTCAAAGGGGTAGGCTCGCATTCTAATTCGTTACGCTGTGCTCCGTGTGCCGCTAAAAAGTACGTGCACAGTGGTGACGCCATATTTTGAGAAAATTATTACTAAATAATTTACATCTTTTGAGAAAATTATTACTAAATAATTTTTATGATTTTTCGTTGAAGATCGGCTAAAAAGAAAATTTTTAAATATCGTACACGCCGCACCCAGTATAAATGCCGCACTTACAATTTTTTAACTTTTAAACTCGTAAATGCCGCAGCGTTTCTTCCATAAATTATGGTACATTGTTAATAAAAATTGCATCTAAAATTCCCACCTTATTGAATCGTAAAAGAAAAGGCAATATAGAAATTCAAATTTAGAGAAAGTAATTCATACTGAAGTATATGTGCTGAGCTTCTATACAATAGATTCATCACATGAACTTCTTAAAAAACAGTTTATAAGTCATATCTATTAATGACTGAAGATGTATTTCTGCTCGGGAAATATATCTTATTTTTATTTTCATAATTAGAAATGCCGTTAATGCTCATATACTGTGCAAAAGCTCAACCTGTCTATAACAATACTATATTTAGGTCCCTACAGTATCCTTATACACAGAGATTTCACTGTACTTGTATGGCATAAAAAGTAATTGCACGTCATTAAGGGTGTCTTTCAAAGAAATAAAATCTCCCTTAATACATACATAAATTAAAATAACTAATTGCACCAAGGACTAATACAAATTCAGAATTTTCTTTTTATAAGCTGTACTGCACACTGAAATAAATGAAAAAATTGTGCCTTTTATGAAACTTTAAGAAAATTTGTTTAAGAGCATGGAATTACACTGCAAACTTTTTCAAACAGTGACACATTTTGCTAAATTTTCAATTTTTAAGAGTTTTTGTTAAATGTTTAATAACTAATACAGGTTTATCATGTATTTCAGTGTATAGTAGAGCTTGTAAAGAGCCATTCTAAAAATTTTTAAAGTGCTTGACATAATTAGTTTATTTGTGTTTATGTATCAAAATACTTTATTTTATTTTTTTTTTTTTTAGATATTCTTTTAAAAACTTTGTAATTAGAAGCATTGTGCTAATTTCAATAGTTGAAAAGATGCCCCTCCAGTAAAACTGTTTAAAATTCTTAATGTAGCTCTTAAGATATTTTGTTAAACTCAAATAGATATTAGGCAATTATTCTTATTGCTTAAAAATAAAAAATTGTCAGAATTTTTAAGTTTCCTGTTTTAAATATTAAAAAAAAAATTAAATATGGTTTTAAACATTTAGTGTTTTATTTTAACTAGCCGCCATTTGTGATGGATCGCTGGTGTGTTGGAATTAAACCAGATACTGCTGTGACGTGCATTGTAACATACGAGGTAAAGTTTTGAAATTAATTTTTATACATATTTCTTCTATTACACCTAATGTAAATATTTAAAAAAAATTCCAATTTCATAAAGCTTTGTATTAATTTAGTAGATTTAAGGTTTGCTGCTAGAGAAATTGTTTACAAGAGCAATCCCAAAAATAAGGTCTATATTTTTAGATATACAAAGAATAATTTATTTTCCATAATAGTTACATCATTTTAAAGGTTGAATAATGTTTTATTTTTCTACATTATCGCCATTTTGGGCAATGCATTTTTGCATATGCTGTGGCTGTTTTACAATACATATGTCATACCAGATCTCTACCATGTCCTTCATGAGGTTTTGAACCTCATCTTTCACTTTTTCATCAGAGCAGAACTTTTGTTCTGCTCAAATATTCCTTCAGCTTAAGGAACGAATGATTCTTCAGCTTAGGGGACAGATGATAATCTCTCAGTGACAAGTCTAGACTGTATGGTGGATGAGTGATGACGATTCAGTACAACTTTGCACTTGGCAATAGCTTTCAAATATGAGCTCCATTTTGAATGGCAGCTAAGCTGAGTATCCAAGCAAAGCGCTCGCTTGCTTATTTGGGAGTGGAGAAAGCGCTGCTCATAGCAGTGTGGCCAACCACCATATTAACAGTTTCTCTACGTCCTTAAAAAATAGACCTTTTTTTTGGGGGGGGGGGAGATTGCCTTCATATATTTATCAAGAGAAAAACACATGCTCAAGTATATAAAAAGGAAATCCTTTAATGTTAATTAGAGATTATGTTTAGCAAAAATTCACTAATTACCTTTTTGCTAAGAGCGATATTAATAGCCCTGAATTTAAAGTGAAAAATTTAAATGAATTAGTTCTTTTCAATGTTCTACTGAAACATATTTTCCTTGAGAAACAAAATTGCAATGATCATTATTCATGTTTTTTATAATTTCTGTTAAAAATGATAATTTTTAAAAATTTTAATTAATCATTTAATTGTTTTGACTATGATGGTGAGGGGGAAAATAATGATTAAGATTGCTATGAACAATGGCGGATTTCCCAATAGGCGCATGAGGCTCGGGCCTAACAAATCTAAGAAGCCTCAAAATTCAGTTCTCAAAAAGAAAAAAAAAATTATATATAATTTTCTGTTCAAAATACAGGAACTTTGTTCATAGTTCCAGAATTGCTACTAGTGCAGAAAGCACTCTTGCACAATAGTTTCTTTGGTGCACTTTGTCTCTTTCCCTCTTCACAGCATTGAATCATAATCTAAATTAATACTTTAGTAGCTCCACCAGGCTGAGTGGATAAGGCACTCAGAATGGTAGATTGCCAAAGTATGAAGGTCCTGGATTTGGGCCCTGTCGCACAGCTGTCGATCTAAAGGTCTGGAGTTTTGGTCGGTTTTCTCCAGATGTAACATGAATACGCATTAGAACTCCTTAGAAAGTCCTCCGACCAAGACCCCCCCCATCCTTGAGAGATATCCCTCGTGCAGATTTGCCTTAATACACACAATACAATATAATATTTTAATAACTAATACTTGCAGTTTATAAGTATTTAATGCTTTAATTCCTTATTTCAGTGTAAAAATTCAGAAATGTCCCTTGTAAATAATGGGAAAAGAGACTCACAAATACCATACAGGAAGTAAACATTTCCTTCTGAAAACTTTACATTTTTCCTTTTACCTCTCCCTTCTCACGATTCGCTTAAAAAGCACATGCGTTTCACTTAAAAATGACCAAAACTGTAAAAAAAGTCCAGGAATGTTCCTTAAAAATAATAGGCAGCTAAGGTGCCCTAAATTCCAAGGAAAGTTACGTGAAAGTACCAAGAACTTTGCTGAACAATATAGAGTTCAGTGGAGCCTTCCTGGGTTATTCAGTATCGGTAAAGTTCCTGGTACTTTCATGTAACGTCCCCCCCCCCCCTTGGAATTCTAGGGCACCTGAACTATCCATTATTTCCAAGGAAAGTTGCTAGATTTTTTTACAGATAGTGTTGTTTTAATTTGTTCCCCGTATTTCGTCTAAAAAAATGCAAGTGCAGAGAGTCCCTATGCCTATTTTCTACCCGGAATGAATCAGATTATGGTGCAGTCGCTTCAATTGCAACAGGACATTCAAAAACAGCTGCTTTAAATACTTCATCTCTCTACAACCAAAGATTGATAAGAATATTTCTCATATGTTCTAATGGACCTGGCATATAATGTACTATTGGTTATAACATACCTAAAAGCTTAGTCCTGACTGAAGTCCTATATTTATGTTATTTAACTTTGGTTAAAACGTACTTAACAAAATTTCGTACTTTGGCTATAACATACTTTTTATACCACAGCCAAAAATAAAACTTTGCTTAAGCATTTTATTTCCTTTTTCTCGGAAATTTCAGTTCTTTCAAGAACACTCGTTGTCAGTTTTCAGATTCTCTAGCAAGATGTATTGTGTATGAATGAAGGGAGCGATCCTTTATCTTTTTCTCCTGCTAAGTAGGGCTAAGAACAAGATCATCGTTTTTCTTTGTCATTCATCAATGCAAATGCCTTCTGAAAAGCCCTATCTATAATAATTCTGATGATAGTAAAGAAGAAACAGAGGAGCCTATACCAAGCATACCTGATGCATTAAATGATGCAAAAACAGTATCACAATTTTTTGAATGCTGCAATGATGATGCATAGACTCTACAAAAGTCTATTATGAATATCCAAAATGGTATTTTTAAATTAGCATCTGCTCATTTAAAACAAAAGAAAATTACAGATTATTTATCTCAATAAAATTGTAATAAAGAATTTTCTCTGTCTTTAACTTAAATTTTAAAAAGTTAGACTTTTTTAAAACGCATATTACCGTGAAATTATGAGCCCACTTTCCTTTTTTGTGTAAAATTGAATCATACCGGCGGTATTGCTTATAACGTACTTTGGCTATAATGTACTACTTTTTTAGGTCCCGTGAGAGTATGTTATAATCGGTATCTACTGTATTTTAAAAGAAAGAATTCTGAACTGCTTGATTCTGTGGCTTCTGATAAAAAAAATTGTCAAAAATTAAATATATTTTATATATTTGAACCATTCTTCATGTACATGGTTTAGGAAAGGACACTCTGTATTCAGTTAAATTTTCAAATGTACCTAGAATGTATAGGTTACATTCTAGGTTTTTTTTTTTTTTTTTTTTTGGTTATTGTTTTTTATGTCAGATGTAAAGAAATTTAAAGGAATAATTTATCTTCTTTCAAGAAATTAAAAATTTAAGTTCGAGATAACCGACTTTATCGTTTTTAGAATCAAAATAACTTTTCAGGGATGTAATGATAAAGAATTCCCGACCAATAATTAAGCAGATATGAGCTAATATGTGTGAGATAACACAATTTTTAGGAAAAGAAATATTTGATAGTTAAAAAAAAGTATTGAAAAATTAAAAAGAGCAGTACTCTTGTGTCACTGGAATTACATATGCATGCAGATTTTCCACTCGATCAGATAATAGGAAGTGGGTTAAAATTCATAAGTAATTTTTTAGTTGGAATGGAATGACATACATATTCAATTAAAAGCGTATCATTCAATAATTTAAATAGAATGAAAAAAATAGTTAAAGATGACTAAATTAATTTTTTATTTTACCTAAATATATTTATGATAACTGTATTATAATTGTGGCATGTATTTTATAGTCGCAAATGAAAATGCTGAATATTAATAGAAATGTAGGGCAGAAGCTTAGAGCATGTACATTTTCAATATAGAGTGTAATTTATTTTTAACTCAGCAATATTTTTTGTATTTTAACTGCTTAAAAATATGATTTTTTCTTATTGTCTTCTAGTATTTTTTTTTCATTCTATTTAAAATATATAGACTGATATGTATTTTTATATATTTTTTTAATTCATACCTAAGTACTCATTACTAATAGTCCTAAACTTATTGCTAGTTTTTATTTAAACACATGAATTAGACTAAACAGTAATGTTTACTTTCACTATTAAACTGCTTACAGTTTTGCAGTTTCAAGCGGGAAATTTATTAACATATTTAAATATTTATAAATATGTTTTTGTAGGAATGTTAAACTTTTGGTTCTTCATTTTATCCAAGTAAAAAATTCTTCTAAACTTTGATGTCAAAGTCATGTTTCTGATCAAGCTTCCTCTGTTCTGACCCTCAAAAGTCCCTCTTAAGTACACAAAATTTTTATGACTCAAACAAGCCATACACCAGTGGACCACAAAAAGTGATTCAACATAATCAAGTAACACTGAAAATTGACCAATATGAAATTGCATTTGTTGGGTTATACTTAGAGGTATACTGATCTTTATTTAGTAGTGCTAATCGTGAAAAGTAAAACATAGTAAAAAAATTAAGTTTCATGAGGTAAAAGATTTTTTTTAATGTACTTATCTATAAAAATATAAAAATTATTTTTTTATATTTTTATAGATACCTTTATATATAGCGTTTCTACTCTTATATATGTGTTAACAAACATATCTGTAATAGGGAGGGGGGGGGAAAAACAGTTATAATAGCTTGCAAATGGAAATCACAGAAGTTTTGTTTAGTGCAATCATATAAAGTATTTTCAATGATGATAAAGACTGTAGGATAAGATGGTAGTAGTGTATCTTATTTAAAAAAAATTTTTGATTATACTCTAATATTTTTGTTTGAAAAAGCAAACTGCAGAGCTGTTGTGTTATTCTTTTATTTGAAATACACAAATTCATGCAAATTATAACAATGAATTATAAAAAATAAAATGAAGTATATTTAATTTATATATTTAGTCCATTGTGAAAAAACCGAGATTTACTCAACATGTGCATCAAGTTGTTGCTGAGGGAAGCACTTCATTGCAGAAAGAAGTTACACTTATCCTTAGAAATTTTCCACACTGTGATAAAAAGACTAGAGCTGAACATTGTAGAAGTGCTCCTATACTACCAAATGCTTGGCAAAATAGATTTTTTCCTGAATCTTTCTCACTACCTCCTGGGAAAGTGGGTTAGTAAATTTAATTGATTTTCATTCCTTTTTAGAATAGATGTTTTAGTATTAGAAATTATAATTATTAATTTTTATTTTTCTTGGACAAATATTGATGCACATTTCATTCTTGGGGGGTTTTTTAGTAAATTTTATTTTTAAAAACTAATTTTCAATTGTTTGTTTCAATTTTTAGATGAAGATTTTGCAAAATTCACTTTAAAGTTATATATGCTTTCAAAAATGTAGTTTAGTAATAATTTGCTAATATTAAGCTTTTAAAAATGATTTTTAAATATTTAAGAAAATAATATTAACTTTACTGTATTAATAAGCTAAAAAAGAGCATTATATATAAAGATATTTGCATTTGTATTACTAATTATTAGTGTTATATTGGAATAATATTTTAAATTATCTATCTGTGCATTTTTACTCTGATGGTATAAAACATTTACATTTGTTTAATTTGTTGAAAAAATCAAATAAATTGTATATTACTCTAACTTCTACTATGAAATCACTTCAATAAGAAAAAAAGGATTTATTCCACTAAACAAATCAAATGTAACAAATTAGCTTTCGAACTTGATGCTGCTATATTCATCTAAATATTAAGTGCTTACAATCAATGAATTAAAAAAAAAAAAAAAAAAAAAAAAAAAAAAAAAAAAAAATTCTCACCAGTACAACCCTTTACAAAATGCTCAAAACAAATGTCAACACCTTATAATTTTTAATACATGTATTTCATTCTTTTTGTGAAAGGCTTTATTTTTGAAATTGATTTTTGGGTAATATATATATTAGAAAATAAATACTTTTTAAAAAACTATTTAGTTTCTTTGACATATATAATTTTAGTAAAAACATGTTAAAAGTAGCACCTTGGTACCTTGCAATTATACTGCAACACATATTACTCTGTCTGCAGCAAAATAAATAAATAAATATTTCATTATCAGTAAAATAAAAGCTTCACCAGTAAGCTTATTAGTAAACTAAAAGCTGTTTCATTGTTTTTTAATTGGTTAAAATTACTCATGAACTATTAAACTTGCTACTGATATTAAAAGCAAAGAGTGTATGTGTAATGATTATATCATTTTTGGCTTACTGTAAATAGTATGGTATTTCTTCAAATGTACATTTTAAAATTAATTGATTTCAGACTTTAATATTTACTTGATACTTTTCTTTTAATATATAGAAAAAGGAACTTGGGCTAAAGTAGTGTCTGGTGAGGCTACCATTCCTCCTTTTCAGAAGAAAACTTTTTCTCATTTTGAAGATTCAGCATCCAGTAGTGAAGGTGAAAGTATTTTTGAAAGTATGAAAAGCATAGGCCGCCAACTGCTTGAAGATACTCAGTCAAGAACTAGGTTAAAAAAAGTCTCATTCACACTGCATGAATCCAGTTCTTCCGAATCTATAGGAAGTGACAGCACTCAGTTCACCACCAAAGTCTTTCAGGAAAGACGATGTAGTACTCCGTCATGCCGTCCTAAATTCAAATATAAACACTCAGCCAGCGATTCTGGTTTTCCAATGGATAGCGAAATAAAATCTAAATTTGATAAAGATTCTAGATTCATGAAATTTCGAGAGTGTCGCATAAGATTACAAAGCGAAGTGGACAGGTTCATTAGTGGAGATAAAGAAGATGCATCATTTGAAACTGTTGCCAGAAAAGCCAAAGAAGTATTTAATGATCCTGTTGAAGATTCCTTTGGAGAATTCCCTTTACATTTCAGACGCCGCCATAAAGGGCTAGCTGGTCGAGGTAGAGGCCATTTATTTGAGTCAGACAAGAATGAACCAAAACTTCGATCCTGGAGTTTAGATAGAAATGCTCTGTGATGTTAATTTTTTAGGAATATTTAACTTTTTTTTAAATGTGCTTTCTAATGTGTGCCAGGTTTGCCTAATGTATTATACATGGGCATCACTTGTTACTTTTAAATGTGACTTCTGAAGATGCAGTTTTGATATATGTTTGTGATTGCCATCTAAAATATGTAGTATTCTGGTTCAGTTACATTTTTCAAACTAAAGTAATTGCACCAAAATATAGGCCTTTGATCATATTTTATATTATTTTTAGAATCTCTTGCTTCAACTGAATCAGATATGTTATTATTTCAACACTGCAACTGTTCTAAAATGGTAAGTCGTATTAAATGAAGAAGCTTACATTTATTTATTACTTCATTTTATCAACTTGAGTTTTCCAAATTTTCTTATTTGAAAAAATTTTTCTAGGAATTTCTGTTTTAGGTTTTAGTTTCTTTTTTCATGGGAAAACACTACACATATGGATAACTTTTCAAAGTAGATTTTTTTTCTTCAAAGGAAGTATCTTGTTTTTTTCTTTCTTTCTTTTAAATCGCATGCAGTAGAGCCCCAATTATAAGATGTTCCATGTTAACTGAGATACTTAACTCAGCTGTCTGCCGAGACACCATCTTGATTAATGCGAAAGAACTTAGATACAAACTCAAACCAGTCAAAACATGTTAGATTATAACAAGTCATTACTACTGTGTGCAAATGTTTAGCAATATTTCATTACAAATATATCTTCTGTTAAAATATGTATTATTAAACATAATTATGTGCTAATTTGTAGTAAAAAAAAGTAAAAAAAAAAGTCAAAGTATTGTTATGAATGATTGCCCATGTTATCCAAGGTGTGCTCTGTCCAGATCACCTCAGATAATCGGGGTTCTACTGCAATACATCTTTCTCATTTTCAAAGCATATACATCAGTAACAGAGAGTTTAGCCTAGTGGACATTAATCAGCATCATTTTAAAGTACCTGTTTTAAAACTCTCAATGTAGTACCTAGAAGAACATAGGGATAATACTCTTATTGATTATAAAATATTTTTCATTAAATTGAAAAAAAAAGCTCTTTAATTATCAAAATGAAATATTCATTTTATTTTTACATGAAGAGTGATTAAAATGATTTGACTAGTTGAAAATAGGAAGAGTGTTGTATATATACCATGTACATTGGTCATACCATTCTTCATTATTATTTATCTCTACTTTACTAGTTGCTATAAATGTTTAGTATAACTGATGTTCTGTACATTTTTATTTCGTCTTTTATATGTTTGCTGTCTACCTGTATTGTCTTAAAGATTTTGATTCTAATTTGAAAAAGACTTTAAGGAACTTAATATATCTTTCACATTATTTTATCTCAGTTGATTTGAATGGATACAACTGCTATAATTATGCTTATATTAATGAGTTAAAATTTGTTTCATAATGTAAATTGTTCAATTTATTTGCATCCCTGTTATGAAAAATACAAGTTCAGTGTAGCAACATCAGACACAATAGCACTGCCATATTACCATGTTGTTAGTGAAACTCATTAACAAAGCCTTTTGAAAGCAAAAATTTTAATGTAGTGAGAGTATATAAGCATACAGTTAATGCAGCTCTATTTCTATATTTATTGCTTTTGTCATAAAAAAAACATATTTTGGACTAAGAAGTTCTCATTGCACAATTTTTTCTCTTCCAGTAAGTAGCATTCAGCTTCAAAAGTAATGGCTATTGCTTTGACATTATTTTTCATGGCCTACTAAGTGCCTTGTTTTAAAATGGCTTTTCACAACACAACATCACCTATACTTTGCTTCAACTAAGATCTTAACAACAGCTTGCATATTTTATAGAATTTAATTACTGTAACTATGCAATAGAAATAATGCTATTTTTGAAACTGCAGGTGTTTATGAAATGGTAAAAGCATAAAATATAAATAATAATATTTTATTTAACCAAAAACACAGATACTGAATAATCTTAGTCTTACAAACCACTTTGTTTTTGACCTCTTGAAGATATTTAACCTTATGATTTATGTATGTAATCCTTTGTAACTTTAGACCAGTTCTTTTACCTGAAAACAAATAAAGTTGAAGATCCTCACTGACATGCAAAATATCATTAATTTGTAATATAAATTGATGATGTGTAATTGCATTATTTTTTAATTGCCTCATAATGCTTATTAATTTTGATAAGCACCAAATTGTCTAAATGCTTCCATTTGTTAATCTGTGTGAGAAACTTTTGAACATTTTGTGTCTAAAAAATATGATATGCCGGATGTTTACGATAGATCAAAATAGATCTTACAGCGGTTATCTTTTAAACCATAAGTGATGGAAGGATACTTTCAATTAGAAAATTTAGTCAAATAAAGAGTAGATTTCAGATATACCAATTTTTTACTGGGGGGTGTATATGTAATAAAATACAAATTTTAATTTTTATACAGTCCCTCCTTTCCTATCAATTATATTTAGAAAAATGTTGCCCTTTGTCTAAGAAAATTAATTTAAAAAATCCCATGCCTCTAAGTAAAATAGTTATCGTGAAAATTGATTTTGAAAATGATGACTTACACCACTTTACCTACTGTATTCGTGTCAGTTTTCAGGCAAAAAAAAAAAAAAAAAATTACTTTAGGGAGCAACTATGAGTTGACGCATTCAAATGGGTGAAATTAGCAGGTACAGTTTTTCTAAATTGGTCGGTATTGCTTTATGAAATTAGCAATAATTTAGTCTTTTAGGGAGGTCATCCACTAATTACATCCCACTTCTAGAGAAGGAATTTTAAAGTGTAAAAGAGAATGACAGAATAATCGTGTAGGTTACTCTGGTGTGGTAACTTTCACTAGAAACTGCAGGGCTGCTATTGCCTACTAAAATGCTACTATTTTAACTCAAAAAGATGTAAAAAGTTACTATTTTAGGAAAAGTGTCTACTGTTTTAAGTCTTAGGCGACTATTTTTTAGAACTTTCTAGTGTTTCCTTCCCCCTTGAATGCTTTCCTGTCCCTGCATACGGGATTTTGATATGTTCTGGTTGCCCATATATGTTTTAGAGTATGTTTCATCGATATTTGGGGGTAAGCAATAATTAACACTCCTGACAGGAAGTAGAAAATCTGTTATCCCACTGCAGAAAATGGTCTAATTTATGAGATAGGCAGGAGCATTCATATTTGACCACAGTGTATGTTAGTCAACCCCTTTAACCCTTTCATCGGCAAGTTCATGTGCAGAGTCGAAAGTACTTGGGAATTTTCTCCCCCATTTTTAGGATTAATTCATATTTTTTCCCTCTACTTTAATATCCGATGTGAAAGTTAAAGAAACAAGTGTTATATAAGTTTTGAGAAGGAGAGTCGACTAATTATTCATAAAATTAAAAATGGTGATTCTTGTGCTCATTTTTCAAATAATTTTGCAAGCTTTCTTTAAAAATGCGAATCAAAGGAAAGTTTATAAGCCAAATATAATTTAGAATTCATATACTATCTGGAAAAAAATACTTATCCATTATAACTGAACACTTTCCTGTATAAAACGAAATTGCAATCTCTCATGAAGTGATATGTTTAGACTAAATCTTATCATTGGTGAAGCCATACATTAGTATAATTCACTTGCATACAACACAATTGTCAAAAAGAAAAAAAATCTTTGATTTATTGCATAGTAAAAGGTGGTAAAATCCAGACAACATCCTTTTTTTTTTTTTTTTTTTTTTCAAATTTCTTATCTAGGGGATAATAAAAATAAATTCTGTCTTTAAATATACTTTTTACTTATAGCTTTACAAAAACTTTAAAAACTAAGTAATAGCTCGAAAAAGATAACATGCTTATTTTGTTTTAATTGGCCATTTTTGGTTCCAACTTCTTAAAAGATATAATTTTGATTTATCACTTTAGAAATGGTGGGCAAAATTGAGCCCAGTTGCCCCCCCCCCCTTACCCCTACTAAGTGTTACATGGTAAATCAGGTCAGAAAAGAAATTCTTAATTTTGGTATTCTATTGTGTTTTTAAGGCAAAGGTACATGAGGGTTATCTGCTTAGGGAGGGATTCCTTGGGTGGAGGACTTTTTAATGCGTTATAATACATACATTCCCATTGCATCTAGAGAAAACTGCCCCCAACTCCAGACTGTTAGATTGACAGTCGTTTGGTATGCCAGAGCCTTGGACCTTCACTTTCAGCCATCTACTAAGTTCAGTGTCATCTACTCTGCCATGATGGGGCCTAAATGGTTAAGCAAAACTGGGGTAAAATTATGCCTTATAATTGTTTTTATTATTATTTATATGAATGTACATGGTAAAATAGGTTAAATATATATATTATGAAATAAATTTTGTAGTAGCTTTAGAAAAGGTGGGTAGAATAGGACAAAATTTGCATAAACGTATTCAAATTTTTATATTTCATTTTTCATAGATTTACAACTTGTAAAAATACGTAATACAAATTGTAAAGACACATTTGTTTTGTTTGTTTTTAAATCTTGTGTGTTCTTTGATTCTTTTCAATTTCATTTATATAAGCACAGCAAGTGAATAAAATTTTCTTTGATTTTTCAAAAAGTGGGGTTACAAAGCACTGAAAAGAGGACTATCTAACAATAAAAAGGAATCTGAAACTTTAAATGACATTTCTTGAACTAATCAATATCTTCAATTAAAATAAATAGATCATAAAAACCTGTATATTATGCCAATTCTTGAGGTATAATCTTATTTTGTATTACAAAAAGAATCATTCATAATATTTTTTTCATAAGAATGACTATGATTTAAAATCCCCCAAAATATCTTTTAGTTTAATTTGTACTAATAGTATTGTAAGAATCAGCTGATGCATTTAAAATGGAGAGTTGATGAACGATTGTCATTATAACATTTCTTGCATTCAGGGAAGTCGTGAGAAAAGCTTAGTTTGATGTGTGGCCGAAAATGGAAGTCACCCTTCAAGACTCATTTATTTCAAACCTAGGAAATAGGGAAACTGATAAGAATGTGGACTGTAAAATGGGGGTCACAGACTAAGCACTGAAGCATCTCATAGACTAACAGGGATTTTATGTTCATGAACTAGACCTACAACTCCTCCTCTTTCTGTTTCCCCTGTCAGGGTCACTTATTCATCCCATCGCTCCTAACATTGCAGTGAAAAGCTGTGGGCTGAGTCAAACTATCTATGGACCAAATTTTGTGTCCTCTCTTAATGATTAAAGGAGTGATATTTTGAAACACAGCTCCATCTTTCACATATTTAATTTCCTGCTGCTGAAGAGAGTGTAACCAAACAAAAGGAAAGTTTTTTTTGTTAGACACTCTTGTGTTTTGTCTGTGAAGACTAGAGATGTAACGAATAGTGATTTAGCCGAATACCGAATATTCGGTCAATAGCTCAGGCCGAATACCGAATATTCGGCACATAGTTTAGGCCGAATACCGAATATTCGGCGGCCGAATATTAAATATTTTAAAATTACATTTTAATTGTAAATAAAATATCGTTTTGCAATTTTGTGATTAAATACGAAATAAACACTAATTGAAATTCATTTTATATTATTTGTAGGTACTTAAAAACACACAACAGTATATTATCTGCAAAACCAAAAATATCTTGGTTGTGAAGAAATATCTGTTACAAAGTTAAACACTAATAACAGCGTAATTATATTTTAAGATATTCATTCATAATTTAATAAATATGCTATGGTAAATGTGATTCATTTGGTCATTATCACATCCTGTTTTGGGCTTTACAGCCTCTGAGCAAAACATATTGAGCAGCTTTTCAAAATTATGTTTGTAATTGTGGATCTGAAAAAATTCCACCTACCCCCACCCAATAAAGAAATTAGAAAATCAAGCGAGTAGTGTTACCAAGTAGAAAAAAGTCTGCATTTCTCTAATATTATTAAATACTTTAGATTATGTTCCATTCAGCTTAAAATTCAGTGACTTAGGTTATTTTATTATATTCGATTAACATATTGAAGTATAATTAAGCAATATTATTTGTAAATGCATTTAAAAAAATATTTTTCTCTCTTTGTTCTGTAATTATTCAGCTGAATATGTAGAAATATTCGGCTACAGCTATTCGGCCGAATACCTGTTCAGTATTCGGCTTACCGAATATTCAGCCAACTGAATATTCGGCCTACCGAATATTCGGCAAAACAGCCGAATAGGCCGAATACCGAATATTGGCCGAATATTCGTTACATCCCTAGTGAAGACCACTAAAACTTCTTATGATTTTTAAAAATAAGTCTGATTACTTTAATTGATTATTTCTTGATAGATAAATTATTATTAAATAACTTAGTAGTTAAGTGTTACTGTTTCTTATTTAATAACTTTAAAAATGCATAACATTAATGGTATTCCTCTGTTTGAAGGATACAAATTTTGACTACTATTTTTGGCTAAAGGCTACTATTTTGCCTACTATTTTTGGCTTGACAGCCTACTAAAGCTACTATTTTTAGTGTTACTAGGCAGTGGCAGCCCTGAAACTACCAAGCTTGTTTTACAGGGAAATTCTAGCTAAATTAGAATTTGAGGAGTCAACTGCGTCTATTGAGTGACTATTAACATAAATTAACGTTGGTTGAAAAGTAATTACATTTTTCTCACTTTTGAGACGTCTCCTTAGTGATGGTGACAAATGCCAAAAATTTTCAAATTGCAATATCTTGCTAACTACACTCATGTCCATAAATTAAGGATAATGAAGTTCAGGCAAAGAAAGAGAAAGAAGCAAAACAAATTTGACTTATTTGTAAAGTCTATTTATTAAACAAAAAGTGAAGAGCAAAAAAGATGCTATATGTTTGACATAATTAATAAAAATTGCAAGTTTTACTCCCTTGACCAAATTTCAAAAAAGAACCTATTTACAAAAAACAGTATAACATGGTTAGTAGGATGGTTAATACAGAGTATGTCTCCCGGACGATGCAATACAGGCCTGACAACGCCTAGGCATGCTGAGTATCAAATTTTCAATCTGATCTTGGGGAATATTACACCACTCATCAAGCAATGCACTCCGAAGTTCCGGTAGACAGGTGGGAGGGGGTTGACGGGCTGCAATTCGTCGGCCAAGCATATCCCACACATGCTCTATTGGATTCAAGTCCGGTGAGTATGCTGGCCAATGCATACGGGTGATATCCACTGATTAAAGGCATTCGTCTACAATGTTTGCACGGTGAGGACGGGCGTTGTCATCCATAAACACAAATTCAGCACCTTGGCGCCCTTAAACAAACGTACATGTTGTTCCAGAATGACATCCCGATAGATGTGGCCTGTCATCGTTACACTCTGAACATGCAGGTCAGTTCTGGAACCAAGAATAATTCCTCCCCAAACGAGCCATCCTGCACCACCGTAACGGTGTATTTCAATGGTGTTCTCTTGGTGGTAACGGGTACCTGACGCTCTCCAGATGAATGTCCGGCGAGAATCAGACTCCAAACTAAACCTGGACTCGTCGGAAAACATCACACAAGACCACTGTTGCGGTGTCCGCAATGCATGCTCTCTACTCCAGGTTAATCGCAGGCGACAGTGAGTTGCGGTAAGTGGAACACATCTGACAGGCCTACGAGCATATAGACCAATGTGCCCTAAGCGTCTGTACACGGTCTGCCTTGAAACTGTCGTACCGGTAGCTGAAGAGAGCTGACGAGACAGGTCTGATGCTGTACTCCGTCTGTTTCTTTTGGCAGTAACTGCCAAATAGCGGTCCTCATTCGGCGTTGTAACTCGGGGGCGAACGTCTACTCACATTACCATCATCTTGGAATCGTTGCCAAAGCCTGGAGATGACACTCTGGGCGATTCCAAGTTCCTCGGATATTTCCAGCTGAGTACGTCCACATTCCAGTCGTCCAATAATTCTGCCACGTAAAACATCATCCAAATGCCTCCTTTGTGCCATAACTATGCGGTTTTTGCACTGAAAGGCTTTCACAGCGCTTGTGAACAATTTTACTTCTTTGCCACCATTCCTTATATACCCCTCTCTTACACTCTCGTCATTGTGACGTACCATCCACGCCATCTGGTGGTTTCCTGTAATTTGCATATTCTTCTTCAAGATGTGTGTGATCATTCCACAGGTGAAATTTTTATTTTAAAGATCAATTTCTGTGTGATTCTGAATTATCCTTTATTTATGGACATGAGTGTATTTTACTTAGAAACATGGGATTTTTAAAATTAATTTTCTTAAACAAAAAGCATCACTTTTTCTAAATATAAGAGATAAGAAAGGAGGGGGCCATATAAAAATTAAATTTCGTATTTTAATATGTATACAGCCCCTAATAAAAATTGTCATATCTGGAAGCTACTCTTAATTTGACTAACTTTTCTAATTGAAAGTATGTTTCAATCCTTTGCGGTTTAAACGATAATCACAGCAGCATCTATTTTGAAACACCTGGTATATGTTTAAGTGAATTCTGGATAATTGTGTATCAAATATTGCATTATTTAATTTTTGATATTTTAAAAAATACCTTATATATAGCTTTTATCAGTGTTTTATATTGTAAAGTGTAAGGTGTTTCATTAAAATAAGTTGCTAAATATGAAACCAAAAAAGGAGTTTTAATAATTGAAGCATGCAATTTTTTAAAAATATTACTATTGTTAATTATGTTATATATATATATTTTTTTTTTAATCGTCCACCATTTCTGTACTTATTTCTGTTAGAAATTTTAAGTTGTTAAAATCTCCAAGGTATGGGCTATTACTTCTCCATTATTGCAATAAATGCATACTGAAAATGTTATTATTTTATTTCCACCAAATTCAAAAGGGATTTTTTTATGCTGAAAATTTTAGTGTAAAATGCCACATATAGATTGCATTA
Source organism: Cheiracanthium punctorium (assembly GCA_038373885.1). Taxonomy (NCBI): domain Eukaryota; kingdom Metazoa; phylum Arthropoda; class Arachnida; order Araneae; family Cheiracanthiidae; genus Cheiracanthium; species Cheiracanthium punctorium. The sequence continues at coordinate 257,762 of JAWZYV010012301.1, read as the reverse complement.
CATTTAAATCTAGATGTACAGGCTCAATTTTATTGTTTTTGAAAAAACAAAAAAATAAATAAATTTTGAAGTTAACAACTTACACTTTAAACATAAAATTGTAGAAACAAATTTTAATTTACAATACATCCTTATAGTCACCTCATGGTTTTTAATTTTATGCAGCTAACAAGTAGAGGGTGCGGCCTTGGAAGCACTGATTTGGTTGAAATTTTGTGGAAATGTAGCTAAGACATGCAATCACTTCCACAAAATTGTAGGACCCAACATATAGGTATTCTCAAGAAATCACATTCTAAACATTTGAAAATGTGCATATATAGCTTAAGTACTATTTTAACAAAAAACTGTGATCAGCCATTGTGTGATGTGAAAATACCTTTAGCTAAAATGCTTAAGATTGTGGGCTTGATCTCCGGGAGGAGGAAAGTAGCTTTTATCTTTATTTCATTAATTTTATGGCAATTTTAGTGAAATAATAAAATAAAATTAATTTTAACTTACAGCTTACATTATTGAATCAATTTTAAACAAATTATCATTATTATTATAGGTGATATATATGTATACAGGTGTCCAGTGCTAACGGTGCCCAATGGCTACTCCCTAAACCGTTACTCATAGACACATAGTTTCAATTGCAAAAATGCTTTTAATTATAATAATCTATTGTACCAGAAATAATCAAAGCCAATAAATCAATTCCTATAAAAATCATGAAATTAAAAGTTTTATATGATCCCCCAGTTCTGCCAGTTATATTTAGAAAATTTTTCTTTATACAATTCCATGCACAATTAAAAAAAAAAAAAAAATTCTTCCTTCTATGACCAAAATTCACCAAGTTACAGCTGCTTAAAGTTAGAGCACTTTTCAAGCAGCGAAATAGGGGTTGTATACAAAATGAATTTGTTAAAAATTAATGTACATGGTTTTGAGCCTTGTGATATTTATTAACAATTTTGTTAACTATTTTATGAATGTAGATTGCAATAAAGGAGATTAACATTTAACTATGTTTATCCAATAAATTAACATTAAGATATAGCTTATACTGAAAATAGAATTTTTTAAAGAGTTTTTTGAATGAACTGGTATTAAATAACTTAAAATAAAAACTCAAGGAAATAAAACATTTCATCAAACATTAAATTAGAAAATTAAACATTTAAAAATATAAATATATGCATTTTAGAAATTTAAAATAATATTACAAACCCTGTTAGCATAACATTTGCTCAAAAGTAGCTTCCTTTGGCTGGAGTACAAATATGCACCCCCTGTACTTTGCGTAGATTACTTGGTGTTACACATCTACATGTTACGCATATACGATTTAGTAAGTCCAATCCCGGATAGATTTTTATAGAGCCTGACTATAACCTTCCACTTAAGAATTAGTATTCTAAAATTAGTTTTGCTTCTGTGCCAGAAAATGAAATTAAAACATATAATTTAAAACTTCAATATTTATAGGGTTCCTTAACAGTTTACCATAAGGGGGCATTTTTGAACATGGAAAAGTCACTTAAGTCAAAATATTTGCTTCTTTATAACTCTAAATTTTGATCGTAGAAGGACAAATTTTTTTTTTATTGTACATCAAATTGTATAAAGAAAAATTTTCTAGATATAACTGATAGGACTGGGGGACCGTATATAAATGTAAATTTTGTAATTTTATAGGGATTGATTTATTGATTTTGATTGTTTCTGATATGATAAATTATGAAATTTAAAGCATTTTTGCAATTGGAACTATGTGTCTGTCAGTGGAAATAGCCATTGGGCCCCATTAGCACTGGACACCCTGTGTAATATATTTTGCTATGTAGTAGTAGTATTTACAAATATTGTGGCAATTTAATAAGCTAAAAATAAGAGAAATAAGCAATTTAATACTTGAGAACGCTGCATCTACGAATAGATACCTGGAGCATGCAAACATATCTCTAATTTCGTGAATAGTTGTATTACGAATTACACTTATTCATAGAAAGGTCATATGAAATAGGTGATGAGCAGCTGTCAATGTACTGGTCTGATTTGGAGTTAGGGACTGTTTTCTCCACATGTGATGTGAATATGCTTTAGAACTCCTTAAATAGTCCTCCGCACAAGGCACCCCAACCCACAAGGCAGATAGCTCTTGCATAGTTTTCCCTTAATACAACACAAACAAGAACTAGACTGTTTATTTTTCCCTTAATATAACACAAACAAGAACTAGATTGTTTATTTGAACATGGTATTCAGAGGTACTAGATTATTTATTAGGGGCTGTATACATATTAAAATACGAAATTTAATTTTTATATGGCCCCCTTCTTTCCTATCTCTTATATTTAGAAAAAATGATGCTTTTTGTTTGAAAAAAATATATACCTATTATAATAATAATACTAATAACAATTTATTTGAAATTGATTCAATAATGCGCACTGTGATGTTAAAATTAATTTTATTTTATTATTTAACTAAATATGCCATAAAATTAATGAAGAATAGAAAAAAGCTACTTTGCCCTTCACGGGAATTGAACCACACCCTTAGGCATACTAACTGAGGGCGTTTTCGCAAAGTACCACAGTTGATCAAACAGATTTTCGTTAAAATAGTATTTAAGCTGTGTATGCTGATTTTCAAATATTTAGAACATGATTTCTTGAGAATACCTGTATATTGGGTCCTACAATTTACGTCAGTGCTTGTCTTATGAGCTACATTTCTACAACATTTCATTCAAAATAGTGATTCCAAGGTCGTGCCCTCTCCTTGCAAGTATCCTTTTTTAAAGTTAAAATGTTGAAATTAATTTAAGAAAATTGCACATAGATACCTAGCTTCTGTTTTCTTAAATTGCTTTGTATGTTAGTCATTCAGCATACTAATGAACATTACTATATTTTACCCCTTTTATCTCAAATAAAAATTTTGCTTTTTCTTATTTAACCCTCTGAGCGTCTTGGAAATGGGCAAATAATGTAAAGTTGTTTTCACGGTAAAAATTTCATGCAGCTTTAAAATTATTTAAAAAATAAAATTTCGATAGGAAGATTTGTAATTATTAAAAAGTTAACTCCTAAGATATCTATAATCTTTAATATCGAAATATATTTTATGATACCTTGGTGTTATAAATAATTTAAATTATAGATGCATTGCAGTGAAAACTGGAATGAAGTGAACGGGATTTTACGTCTCAGCCGCTTGGAGGGTTAAAATAATAACACATTGTCAGGGTTGCCAACCTTTTTTTTTTTAATCAAATGGTTGGGTCAGCAGCCTGCTGCAGGCTTGACCACTATGAGGGCTGCAGATGTTGGTTCTAGGCAGACCAACATTGCCCCCTATGAGTGGTCTCCTAATTTTGAAAACCCCCACAGAGGGCACCCCACCCATCGGCTTAGAGCCCACGTGCAGCTAATCGGCCATAATCCCACAAACCAAAACAACCTAATTTTGAATCAATTCCAAATGAAAGACCTAACACTTGAAATCAGCACCCTCGAAGGTATTGTTTGAGCACGGACAACATGGGAGCCATGAACATATTTTACGTGCACCAGCTCCCTTTAACACACACTGTTCCAAAACAGCCAGCCGAGAGAGCATTGGTACATGGACCTAGATAAAATATAAAACTGTCTGCGAACTCTCTTGAAATTCTGTGAAAAATGCTGTGTTCATCAATAATCCTATATTGCTCCCATAGTAAACAAATTTTTTTATAGTAACAAAAGCTTAAAGTATTGCAGTATATTTTTATCCATTTTTGCTACTTTTAAAGTTTGTATTGACTAATCATTTTGTAAAATCAAACATAATAAACATGACTTATCATCAAAGCTATCTGCAAACTTTGACAAATTTTTGCATATGCCGTTCGTGCATTCGTCTACATTATCCGAGTCTGCTGGTCAAGCTGGTGCTGCTTCACTTTCTGTGTTCTTATGGGAATGGGAACGGAGCTTAGTACTATGTCACTGTGGGACAGGGTTCAACCTAGGAGGAACCATTTGAAGAGTATCTATAGTAATTTGGAGGAGCATTTTGCATAGTGAAAAGCACTTCAATCATATTGTAGAGATCTAAAAGGTATGATTTTACTTTATTCTCCTCACTTTTTTTTTCAAGCTTACTGCTGTTTTTCAATAAACTATCTAACAAACCACAGAATAAATAATAAATCTAATAAACACAAAACACACTAAATTAAAAAGTTTTATTTAAATTAATCCAAAATTATGAAATTACAAATAAATTCTTATTTACCTTCAATTGAATTCTTTGAAATTTTAGCATTGGTAAAAGACAGGAAATTTTCAGAATCACAAAGAATCTTAATACTTTGCATGGTCAGCAGTGTAGCAAGAGAGCGATCTGTTACAGACAGCAATCTAAAGCAAAGACAGAGGGCCAGCAAAACATAAAAAGATGGCAAACTTATGAAGAATCAAGATAGGGGCAGGTGGCAGAATACCAAAATTGGGAAAGAATGGAGAAACAAACTGAATAACCCCACCAGGCACCGATATAACCCTTGTTATGTAGCTGATTTTTAGTGTCGCAACTCTTTGTATTTTCATTCCTGCAAAAGATCCTCATAATTCCTTTATTGAAACCACAAATAACCATGATCCCTCTCATATTTGATGCAACTAAGCATCATATTCGGTGCAAGAGAATATCATAATCGTATACATTTTGGTACTTTAAAATCATCAGTATCTCCATTTTAGGCACCACAAAAGATCATAATTGTTTAACCTTTCCTCCATATTTTCCTAGCTGAAACAGTGATTTATTATTATTACCTATACAGTAACAACAAAAGGAAGTAAGGAAGTTTTTCAAAATTCTTCTTCTAAAATCAACAATAAAAAAAGAACAGTTTATTCAGGGTGGCCATGCGTCCTTGAAAACCTGGAATGTCCTTGAATTTACAAAAAAAATAGTTCAAGGCCTGGAATGCGCTTAAATTTTGAATGGATGTCTGGAATATCCTTAAATTTTACTATCCAATTGCTGAATTTTTGTTGTTTTATTGGTTATTCCCAGCCCCTACGATAATAAAACCACGTACCATGGAGCTGTTATGTACAAACGTACTGCAATCACAGTTGTGTGTGCATATATCTTTCCTTGCTGTAATATGCATTTTTGTTGATCTAATTCATTTGTAGTTATTAAAAATATTGATTATTATGTGAAATTTCATAATTATGAGCCATAAGTGCCATTTTAACGATCTTTGGTTACAAAATCCAAATTTTGCCACGTGGATCGGAAAAGTTATCGGTGATAGTCATGTGGCAAGATGTTTGATATGCTCAACAAACATCAACATTTCATCAATTTGGAAAGTCTGCCTTAAGGAGCCATATGCAAGGTAAGAAGCACATGTCACTTACCGAAAATAAAAGGAACACCTTAACCCTGGATGGACTGCTATCCAAAGTACCATCATCACAATCATCATCATCCACGAGTAAACCATCATTTAATGATTCCGCATTGGTATTACAAGAACAGCCCTCGTCGGTAGCATGTTTTCAGAAAGCAGAATCAACGACGGCTGAAGTATTTTGTGTATTGAAAGTGATGCAAAGCCACTTGTCCTACAGACCGTGCGATGGAATCGATGGCTTATGTCGATCCATGTTTCTGGACAGCCAAATCTTAGCTTTTGGAATGAAGGCAAAGTGATGTCACGCTATTTAACGAGTGTTTTTAGGGCACGCAAATGCTGAAGTGTTGCTTGAAAGCATTAAGCAGTCTTTGAAAGATTTGCCATTAAAAAATGTCTTTCAGCTATCAATGGATGATGGAGTTATGAAATAGTATTAAGTGTTTTGGGGAATTTTCAATATATGTGTGTTCATGAAACCATGAGATTAAATTAGGTTATAAGAAAATAGAAATAATGGCAAAAAAATCTCAAAAATATGTATGCTCATTGTGTCCTTAAATGTCCTTGAATTTTTTCTCTAAGAAAGAGTGGCCACCCTGTTTATTGTTTAGCTGTCAGTCTTTTCTGCACCATTTTCAGACAATCCTGAATAAATTCGCATTAGACTGGGCTGAAAAAATCTTTTAAATCACTATTCTAATAGGACAGTTTCAGATTACATCACAATTCAATCCTGGTACACAAACATTACATGAATATGAGGCTCTGATTGGTTCATTCATGTTCCTGGTGGACAGAAGTCACTTGAAAGAGTTTTTATTAGTAGAGTCTATCGCTTGTCACATGGTTGAAACACCCTATAGTGCGGAAAGAATTCTCTCTGGGTTCCATAAAAATGCAGAATATTATTGTGATTGAATAATATCTTCTGCACCTGCATTGTGGCCTTTATTTTCGGAATTTGAATAAAAATAGCCACTTTTTAATTTGTGTAGAAACATAATTATTTCTCACTGTTTTTATTCTAATAGGGCGAGAAATTAGTCCACTGGATTTAATAAGGTATGCCTAAATGATTTTTCCAGTCAAATATCTTCTGAATTGCACTTGAAGTTTTGTAATTTTTGCAGAAAAAATGCATTTTATCATGTGTTATAGAAAGACGATGAAACATACAAAATAGAGTACAAACACTCTTTATTCATGAATTATTACATAAAAATATTATTTGCTTGAGAATTATTAAATAATTGCTAATTAATGTACAAGGCGAAGCCCACTAGCGCTACCTTACAGAGGAGAGATGCCTCAGACAGAAAACATTTCCCCCCCCGCAAAACAATACAATGCTATATCACAACAATATTTGGTAAGTATGTGTAACTTTAAAATGTTGTATCATTCTGATGTGAAAAGAGTATTTGCACTTAATCTACAGGGAGAGGGAAAAAAAATCATCCCTGTTATCGAATCAGACATAATTGGTAGAGAAAAATGCAGATATGTATGAAGTCGTCTATAAGCCCAGACCTATACAATTGTGTGTAGGTGATCTACATCCTCTCAAAAAGTATTCAAATGTAAGTCATATTTACTAAATCGATTTCATATATAACATATTATTCTTCATAAGAAATGAATCCTGTATAAAATAATAATTTCTTATATTTCTTTTCATTTGTATGTTATTAAAAAACATTAATTAGTTATTCACAAAACCATAATAGGAAATTTATCTTACACTCATGCTTTTTTGTGCAAATAAAGCAAAAAAAATCCAGGTCCTAAAGCATTAAAGTCAGATTCCACCAACTTTTTGTGGATGCTTCTGTCACTAATTTCACTCACCGTTCAACAATGTGTCTGTCATGGAAAGTAAACGAAGTCCTAGTTTTGTTGTCTTAGTTTGGGTTTTTGTCATCTGTAGAAACACATTATAACTGCTAGGTGTACAAGGATTCTAAAAAGTTAAGTTGGTTTTTATACATGAAAAATTTTATGGGACTGTCTTTTTGGATGCCTTAAAAAGTGGCGTTGTAAACGTATGCTTTATGTTAGAATAATAAAGGTTTTTTATTTAGCCCTTTGAGGCGCAACCCTTTCCCAATGCTGAAAAAAGGGCAGCCGTTGCCATCGCTCGACTTAACTACCAGCAAGATGGCGGACGATCGAAACGTTTATCGCGTGCCACAGATCTAGAGACCCTTTTTTGACGACAGCTGGCTGTGCTGGCACAGTCGTGCTAAAAAGTAAAGGATTCTCGTGGAGGTATGTCACCCGCAACTATTTTTTATAGAAATCAAATCTCGTCTTCGTGACTGGCAACAGTCAAAACGTCAGAATTTGGTGTTCCCAGAGCGGGAACACTGTGCATTAAAAGGTTAAGTCCCATAAATTGGTTTGCCCCCCTTTTTTTAAAGGAAGCTAAAATCCCATACTCTTGTTAAAAAAGCATAAGATTTACGTCGAAAGCATAAAGTTGGCAAGTATGGACTGGAGATAAGTGCAAGAAATATACCCTCTTCCAGAAGTTTAATAAATTGAAAAAGAGGTAAAATTTGAAACAAAACTTGAAAGTGCTTGTTTTAGGAATAGTAACTGAAAATATGGAGTCAATATGTTCTTTATGGAGTTGCAGAGTTTTGCCAACTTTCAAAACAAACTCCACGAAATGTAGTGCAGTTGGTAACCCTGCATTGTATTTTCATGAAACCTACTGAAAGCCAAATTTTTGTGCCCTTGAAAATAAAAGGTTAAGACATTCCTTAAAATTTTAATAAAATCTAATCACTAATAAAACATAACACATTGACTTTTTATTTGAATGTTGCTGGTAATAGTAAGAATGCCACCACAATTTTATATTGAAATAAAGTATATTTTTCTTTTTATAAAAATATAATCATGTCATTTGCAACACTCATAAATAGAACAGATATTTTGTCATTTTATTTTATTCACTGTTTTCAGTAAAGAAAATACAAGAAAACTTATATTTAATAATATGTACTTATTTGATATGACCTACACAATTTTATTTTAATTATCAGTCATGATGGTACTATGTACAGATGAATGAAGAGTAAACATACAAATGTTTTTTTTTTTTTTTTTTGACATAGTCTGAAAGCAAATCTAGGTTTGGAAAATGCTATATTATCATTTGAATTATACTATTTCATGGAAGATAGTTGAGAATCAAGTAGTCTAACTTTTCTTTCATATTCCTGCTTAGCAAAAACAAGTTCTTGTTCTACAGCTCTTAATTTTGCATCTCTTTCCCCTTCCATAGCACGTATTTTAGCTTCATGCTCAGCTATCAAGCACTTAAGGTGTGCATCTTCTGTTTCTTTCATATAAGCCTCATGTTGTAATCTGCGTTCCAGTTTCTTCTGGTTAACTGTTCTAATTATTTTAGCTCGCTCTGCGTTCAATTCAAAAATTGCTTCATTTTGTACCTTCAAATTTGAGAGCCTGTTTTCATGATATTTTTCCACGAGCTTGTCAATTATGCTAGTGACAGCTTGGTGTGCAGCATCTGCTTGGGACTCAGCAAAGAAACTAATCTGTTCATCTGTGATCTATTAAAATACAAGACACATATAAATCCTCTGTAAATATTTTATTAAACACACTTTAAAGTATTTTTTAATCAATGTTTTATACACTTTTGAAGGAGAAAGGATTACAATAAACATGTAATGTGTAAGATATATATGAATACATGTAACACATACATTATTAACAAGAACACTCGACAAAAAATGTTTTAAAATAAGGTTGGCTTACTGGTAAAAACTGGATTTTACAAAGAGATAGTAAAAACTTGGAAAAAAGTGGTTAAAACCTAAGGTCGGGCATCAGGGAAGATATTGAGATACAAATGCAATAAACTCAAATAGTCAATAAAACATATTTAAATTTGTATAGTTAGAAATAATTACTCAGTTGAAGGATGTAGATGAAAATTATTCTTTTCTTTTTGCTTTAAGTAAAAATTAGGAAACTAATCTCCATTAAAAGTATAATAAATACTGTTATTTGCATTCGCATAATGGTAATAAAATTTTTAATTTTTTGAAGGAGGAAACATGGCTGAATATTCTCCTTTCCTTCTTTCTTTTATTCTTTAAACCTTTCCAAGGGCAATTGTTTTAATCATATTCTTCAGTTTTTGTAGATGCCTGCTATTAAAAATAAATTCCTTACATCATTTTATGAAGAACTGATGAATTTCCTAATAAATATCCATCAAGAAGATGTAGGATTCAAACATTATTTTTCAATCTCTATAATTTTGTAAAAATCAAATATAATAATCATGAAACAAAAATGGAAAACTTACTAATGGTGTATTTTTGTGAATGACAGTAATCATGCTAAAATTAAGTGGGATAATCTATATTCAGATGCACGTTAAAAGTTTAAAAAACACTATTTTCATATATATTCTTTTATTTAGCTAGATAGAAACTAAACTACGTGAATACTATTATATGGGAATAATATAATTAGGTACTTGGAAAGTAAAAAATTGACAAATAAATTTTCAAAAAAGTGACAAAAACAGACAATTGAATAAGTTTCTTTCAATTAGTCCAGGCAAATTAGACCAAAAAACAGCAAATGGGGGGAAAATTTATATATTTTTGAAACTTGGGGAAAACACTAATTGGGTATGTAGTTGTATGAAACAGAAAAGTTCTGCCCTCTCGGGGTGCCGCGTCGTCCCCCCCTTTGGCACCCTCAAAAGGTCACTTTTTTAGATTTTCACTTCTATCTCAAAAACCGTCCGTCTTAGCAAAAAAATGTCAGTTACAAAATGAAAGCTGATAAAATTTCCTACAAGATTGTAATTGGTTATTTTTTTCTATATTTAATAGCTTTCGAGATATGTTTTAGACAAAATCGCAAATTTTTGGAAAACTCTTCTTTTTATCCCGATTTTTAACCAATTTTGTCTTTTAACTCTTCAACCCTCAGTTTTACAGCACTGTTTTCGTAACAAAGTTGTAGGGTATTCAATTACCTTTAAAGTGAGTTATTATTTGTAACTTTATCTTTAAATGATCAAAAGTTATTGCAATTTGAAATTTTCAACAAATTTAGCAAATTTGAATGAAAACTACATTGCGCATCAAAGTATGACAAAATCTAGGAAAAAAATTATAAAATTTTGAAACTTTGGGAAAACATTGGTTGGGGATGTAGTTGTATGAAACAGAAACGTTCCCCCCTCTAGGGGGGGGCACGTCCCCCCTTTAACCCCCCTAAAAAGGTCCTTTTTTGGGATTTTCACTTTTATCTCAAAGACCGTAAGTCTTAGCAAAAAATTGTCAGTTACAAAATGAAAGCTGAGGAAGTTTCCTACAAGATTGTTGCGGGTTATTTTTTTCTAGATGCAAAAGCTTTCGAGTTATAAGTTTTGGAAAACACTTCTTTTTATCACTATTTTCCACTAACTTTGCCTAACAGCTCTTCAAGCATCAGTTTGACAGGAATGGGTATAAAGCAAAGTTTTAAAGTATTCAATTAACTTTTAATTTAATTTTTATATGTAATTATATTTTTAAATCATCAAAAGTTACAGCAATTTGAAATTTTCAATACATTTTAGGGAATTCGAATGAAAAGTGCATTGTGCGTCAAGAGTGCAAGGAAAAACCTAGGAAAAAGCTTATAAATGTTTGAAACTTTGGGAAAACACTGGTTGGGTATGTAGTTGTATGGCACAGTCTCTAGGGGTGCCGCATCCCCCTCTTATCCCCCTCCCCCTCAAAGTTCTCTTTTTAGATTTTCATTTTTATCTCAAAATTGGTGCTTCTTAGCAAAAGCATGCCAGTTACAAAATGAAAGCTGATAAAATTCCCTAGAAGATTATAATTTTTATTTTTTATGTATCGAATTATTTATTATTCGATATATCTTTATTATTAGTATTTTTTTTTTCTATATCGAATACCTTTGAGATATGTTTTAGAAAACCTCGCAAATTTATGGAAATCGCTTTTTTTCATCCCATATTTCGACTAACTTTCCTTCTAGCTGCTGATTCTTAATTCAGAGAATCGAACAGTCGAATAATCAAAATTTGTAATCTCCTTTTTTTTCAAGAAATTCCCCTCTCTTCTGTTACATTTTCCTTATCTTTAAATCATTGTCCGAAAGTCTAGGAAAATTTTTGGAAAGACGGCCAAGTGCAATGAGCGAGGATAATAAAGAACAATTTTCACTCAGAAACTGGGGGTGGAGAGAATCGAACTCATTGTTCTCTCTCGTTTATATGAAACGAGAACCACCTCCAGAAACAATATTATTATTAATTTCATGAGGCTGCATTCAAACTTGCGGAAAGAAATGCACATGTGTGAAGGCAATTTGCGCTGTACAGCAATGTGCGGGAAGACTATGAGGATACATTTTTATAAAAATAAAATTGTTCCATAGGTTTGTTGCACTATTATTGTACAGATGTTGCACACAAGAGAAAGTAAGTGTGCTATAATTATGCAGTAATTTTTTTATTAATTTTGCTGACATTATTAATTCTGATGATGAATGATCACTGAAATGCAAATGTCAAAGTACATAATATTGAACAGATGTATTGCATTGCAGAATTCTATTGATGTAAAAAATATCACTTTCAAACATTTTGAGGGGGTTAATTTAGACTTTAGTACTAACATTTATGTGTTAAATATGCGTTTATATACGAATAAAATGTAACTAGTTCAGCAGAAACAATAGGAGGAAGAAATAGAAAAAAAAAAAAAAAAGAAAGAAAGAAAGAAAACCAAATCGTACGCTTATGTAATATAAATTATTATTGAAAAAAAGAACCGTTTTGCATTAAAAAAATTTTGGAGTAAAGGGGGATGCGCCCCCAAGGTAGAGGAACTTTCTTGTTTCTTAATATTGCACCACCTACAAGTGTTTTCCCCCAGGTTTCAAAACTTTATAAATTATTTTCTAGATTTTGTCGTACTTGGTCGAGCAATGTAGTTTTCATTCGAATTCTCTAAAATTTATTGAAAATTTCTAATTGCTATAATTTTTGATCCTTTAGAGATAAAATTACAAATAATAACTTATTTTAAAGGAATTGAATACTGTAAAAGTGAGGGTTGAAGAGCTAGTATAACGCATAGTGGAAAATTGTGATTAAAAGAAGCGTTTTCCAAAACCTTGAGATTTTTTCTAAAACTTATAACTTGAGAGCTTTTGCATCTAGAAAAAAAATAACTTGGAACAATCTTGTAGGAAACTTCCTCAGCTTTCATTTTGTAACTGACAAGTTTTTGCTAAGATGTACGGTTTTTGAGATAAAAGTGAAAATCCCAAAAAAGGACCTTTTTTAGGTGGGGGAGCTAAAGGGGGGGACGTGCCCCCTAGAGGGGGAATTTTTCTGTTTCATACAGCTACATCCCCAACCAATGTTTTCCCAAAGTTTCAAAATTAAAAAAAAAATTTCCTAGATTTTGTCATGCTTTGACGCGCAATGTAGTTTTCATTCAAATTTGCTAAATTTATTGAAAATTTCAAATTGCAATAACTTTTGATCATTTAATGATAAAGTTACAAATAATAACTGAGTTTAAAGTTAATTGAATACTCTACAACTTTGTTATGAAAAGAATTGCTGTAAAACTGAGGATTGAAGAGTTAAAAGACAAAATTGGTTAAAAATCAGGATAAAAAGAAGAGTTTTCCAAAAATTTGCGATTTTGTCTAAAAAATACACTCATGTCCATAAATTAAGGATAATTCAGAATCACACAGAAATTGATCTCTAAAATAAAAATTTCACCTGTGGAATGATCACACACATCTTGAAGAAGAATATGCAAATTACAGGAAACCACCAGATGGCGTGGATGGTACGTCACAATGACGAGAGTGTAAGAGAGGGGTATATAAGGAATGGTGGCAAAGAAGTAAAATTGTTCACAAGCGTTGTGAAAGCCTTTCAGTGCAAAACCCGCATAGTTATGGCACAAAGCAGGCATTTAGATGATGTTTTACGTGGCAGAATTATCGGACGACTGGAGTGTGGATGTACCCAGCTGGAAGTATCCGAGGAGGAATCGCCCAGAGTGTCATCTCCAGGCTTTGGCAACGATTCCAAGATGATGGTAATGTGAGTAGATGTTACAGCACAGGTCGCCCCCGAGTTACAACGCCGAATGAGGACCGCTATTTGGCAGTTACTGCCAAAAGAAACAGACGGAGTACAGCATCAGACCTGTCTCGTCAGCTCTCTTCAGCTACCGGTACAACAGTTTCAAGGCAGACCGTGTACAGACGCTTAGGGCACATTGGTCTATATGCTCGTAGGCCTGTCAGATGTGTTCCACTTACCGCAACTCACTGTCGCCTGCGATTAACCTAGAGTAGAGAGCATGCATTGTGGACACCGCAACAGTGGTCTTGTGTGATGTTTTCCGACGAGTCCAGGTTTAGTTTGGAGTCTGATTCTCGCCGGACATTCATCTGGAGAGCGCCAGGTACCCGTTACCACCAAGAGAACACCATTGAAAGACACCGTTACGGTGGTGCAGGATGGCTCATTTGGGGAGGAATTATTCTTGGTTCCAGAACTGAGTTGCATGTTCAGAGTGTAACGATGACAGGCCACATCTATCGGGATGTCATTCTGGAGCAACATGTACGTTTGTTTCGGGGCGCCATGGGTGCTGAATTTGTGTTTATGGATGACAACGCCCGTCCTCACCGTGCAAACATTGTAGACGAATGCCTTCAATCGGAGGATATCACCCGTATGCATTGGCCAGCATACTCACCAGACTTGAATCCAATAGAGCATGTGTGGGATATGCTTGGCCGACGAATTGCAGCCCGTCAACCCCCTCCCACCTGTCTACCGGAACTTCGGAGTGCATTGCTTGATGAGTGGTGTAATATTCCCCAAGATCAGATTGATCATTTGATACTCAGCATGCCTAGGCGTTGTCAGGCCTGTATTGCATTGTCCGGGAGACATACTCTGTATTAACCATCCTACTAACTATGTTATACTGTTTTTTGTAAATAGGTTCTTTTTTTGAAATTTGGTCAAGGGAGTAAAACTTGCAATTTTTATTAATTATGTCAAACATATAGCATCTTTTTTGCTCTTTACTTTTTGTTTAATAAATAGACTTTACAAATAAGTCAAATTTGTTTTGCTTCTTTTTCTTTGCCTGAACTTCATTATCCTTAATTTATGGACATGAGTGTATCTCGAAAGCTATTGCATATAGAAAAAAATAACCAATTACAATCTTGTAGGAAATTTTATCAGCTTTCATTTTGTAATTGACATTTTTTTGCTAAGACGAACGGTTTTTGAGATAGAAGTGAAAATCTAAAAAAGTGACCTTTGGGGGGGGGGCAAAGGGGGAGACGCGGCACTTCGAGGGGGGGGAACTTTTCTGTTTCATACAACTACATACCCAATTAGTGTTTTCCCCAAGTTTCAAAAATATATAAATTTTCCCCCCATTTTTCCTAATTTGACTGGACTAAATAGTAAAAATATGTTTTTCCAAAGATGATAAAAACCATAATAAATATTGGTAAAATCCAGGGTGTAAAAGTATTTTTTTTAAAAATCCAAATAATCAGATTTTTAAAAGTGTCTTTTAAAAATCTCTGTACGCTTAAGTCGGCAGACACGACCTAGTTTTGAACCAGGCACCTTCCATCTCCCAGTTTAGAATCTTAGAAGTCTTTAAAAAAATAACTATATAGCTCAGATTTTTAAAATAAGTTTAACTATTTTAAATAAAGAGCATAGACAATTTGTAAGTATCTAATTGTTGATAATATAAATCTGTAAATAAAATATTGCTTTGGTATGCAAATAAAATAATTTTGTGTCAAGTGGATGATTTTGGAAGCATAGCAAAATAGACTGATTATATGCTGATTTATTCTACAAAATTAATAGCGAAGATTTCAGAAATAAAACTTAACAGAAATGTTAATCACATGCAACAACAATAACAGCATTATGCACAACCTCTTTCAGCTTATGGGCCACGGAAATTTAAATGTACAGTATCAAAGGCTAATTAAGTAGTGCATTCTTTCAAATAATATAATCTCATAAACAATATATTAAAAACTAACTGATGGATGTAATGGCACATTTTCTAATATGTATTTACAGGTTTCTTTGCAAATTAAAGTTCTTGAAAATATCATGGCTCACATAGGACAGGCGATTGGGTGAGTCCTCAATATTGTGAGCATTTATCTCATGTCTGCAAAAAGTTCAATTGATCAGAACTAAACAGAAAATTGAGTTACATGAATGGTTTCTTTTTTCTTTTCTTTTTTTTGTAAATAGTATGTTTACAAAGAAAGAAAAACTATTCACCCAACTTAATTTTTTGTGTAGTTATGTAGTTTGTGTAGTATACCAATCTAACTTATTGAAGACGACATCATTGCTCTCAATACTGTAGAACCCCCAATGGTCAAATAAAAGTTCTTGAAAATATGATGGTACATATTAATAAAAATCAATTATTAAATTATAACTGCACATTTCTGGTGCCATGTTTATGACAATTGGAAACAAATCTGAAATAATTAAATTTTCACAATCAATTCCTTTTCTTAAAAATTCAATTGATGGATTCAGATTTGTGTTTTCTAACATGCAACTGGGTTGGCAGAAGAAAGGAACAAGTGTCATGAGCCAATAATGCCCTGGGGGCCAGAGGTTGTGCATAGAGGTCTGCGCCACACAGAAATTTGCAGCACCTCACCGCACATGGGAAAATTTTTGAAAACGAGCATAACAAAAATGGGTGTATGCATATACAAACACACTCATATATATATATATGTATAAATTGACACTAAAATGAGATTTTTTTAAGACTTCGAAAACTAATCTTGAGTATAATGTTGTTATGGGATTACAGCCGATTACATAAACTTAGGCTGTAGACTGAGGGGTGGGATGCTCTCCATAGGGGTCATTCTAAAGGCTCCTAACCAATACCTATGCTAAGTTTAGGAGGAAACCACGGAAAACTCCATACACTTAGGTCAGCAGACGCGACCTGGTTTTGAAGGCACCTTCCATCTCCCACTTTAGAACCGTATGCGCTCAGCCAGTGGTGGAGCTCGAGTATGAGCTTGCCATTTTGGTACACTTTTAAAATAGTTCTACTGCAAAACTGAAGCAGTAAATTTTATCAAAATCAGATTATGTTAGGTTATGTTGTTTAAATGACACATTCATGATACATTTAGTTATCAGTATACGATTAATATATTATTTGCTTTTTAGCATATTTTTCTCCCTCCACAACCTTCTCCTGAGCAATTCTAAACCTATAATGTTCTTTTGAGTTATAATGCAATGTTTAAACAGTTTTTAAAGCAATCAAATTACGTCATTGACACAAAAATTTAAATTGTTTCTAGCCTTAAGAAATATTCAGAGAAAAATAAGCAGTTGAAAGCTTATGTTAAAACAGGGTTCCCACTCATTTCTTGATATAAAAAATGGGGCCTTTTTAAGGCTCTTTTTAAAAATTTCAAGACAAATAAGCAAATACATTCCAATGCAATTATCTTTTAAATCTTCTTAATGATACTGCATTTCATGCCTTTTAAAGTATTAACCCCTTCCTTCTCGTTTCTGGGATATTTCCGGGCTGGAGAGTTCAAAAGTTATGCACCAGAAAGATTAGAACATTTCAATTCTTATGCATGGAAATTTTTTTTATATCAAAATGTCTACAATCTTACCAAAATGCATATTGTACATACACTTTTTTTTTTTTAATAAAAGGTAATTTTATGACCGTTTCCTACAAAATAATATGATCTTAAAGGGGTTAAAGTGTATTTGAGTTAAAACAATCATTGTGTTTTAATCAGTTATAATTATGTTATGTTATATATCAGGGTTTCTACAGATTTCACAGCTTTCGCTTCCCTGACTTTTCCTGACATCTATCACACTCTTCCCTGACTTTATCTAGCCTGCTTTCCTGAATTTTGCATTTCTATTTTTAACATTACATCCTTTTAATTAATAACTTTTTACATATTTTGCCCCTTTTTTCACAAATAATAATAATAATAAAATTAATATATACAAGAATCTTATTTGACATCACTGGATTCTAACAAAAACCATGCTTGACAATAATTTAGGATAAAATTAAGCATATTTCAACTGCACAAGATATGCTCATAGAGAACACATTTTAAAATTATTTATAAGATTCAATGAGAAAATGAAAATAAAACAATTTTTATACTTAGGTTCAAACAGCAAATATTTTCTTGATTTTACTGCAAAATTCAATTTTTCTTGCATTTCCCTGACCTTTCTTCAATTTCTGCTAATTTTCCTGACTTTTCCCCCAAATCCCTGACCAAAACTCATTTCCCTGACTTTCCAGGTCTGTAGAAACTCTGTATATTTATCTCATATCACTTTTTTCCCCTCCCTGCTTTTCTTGTCTCTGACCATATTTTCCTACCCTCCCCAACTCTGGCGAAAGGTAAACGAATCATGGAACTAGGACAGGACTGGCTGCTTCGGGAGTCTTAGGCTAAAGACTGTTAAAAATAAGGCCCTTACTGGGGAATGTAGAGGGAACAGAATATTAGAATATGTAATATTAGAAAATTATGCTTACGTGCCTAAAAACCACACTGAACTATTTTAAAGCTGTTGGGGTCACTAACTCTTAGGGGGACCTCTGGAGTCCTCTGCTACACCACTGTGTAAAGGCGCAAGATTACTGAGAAATAAATAAATTACAGTGATCTATATCAAATGACTCAAATTATAAAGTAGTATATTCATTTCTGGGGTCCTTGCGGGCCCCTTTGAGCTGGGGGGGGGGGGGGAACTCAGCAATTGCCAACTATCCTACCTGGCCAGTTCGGGCCTGCATGGAACAAGGAAGTGCAATTGCAATGCAGAAAAAGAAAATATTGCCCCTGCCCCTTCTCTACCTCTCCATAGAGAGAGTAGCATGCAGACTGGCTAGCTTCCTATATGATTTACCCCTACCCCTGCTCACATTTGGGGAAAAAAAAAGAAAAATTGCAAAAATCACAGGAAAAGTTAAGATGAAATGATAATTTAAGGCTTTTACAATTTTTAAAGGCTTTCAGGATAAAAATAAGGCCTTTTTAAGGATGCCTTATTAATATTTTTTTAATATGGCCTTTTTAAGGACTTTTCAAGGCATATGGGAATCCTGCAAAACTTTTCTAAAAAGTTTTGAAGCCAATTGTAAGTCGCTATGTACAATCGGCGCCCTTTGCCGGCATGCCAACCTGGACCCCGGCAGTGGCACAAACCTCTATTTGTGCATCCCTGATTTAAATTTAAGATTCTTTTTTTAATGAATTGATTAAAATCACTGATTTAAATCATTGGCTCCCTTGCAAAAACCATGAGATGGTAAATACTGCCCAACACTGTGTTATAAGGTAATATTATTTAAAAACCTCGTAGAATAATAGCATTAATTAAAAAAAAAATCCTTATTAAGACTATAATTTCAGGTGGTACAAAAGATACACCTTTCAGCTGAAAAAAGCACTTCACATCCACTGTAGATAATGGAACTTTCTTCCAATTGAAGAAAAGTGGACATTTTACAAAGTTTTAAGAATTTTACATGCATTAATACTTATATTTATGTATTCTGGCATTCTTGCACACACCATGTCATAACTTTTTTTTTTTTTTTTTTTTTTTAAGAGAAGTTATGTTTCATAAGAAAATGAGAGGTGGCACTTTATATTTTAAGTTCCCTTATCCTCATCTCCCAACCTTAAAAGAAATATTAGGGGACTGAAAAATAAAGCCATTTTTTCATATGTCAATACTTTACCTAGCCGAAATTGCTAAAACTAACAATGAAAATTTGGTACATACCAGAGTTTTTTAACATAGGTACTAGATTGGACAGCATTTTCCAAAATTTGTAACTTATAGAAAGGAGCTAAAAGGGTTTTTCTCATATCCCATGAGATTTCGAAGAAAAAGAAGTATTCATAAAATTCTTGCTGTAAAATATAGCCCTCACAAATATCTAAAAACTAATTACAGGACATTTTGAATATCATTCTCCAAGGTTGATATACACAAAAAAGATGAGTGTGGCCATCTATCTTGAAAGAAAAAATACTTTCATTTTTTTTTCCCCTTCAATATGCAACAAGTATGAATCCTATGCTTAACACAGCTTGTTTGTAATCAAAGAGTCTTTGAAAATTTATTTATTTATACTTTAGGTAAAAAAAAGATGTTTTCCCGGTCCCACATAATGTATTGTTCTGAAACCTTGGATGCACAAAGAAAAAGTTTAAATGCATACTTTCCAATGAAGATTCAGTCATGGAAGCATTTTGGGAATTGCCAAAATTCTAATTAAAAAAAAAAAAAAACTTATTTTACACTCCTCAAAAAACTATGTATGATTTGTAACTTGTCAAAAATATTCTATCTGTTAGGAAGAATATTTATATGCAGTTTTGAAAAAATGAAATCTTATTTATTTGTATATACTCACAATTTTTTTTTTTTTCATCCAAATGATTCCTGTCAATAATCTAGAGAATTTCCAAATTTGTTTTATAAAATTTACAGACAAACATTAACTAAAATAAATACAGAAAACAAATATTTAAATAAATGAGAATTTAAAGTTAATAACCGTACTGCAAGAAATATATTTTTTGTTCCCCATAATAATTTTAACCAAGAATATAAAGTATACTTTAATAAAAATTTCAGTTGTGCATCACAAAAATTTAGGAAGATTATAGTTTTTAGTAGTATTTCAAAACTACAATAAAACTGTTGTAAAACTAAAATATATTATATGTATATACCTTTAATTAATAATGATTCTAGATCTTAAAATGATTCTAAATAATATGGTTAAGAACTATGTATACACATAAAACATACAGTTACACAATTAAATATTTTATTGACATTCACATTAATAATTAATGCATTATACATTTATACATATACACACTTATTTGTAACTATGCTCAAACTTGTTTTAAAAGTAATCACTCAATAAAATAAAAGTCTGATTCATTTTTAATTTCATTGCATTTAAATCAAACTAACCCCCTCCCCCCCTTCAATCCTTATCAGGAAATGAATACTGAAATAAAGATATACTTCTTTTATAATTTTTAGTTAATTATTTTAATCTAATCTGCAATATGTTAAAATTTGTGCTTCTAATAAAGGTTTCAATTGCTAATAAAACCATCTAAACTTTGCAATATACCTGATCTATTCCAAAAGCAGCACCTGTAGGTGCTGATCCTGGTGCAGGTCCTGGTGTTGATTTAGTATCCATTCTCTCATGCATCTTTTCAATTTTAGGTAATGCTTCTTCAGGATATTCTAAAACATAATAATAGAATAAGAGGGAAAATTCACAAAATAAAAGACTTAAAAATAAGAAGTATGTTTTCATTCATATTTTCATCTGCCGTTTTTGAGGACTTTTTAATGGCTCATCCCTCAATTCATTAATTAATGCATTTCTTTTCTTCATTACTACATTTTTACCTATATTAAACTATTAATAAAATATTAATTAAAATAGTTTTAGATACAAAATTATTTTAATATCCCCCCCCCCACGCTCAATTTATTATCTATCCACAAAAATGAAAAATGAGGAAAATGTCTAATCTTTCAATCTCAAACGAGTTTCAAATGCATGACAAATAACTTTCCCCCAGAAAAATTCAGTGTAGAGTAATAGTATCCTTAACATTCATTCTCATGTATACATAATAAATTTTATATAAAGTACATTTACTTTTGAAAAAGCTTCCATTATTGGCAATAAAAGTTTACAATAAACAATCTGATGTCTAAATTTTAGTTTAATTAATTAATTTTTTTAAGGCAGTGAAATTTTTTTAAATTTCATTTTACTATTTAAACATAAATTTTTAAATGCTAAGTTTCTTTCTTTTAAAGTAGCTTTGGCATAGATCTGGCAGGATGACTCTTATTCAGTGACTATCAGAAAGATACAAATTGATTTTATTTTTTAAATGTATGAGGTATTGTGTAATTCCTACCTTAAATTTCTAATTTGCACATTCTTATGTTAAAAGAGGGGGAAAATTTAGAAACATACATACCAGATGGTGAGCAATTTTTTAAATGCTTCTTAGATTTCTGATGTGCTTCAAGAACACCTCTAATAGCTTTTATGTAAGTTTTACAAATCTTGCAATAAGCCATATGACAATCAGAAGGATCTTCTTCAACCCAAACTATAATAATAATAAATATTACAAACTACAATAATAATTATTATTACAAATTAATACAAAAATTTTAAAATTGCAAATCAAAATGGATTAAATTATGGTAAGAGTGAAATTCAAAACAAGATTCACAGCATGAACTGAACTAGTAAAAATTAGTTTAATAAATAAATTTGTTAAAAATAACATAAAAGCTCATAACATTAAAGTTTCTTCATAGACTGCATTACGGTTTTAAAAACCTTGAGCCGGGTGAGTTCCATTATGGTTTTTTTTAAAGATTTTACATTGTATAAAACTTTTGTATTTAAATTTTATTTTAACTTCTAAAAGAAAATGTTTATTGCACAATAATAATTAATTTAATTTAAATTTAAAAATAGATAGTGTTTAGAGAAATATATTGTTTTCAATGTGTTGTTTTTTTATTAGCCTTTAAATTTATAAAGCAATATTTATTTATTTATTATTTGGTCTTTTATGTTTCTAAGTCATAATTTCATTTCCCTGTTAAAATAAAGTCAGTAAACCCTTTGCAGGCCAACTTTTAAAAGATAAATATCCAAGAATGATACCTCATGTGTGCTCTGACCACTATTTACATCTTTCAAAACATTCCCAACCCCTAAGGGTTTGCAAAAATGACTATACAAGGAGTTCGCCAATTTCTTTTGGATTTTAGAAGGAGTTTGCAGCAAGAAAAAGGTTAAGAACCACTGTTTTAAAGAAGGAATTTTGTATTTGGTAGAAATCCCATCTACCAAAAATCTAGGTTTACACAGCTTCTGCCAATTTATGAGAAGATTTGTAAACTGCCAATTAAGTTCAGCATCTGTAATAAAAAATTTCTCTTTGTGATTTAGTTTAGTCTAAATTTAGGAACAGATTAGGGATTAAAATGGATAAAAGTTATCATTTTCTAAATCAAAATGTTAAATCAATCATGCTAATTTTCACTGAGTAAAATGTACAATGCAAAGTATGTTAATTTTTGAAATAATTCAAACTTTGTAAAATAATTCACATAAAAGTTACTTATAATCTGCGGGACTAAGGTCTGAAAAAGTAGATAAAAAAACAAAAGCAAAAAGAGTTTTATTATGTGTGTTATATTACAAAGTTTTAATTATTTCATCATTT
Organism: Cheiracanthium punctorium; assembly: GCA_038373885.1. Classification (NCBI taxonomy): domain Eukaryota; kingdom Metazoa; phylum Arthropoda; class Arachnida; order Araneae; family Cheiracanthiidae; genus Cheiracanthium; species Cheiracanthium punctorium. The sequence continues at coordinate 234,901 of JAWZYV010012301.1, read as the reverse complement.
AAATGCCAGTTTTTTTTTTTTTTTTTTTTTTTTTGTTAAGTAACTTTTATTCCATAGAAGAGTTAACATTTTCACATTTGTTTTGTCAAAAACTCAATCCTGTTTAAAAAGTAATAAAAATTCATAGGAAATTAAATTGTTGAACTGCCAAATGTTTCAGTCTTTTGTTTAAAGACTTTATAACAATCAATACTTTCTTTTGTTTTCATAATAGTCTACTCCAAAACATCATGCATGCAGGTCCTATAAAAGTATGTCACAAATTATCATTAGTGTGACGTGGGGAAATAATAATGCAAATGAAAAATGATAAATATATAGCTGTATATATTTTGATATAAAAAAGTAAGAGTCAAATTTTGCAAAAATGGCCTCCTATATTCACTAATGCTAATTAATGAGAAACATATCATTATCCTTAAAGCACTTACCATAATAATCTAAAAATTCTTTTTTGAAAACTTTTTTATTTGATAGCAATTTCCATTTTCCTTTTGCTCCTTTATCTTTTCTTGCTTTCAGTGTAATTTTTTCATTTGCAGGTTGATCATCAACAGGTTGATCAGGTTGGCCTTCTGTTTCACTCAGAGAGGAGGAGGAAGATGATGAGGATGAGGATGATGATGAGTCATCAGAATCTGACTCGATTATATCAGAAATGTGCACTTCTTCAGTCATTATTCAAAAATGAAACTACAGAAACTAAAATGCAATTACAGAAAAATGTCAAAAAGAATTAAATGACAACAAAATATGTATATTTCTTAAAAGGGGTTAAAGAAAAAAACTACTTCTTCAAAATCAATATCATGCTGCTTTCTTTCCCCCACCCCCAATACAAACAAAACAACCCCTTCCCCAAACAAAATAATAATAATAATAAGTTTGTGTTAAATGACCGGGGGGGGGGTGTCCCTGGCATGCCCCCTGTCAATTTGCACCCTAGTGATATTATGAAATATAATTTTGTATTAATAAAAACAAAATTTTTGCCCAATGAAGAAAAATCTGACAGCTGATGTTAACAAGTAAAAAAGTTTACAAGGAGGATATATCCATACCGGTGGTCAATGTAGATGAAAATTGGGTCCATTTTGCGAATCCTTCGCAAAATTACAAACAGCCTCTTCACAAAATAACAATTGATTAAAACAGCCCCCTTACAAAAATACAATCAATGAAAATGACCCTTCATTGGCATTTTAATCTGTTTTATTAATTATTTTAACAAAAAGAAAGTGACTTTTATTAACAATTGGTATGAAAATTCACAACAATAAGTACTGAAATTTATAAAATTAAGTATGGAAATTCACAAAAATAAGCAATTTTCACAAAAATCAGACCCTGGAAAAAAATTTTAGATCGACCCCTGCATAGAGGAGAAATAGGTAGAGTGCAATTGTATCCCTAATCTGAAACAAGCATATAAGTCATGTGACTTATAGAAATAATGCTGCAAAAACTGTCTCCTTATTTCGCCTGTCTTTTGTTTAGCTAAATGGAAAAATAAAATGCACGATTTTGTAAAACAGATGTCGATAAACAGTCAAATCCATCAATTTTCTTTCCCTGTGATGCTGTTATTTTAGCTTCAACTTTCCTTGGAAAATACAATAGAACATTCTTGCCACTTATTCTTCCTCCTCTATGGATATATCCAGATATCATTGGAAAGTGTTTTATAATTGATGCATTTGACATGACACCCGCACTTCCACAATGAGGAAGGTAGCAATGACAATTTTTAAAAGAAACATGATACTTTTTTCATTCTCATTCTTGACCAGAAAGTAAAGACCACAAGTGCTTCAATCCAATGCATCAAACTGTGCACCTCCTAATTGTATTCATGCTTGCTATAAGGGCACGGGCGCCGACTTGTAAAAATTATTGGGGGGGCTCGTATCCTTACGGAGGTGGACGGGGGGACACAAAATCCTTCTCTCCGTCAGTATAATTAAGGGGTTCAGAAATTTTAGAATTGAGATTTCAAAATGTGCTTTTTTAACATAACACTTTCATGAAAATAAAAGGAATTCCATTTAATAAATTTTTCAAAAATTTTTTGAACTCATTTTTTAAATTAAGTTTTTGAACTCAAGATCTCGAATCAGTCTTCAGTACACATATGGAGAAAGCAAATCTCCCTTCTGAAAGAACAACTGAATTTTAATTAAGTTAATAACAGCAAAACAAGTAAAATCTTTTTCGAAATGTATTTAATGATAATTTCATAGGAAAGAAAATGCATGCAGTCAAATGTGGAAAACTGTTCTGCAAAACATTACTCCAGCTAATATTTCAAAATACCCTAGAAGTACAAACGAGACGAAATACTAAAATCTGGATTATTTTATTTACTTGCAAACATTCATCAGAGATAATTTTTACTGATATAAAATAGTATTTTTTATTTTACTACATGATGAAATACCCATAAATTGAATCGACTTTAATTAAATGTCGCACTACTTTAAGACAGAAAAACTGATCACATTTAAATTACATTTTTTGACAACTTTTTACAGATTACATTTAAAATTATTTAAAAAAACATAAACAAAGAAGTAATAAATACCTCCTTTCCATGTATTAAAACAAATCAAACAAACCATCATACAAAGTTACAAGTCCTCTCTTCGACACATACATTTTAAACGGATTTCCGTGATTTGAATTGTAAAAACAAATAAATAAATAAAATATACTTTTAAATTCATTCTCATAGTATTTTCACAGCAGGAAAAAAATTAATTTTTCAATAATATCATCCTTGTTAACATTTAAAAATGATTTAACAAAGAAATCCAAGTGCGAGAATATATCAAAATTCAGAGTCTACACTATTTTAGGTCTTCATAAACATTTTAATACTGAAAACTTTCATTTTACATTAAACTAAGAATACTCATATAATCTTTCAATAACATTAAAAATGAAAAGAAATGTTGAAATGCGGTGTTATGGCCAACTATCTGCGCGAGGGATCTAGGCCGGGGGGGGGGGGGGCTTCGTGTGGAACTTGGCATAGAAAACTCGACATATAAAATCTGCATTGCACTTTAAATCACACTTCTTTTTGGAAAACCGTTCCAGATTACCTTAACAATTATGAAAACAAATTAAAACAGCACATAAGCAATTGGCAAATCAGAGACGCTCCTGGCAAAATGGACACATAGTAATCATTTTATAAACTAAAACCATAATGAATTATGCTATTTGAAACATATTTTGATGATATTTGTGCAACAATATATGAAAATTTATTTTTATTCAGTACGGAGAAAAGTTGTATAAAATATAATCGTGCTTTAAATTTAAAAGTGGAATAACACAGAAACAGATATACAATGCCAAAATTATCACTCTGTAGATATTTACAGACAATTTTTAAGAATACTCAATAGTATGAAAAATGGAAACAAAATGAATGAAATCTAATTCGAAATCATAGTCTACGCCATATTATTTTTAAAACATATATAAAAACTCCACTGCACTCTAAATCACCCTTCTATTTGGAAAATTGTTCCAGATTACCTTAACAATTATCAAAACAAATTAAACTAGCACACTAGCAATTGGTAAGTCAGAGACGCTTTGGCTAAATGGATACATAGTATTCATTTTATAAACTAAAACCATAACGCATTATGTTATTTGAAATTTATTCTGATGATATTTGTGCAACAATATACGAAAATTAATTTTTATTCAGAACGGAAAAAAGTTGTATAAAATATGATTGTGATGACTGGGGTACGAAGGGTATTTTGTTTATAAGCCTTCTTATGATTACCATAGCCCATTCGTGTAAACATAGTGCTAAAAGTTCTCCTTATTGAATTTGCAAAATATACATCCATCTAATGCAAGGTATCACTGAAATGTGCACATAAAAATTCAAGCTAAATAGTCAGCTTCAAACTTTCTAGCACATATTCATTCAAATTTCAATTAAGAAGTGTACAATGCCAAAAAGTGTTTCTTGTGTACGAAGTCAATAATGAATCAGAATTATTTTCTCAGAGTTACATATACATATACTGTATAAATATTAACACTAAAATAGCTTTAATAATATTTGATAATATTTTTTCCTTCTAAATTTTAACGCAGGCCTCTAAAATGGTAGGAGCCCACAGGTGAAAGCCTACTCAGCCTAAGGGGTAATCCGGCCCTGTTTAGGTATAGTCCCTCTTTCCCCATGAAGCCCCCTCCTTCCTCCTCTATAATTTTTATGGTTTTGTAGCAGTTACGCTAGTTTGATATTCCATAAATAATAATTTACAAACATAGGTGCTTCATAGAGTGCTTTTACAGAAGAGGGAGGCTATTTGCAAGTGTGGGGTGGAGGTGGGGGTCGAATACGAGTATATGTATCACACGCCCAATTCACACATTTTTCTAAAACCATTTTTTGATTTTGATCGTTTTCTTTCATTGTGGGTTCGAGGCAACTACCCCATTCACCCTTACGTTAATCATGTTCGCTGTGACTCCCCTTTCCTTTGCCCTCTATGTATGGATGAATATGGATGAATGCACATATTTACAAAACGGCTGCATATTTTTCTGCCAAGGAACAACGACTGAGCACATAGTCAGAATATTGTGTGCATACTTTAGTGTTGTTATAAAATAAAGTAAATTAGTCAGAGACTAATGGTTTTCTAAAGAGGAATTCTCTTTCAGCAACACAATATGATATGTATGCACATGATCAAGGCCTCTCTGAATTTTGGGCCTTGTCCAAGCTCGGCTTGGGCCCTCGTTTTTTTTTTCCTTCTTTCTTGGCGAGATGGTTAATCTAGGCCCATGACCACTGTGACCCCCCTCTGGAACCGCCACTGGCACCATATGCAGCCAAGAGTAGCAAAATAATGAACCGAAATTCGCCTAAAACAAAGAGTCTTCTTAAAGATTTCATGGTTTTCAAATGTTCGTTTCTAAATTTTCGTATTTATGTGTAAACTAACAAAAATTTTTGAAAATCGTAGGGGGGCTGGGAGACAGCTAAGTAGTGCTCAGCCCGCGTAGCCCTCCCCCCCCCCCCCCACCTCTGATTACGCCCTTGATGGGGGATAGAGTTTTATATGTAAAAAGAGAAGATAAGAGCAAGCAATTATAAAATATAATCCAGAAGTTGTGCTGCTCGAAGATTTTTATGAAATCATTTTTTATTTAGCTCTTAACTGTAGCTAAATCAGAAACGTTAAGCGTTCGATATTAGTAAAGTTTTGATAAAGCGTATAAAGAAATGAATACTGTCTATATCCGAAACTGTATTAAACATCAATTTTTCATCTATCTCACAAGGTTCTTCATGATTTAAAATCTTCAAACTTAAATTTGACTATCGATTTTCTGCCTTGAATTGTTTTTAAGTCACATTTAAACGGTTTATTTTCAGCATCGAAACTTAATACTGCTGGGAAATGGGAATTTCACAATCGTTTGCAGTTTTGCACAATGGGAAAATCTCCCTTATGGTCAGACGTCTACAGAAGAGTCTGTATCTCACAATAGAACAAAAGTGAAAGCTTTTGCTGTACTGATTTAAAAAAGAAAGATTACATTACATGAGAACGACCCTCCTAAAAAAAAGCGCAGTCTTCTCCCTACTAGAAAGCAATTCCATCATCAATTGTGTCACGGTGTAAAATCTGAAGGGTTCTTGTAGGGGAAAACACTCGTTTCTTTTTGCCTAGCTATCTGATGGTCATTTGTTTGTGCTTGCGCTCTTGATAAAGAAGGTTGACATCCGTGCCTTACGGCATTACAGGCGCCCAACGTAATTCCTGCATCCCTGTGAGAAAAAGGGGAGTGGGAGACAGAAGCTAGACATTCTCTATTTTTAGGATTCTTAAGTTTAACCGTTTTGGAGGAAGAAATATGATTTGACACAAAAAAGTTGAAATTTTTGAAGGGGCTCAGCCCCCTGAATAAAAATATTGGGGGGGCTGAAGCCCCTTCAAGCCCCATGAAGTCGGCGCCTATGTATAAGGGGACATATATAAAAGTGGATTAAATTCTTAGTTGGTTTGAATCAATGGAACTTTTTGGCTACTAAGGACTTAACAAAAAGTAGGGTGCATTTCATGGTGAACAAAAATAGACATGTCTCTCTTCTCCTTTAACAATTCCATTTTCCATTCCCGGTGCAATTGCACAGGTTAAGGATTACCACTACTTGCTATTGCTTGATTGGCTATAGCACTTTCCGGCCAATTGAATAGAATCTCCCAAATTATTGTAGCACTTAGGAGTAATACGACATAAATATGATTAATTATGTTTGATTTACACAAATATTCAGTGCGGGTGTAAAACACTCTCTTTCTCTAATTTTTATTGTGATGTATATAATGTATTCGTTGTTCATATGTTCACACTTCGCTTGTAGTGAACTTCGGATACAGTGAACGAAATTTGCCAGTCCCCAGAGGTTCACTATAACCGGAGTCGACTGTATTTGCAAAAAATCAACTTTTAGCAAATATTGAATATAAATTATAAATTCAAAAATTAGCTACATAATTGAGTTTACTAGTGAAAACGAATAGGCAGAGTATGAAAAACTGGTTATTATATTTTATTAAATGTGAATAAATTCTTTTTTACTTATATAGTATTATTCAGCTATCCACAACTACTTTTCCTTAGAAAGGAAAATGATAATTGGAGGAGTGGATGTAATTACAGCCAAACAAATAGTGAAAAGGGGGGGAAAGGAAACAGAAAACAAAAGATTAAAACTTAAAATTTTTAAAAATGATGTTCATACTAAATCACCTGGAACATTGCATCAGGATTCAAAAGTTGACATTTATGAAAATATTGAACTTGAACTTCCATGTAGAATTACGTCTTCATCCTTGTATACTACAGATGTAATTATGCTGCAATATCAATCACAAAATCATTTTCATACCATAGCAAAGGAATGTGATAGATATGGAGTTTCAGAAAGAGCAGCTGCTTCAATTACCGGTGCTGTTTTACAAGACATTGGACTTTTATACGAAGGACAGATTTTGCATGTAGTAGATCACAATAAAATACATAGAGAGCGTGAAAAGGTTCGAAAAGAGAGAGAGCAGTTGCAGACTCAAACAGATTTAAGAGTATATCAATCTAATTTAAAAGGATTTTATTTTGATGGAAGAAAAGACAACACAAAAGTACAAGTAATGAAGGTCACAAAATACTACCCAAAGACAACAAAGAAAGATCATTATACTCACGTAAGTGAAAGAGTTGGCTCCCTCTATATCGGACACATTACTACAACAGGAGAAGCTAAAGCCTTAAAGACTCAATACTGAATTTTTTATATCGAATAATATACAATTAAATGAGATAAGAGCAATTGGATGCGATTGAACAAATGTTAACAGAGGCACAAAGGAGGGGTTATTCTCTTGATAGTGATGGAGCTCAATAGACCATTATAATGATGTATTTGTTTGTTTCATCCAAATGAGTTGCCTCTCTGACATTTACTTAATTCCTAGTGCAAACGATGGTCCTACAAGCTTTTGTGGACAGTTTGGGAAAGGCATCAAAACCTGCAAGGAACTACCAGTAGTTCATTTTTCTCAATAAGTGAGGGGAATAAACAGATAATATCGACAGTATGATTCTCAGCAACGATCAACAATATTTATTTGATATGTGCCTTGCAATATGATGTGTGGTTAATGTACTTCTGAAATGGCATTAAAAAAACATGGAGCAGTTGCTCATAAGGTGGCTAACAACTGCAAGTAGAATTTTAAGACTGTATTTGGCAACAGAAAAAACATCTGTCAATTTTATCATTCATTCAACATACATTATTAAGGTGTATGCAAATGTGTGGTTTTATATTAAAACAAATCCATCCATAACAGATAGAGCATGACATATCTGGAGATTTATTTCCTTTTCTAGATATTTGGAACCAAATATAAGAAAGATAATCAATAATGTAGTCCAAAGAAATAGCTTCTTTTGTCATCCTGAAAATTTTTTACTGTCAATGATCACAGATGACAGAGAGATATCAGGTCTTTAGGAGCACGAAAACTAATTCAGGCTACAAATGGAAACATAATCATTAGAGGTAAGAATTTTTCAAGTACCAAAAGCACACTTCAAAGCAACAGATTATATTGAACTTATTAACTAGCAGTGAATTGGACATTCTGAACCACCTGTTTTGATAAATGTGTTACTAAGATCATAGTAAAAGTTGGAAAAATGGTTAAAATATCCTAGCCATACCCAAGCAGCTGGAAGATGTGTCTGCCTAGTATCTGAAGAATCGGCAAGTGTATGTGGAGCAGAAAAAAGACACGGCTTCATATTGAATAAAATAAATTCAAGAAACCATATCAAACATTTTCATACCAAAAAAATTTTATGCTTTAGAAATATATTTGAATCTTCAAACAAAGCATTAAAAAAAAGTATTAATACAATTTTTAAAAGTTTTATGATTCATTGCTTTGATTTTAAATTAATACTTCTTATATCAATATAGAATTATTAGAAATATTATTTACATTTTTAAGAAATTGTCAGTTTTTTAATAATTAATGAGACTTGGGGCACAGGTAGATATGAATGGAATTAATATATATATATAAACTAATGTAACCAATACACAACTTTATGACCAAGAGCAATTTTGCTTATTAGTATTATTATTATTTTAATTTTGCAAATTTTCAAGTTTACACTATATTTCAAACACTTGGAGCATCAGAAGATATAGATGGATTTCAATTTTTAAAACAACATGTAGACAATGATCTACACACAACTTTTCCACCCTATGCCAAAATTTATTTTGAAAAAAAAAAAAAAAAAAGATTTTCTTATTGTACTTTTTAATACACTCTAATGCACATAACAGATAATCATTTCTCATTATGGAAATTCCATACTGTGAAGCGATCCAATTTTAAAATAATTTTTACCTCATATTTCCTGATTTTCTTATAATTTCCTACATTAGTTTAAGGACTAAAAGTAAATATAAAATATTAAAGGTTTATTTGTTGCCATTTCCGAGTTTATCACATCTTGAATTTGGAAAAATATTCCTCTTTTTGTGCAAACTTGCCTCTACATAAACCTAAATAATTCAGTCTAGAGTTCAGCTATTTAAAAAATAAAAATATTTATCATTGACTTCAGCATATTATAGGTTTTAAAATAATATATTGCATTTTTGAAAATTAATTTTAAAAAATCAGCACAAATAAAAATTTTCCATGAAATTGCAGATTTCATTCAATTTGTTTTTAATTACTGCAAAATTTGAGCATGGAATCTCAAAAGGATCATAGTAAAATAAATAAATAAATAAATCTACAGTGTGTGTGTATCTTTTTCATTCAGTCACACAGAGAAAAAATATATAAATTTAATCAGTGATCTCCCCAGAAATTTTTATCAGCCGGGCAACATTATGAAGCTGCAGTATGTAATTCTGTCAAATTAAAGCATTCAAAATGATATTCTGATTTTTTTGCTCGGCAGTCAGTAAAATTTTTCAGGAGATGTGCCTGGACAGAACCCTGATTTAATGCACTGCAAAAAGGAAGTTACTGTCATGTTTATTAATTTTTGGCTATATGCCATCTAAAGCTTGAGATTAAAAAAATTCCTCAGTGGCCAGTGGCCAGTGACCCTACAAAGTTCAGTGGCCACTTTGATATAGTTAGTGGCCAAAATTTTCCGTACTTACATAATTTTTTTTTTCGACACCCTTGCTCCCCCCTTCCGATATATGAGATTTTTTTATTTTGTACATTTAATGATTCAATGCTTTTTTTAGTAATAATGCATGGTATGTTCCATATATTACATTCAGAAATAACTAGCTATATTTAAAGAAATCTAAGTACTATGAATTTAAAATTTATTAATTCCTTCTGATTGGCTGCAGCTCCTTGTTAGAATCATCACATCACTGTCTGTGTCCATACAATATATAGGTACCCACATGGAGGAGGCTAAAGGAGCTTAACCCCCCCCCCCCCTCGCCCCAACCCAAATTAAAAGTGAAAATCTCTTAAAAATAGAGAATTGTAATGAAATTAATGATTTAAAGTATTTTACTTTAAAATTTCTCTTCAGATTAATTCAAACGTATCTTTTACGAAAAATAGTTGGTTATTAAATAAATACAGTGGACTCCCAAAAATCCGCCAACCTGAAATCTGTATGGCTAAGTGATATAGAATATTTTGACATTATTAGAAAGTTGTCACTATTACCAAGTACTTATGAAACATGAAGCCTAAGTCAAAAAAAAAAAAAGTTTTTAAAGTTTTTTTTTTCTGTTTTACAGAATAAAAATAATTACCATAAAATTTTGAAAGCATTTTTCTTTTTTAAAAAAACTAAAAAACTGGAGGTAAGATAATATATATAGTATTGCAGACCATTTTCTGAACTTATGGTGTACACATAATAAAGTACTATTTATTTAATTTATCTCTCCTTTCATTCATGGAATTTATGGGGGGAAAAGGAATTGGGACTTAATAAAAGAGGGCCCCAATTTTCTATTAATTTCGATAGTACGCTTCCTCCTAATTTACTAATTTTGAACTTGCAAGAAGCTAACAAACGGTTATTTTACTTAAGGTAGTAGCTCCCCAACCTCCTATTAAAAAAAAAAAAAACACTAAGCATCTTATCAAATTTTAAGGAAAATCAGATGCATTTTAAGATGGGGACACTGGGATGTGGTGCTAACACTCAAGCAGCCCATTTTCAAGGTTTCCACTTTCAAATAATAAAGTGTCAGATTATGTAAAAGATTTTTTAACGAATGTTACACATACGAAGGGTTCAATTTACAAAGGTGAATCATATAAAAGAAATAACTTAGGGAGAAATTTTTGCGGAAAAGGGGGGGGGGGCATGGGCGCCGGCAGAATATTTCCCAAGGGGGGGGGGAAGACTACTTCAACGTATGGTTACCATGTTGGAAAGAACAAAAAAGCAACTAAAAACACTGCATACAAAAATCCAGGGGGGGGGGGAGCCTGCTGCTGGCACCCATGGGGGGGGGGATACGTTTTCGCTTCGGCCGACCAAAAATGCCTTCTATTCGTATAATCTACAGAGAAACTTCCTGTCATTAAAACGGAACTTGGGAAAAAAAAAAGCTTGAAGCGTGAACAGGAGGGGGGGGGGGGGGGAGAGAGAGAGAGAGAGAAACACTTCTCTCTTCTCGGACAGTTGTAATGCTGATTAATGGAATTCTGAAGGCATGGAGATCTGTTTATTTAAACTTTGAAGAGCGAGCGCTTTTACAGGTGATTACAAAATAAAACAAAATCAAAAGTGTTTTGTCTGTTTCTCTTCCCCCTCCCTCTCGCGCTATTGAGGAGATACCAAAACTCTTGCAAAAGGAAAAACGTAACAATATGAAAGCAGCTGAAATTAGATTTATTTAAAACTGAAAACGGTATGTTTATGACATTAGTTTTTATTTGCGTATTCCAATGTACAAAATAACGTTTTTGTTCGTTTTAAATAAAGCATTTTGCATGGTAGTTTTCGATCTCCTGTAGCGTAAATCAGGATGCAAAGAATGCCAACCTCTTCATCGACCTTTCAAAAGCAGAGGGTTTATTTATTGTTTTCAAGTTAATAATAATAATTAAAAAAAAAAAAAACTCACGTGCTTCCAGTCTAAAATTTTAGAAGGGTCAAAGTAAAGATCACATGAAATTTTTAAAAAATATAATCGATTACTCTTAAGTTGACTGGACCCTGACTGAGTCGAACGACAGAAAATATACAAAGGGGAGTACTATAATTTAGAAAAACATTAGCTTCGTTCCTTCAGTACAATGTCTTATTAATGAGATACTTAATGCATCTTTCACATACAGTCATATATTGTATCAGTAGGCAAATAGCAAATTTAGTTTTAAATAAAACTCCTTTTCACTCTTCTCCTTTTATTAGGGCCGTCTATTGTAGAAATTGTAACAAATTATAATTAGAATAATACTTTTGTTCAGATTTTTGCGACCACGTGTAGTATCCCACGGATATGCCTCTTTGCGTACTGGAATGTCGATGCGGAAATGTAATAAAATAATGAGATGGCGCGAAGGGTCAAGGTCAACCAACGGGTCAGGTCACTGAGAAAGGGACCCTGAGTATTCTGTTCCGGTGCGTTCCTACCCACCCCCAATGTTACATGTTAGAGTTATGATGAGCTCCTCCCCTTTCTTCCCTTCCCATAGATGTCTGCAACCCTTTCTCCCCTGCTTGTCCATATAGCGCTGACATTCAGCTTTTGCTACGAGGCCGAGGGCGGGAGGGGCTGTTTATCTGCGCATCATCAATTTTAGAGTTTTTTCAACTGCTTTGCTTGGACATACAGCGCCGACTTTTGTTACGGGGATGGAAACGAGGGGGGGGGGTTGCTTGCTGAGTAAATTTTGCAGATCGCCAATTTTGGCGACTGACAGACTGTTTTGCAGTCGCCAGGAATAATTCCACAGACTCCACTGGCGATCTGGCGACCGCTAATCTCAAGCTTTAATGCCATCAGGGATCTATGCAGACAAAATTTGGGACCATTTCGTGTCTTCTTCAAAAAATTCCAATTAATTCAAACAGTCCCTTCACAAAAATATAATCAATTAAAATGGCCCCTTCACAAAATTAGAATCGATTAAAACAGCCCTTTACAAAAATACAATCAATTAAAACAGCTCTTCAGTGGCATTTTACCCTACATTTTAATTTGTTTTATCAATCAATCTAACAAAAAAAAAGGGACTTTTATTAACAATTGGTATGAATATTCACAAAAATAAGTGCTGAATTTCACAAAATTAAGTACTGAAATTAGGGATGCACCGAATTTTCGGTTGGTATTCGGTATACTGCCTATTCGGCAGACAAACCGAATATTCAGTTCGGCCGAATGCTTAAATATTCGGCAACCGAATAGTAAACAAATTGAATTCTTTACCAATCGGTAAACAAATACATATTTTTTATATCATGAATGAAGGATACAGTATAGTACCATAGTACTAAATTGATTCAAGTTGTTACTTACTAATATTACATGTGAATAAGCGTTAGAAACCCTTAGAAAGTCTTCCTATCAAGGCCATCCTTGGCAGATAGCCCTAACATAGCGTTCCAAAATCACACAAAAAACTAATATCACAATGAAATTAGTTTTAATGTAAGACAAAACACTCAGATGTTAAATTTGAATTTTGTTGCCTTAATTTTTCTTAAGGAATGTTTGAATTTTTCTTAAATCTTTTGTTTGAATTTTTCTTAAATCTTATGATACATTAACCTTGCTATTACTAACTGATTTAAATTTGAAACAGTAACCAGAAAAAAAAAATTCATAACATTAAGTGTTCATAAATATGTAAAGTCAATTAACTGATAATTTTTTTAGTAAAATATGCAGGTACAAAAATTAGCAGCATTTCACTAATATTTAAAAAAGTTATTAATAATATATAAAGGAAACACACTCGGATATTAAATTTTGCAGCATTTTAATTTTTGAAGTTTTACACCATATGAAATACTAAAATAAATAAAAACTTTGTGGAAAAAAAAAAAAACACACACACATAAAAAGTTACTTATAAGGCGTAACAATCGTTTCGACCAAAAAATTCTTTCGGTCTTCATTAAGACAAGCCCTTCTGTCTTACTGAGCAGCGGGAACTTTTTTTTTTTTTTTCACAAAGTTTTTATTTATTTTATCATTTAACACCAGTATTTTGAGTGTTTTTTCATATGAAATATTGTTTAAGAAAAAACTAATTAAATTAATCATTGAAATCAAAGTTAATGGTTTAATAAATTTTAACCAAGTACTCGGTATTCGGCTGAATATTCGGCAAAATATGGTATTCGGTGCATCCCTAACTGAAATTCACAAAAATAAGCAATTTTTACAAAAATGGGACTCAGCAAAAATTTTCTGTATGAACCCTTGGCCATACAAAGAGTAATTTTTTTTTTCCTATGATCCCAAATTGAAATTTTCCAGAGATTTTATAAAGACAGAGGAAAATCAGTTATCAATAATTAAATAAAATTACTCATATTGAAAAAAAGTTTAGTTAAACTTTAAAATTTAAAGTAATACTATCATGTTATACACCACATTTTAAAGTTTGTGATTACCTGAATAAAATGCTGCTTCTATTTTTTAAACATATTAAATCGATGCTAATTTATAAAGGCTTATGCAGAGCATAGTACAACATAAATTTCTGAATTTTTTAAGCTCTTGTTATATTAAAGCAAGATGAGATAAAAAAGAATCAAATATACAGATTTCAGACTTTATTTCAGAGTACTTTATATATACTTAAATGAAAGCAATTGAAAATAGTAAGGGAAAAATTATTGGAACCCTTGACATGGAATGACTTGTTATGGGTTGCCTTTCTTATCATCTTTTACATAATTTTTGGCATATTTAACTTAATTAAATATTTTACTTTCCTGTGGTGACAAATATCCAAGCTTTACCCATTTTGCATGATCACTAGCATCAATCAGGGTTCGCGTTTAATCAGATTTCTGAGTCATTTACCCAAATTTTCTTGACTGTGATGCAAAAAATTATGCACATAATGGTTTTTGCATATGCAAAAACCCATATCTCTCAAGATAATGGGCCTTTGTGACCCACTTTTATCAGATGTCAGCGCGATCCCTGATCAATACAATTAATTCTGAATTTTTAGTTCCATACTATCAATATTTATCATCAATCTCCTACACAACTCTTGACCTCAAGTAATTATTATATATGATTGATACTCAGTTTGTTTTTTTCAGTAACTCAGTGCATGCATCTGAGTGAGACTCTTTATCTTGTACAGGGTATGAAAGCTTTATATTAGAAATATAAAAATGCTTCCATAGGCCCAGACAATCTGAGCCTATAGGCTGAACAAAACATCATGTTATGTATACGATATAAAAGTAGGAGTTACTGAATCTGATGTACTGAAAATAATGTTCCAATATTTCACGCAAGGTATGACTTCAGCAATAATAGCTATAATTAACCATATCTGTTTACTTTTATGTTATTTTGCAGATAATGCAGCCAATTGTGAAGAAAAGTCATAAACATATTGTAAAAATTAAATTTTTTCTCAGTTTTAAATGAAAAGATAAAATGGTACAACTTACGTATTATCCCGGCGGTCCGCCAAGACGAGCGACTTTTCACCAAGAGAAATGCCGGGCATATGAAATTATTAATGGCTTTGAATACGATTGGCAACAGTTTGGCAACTCATTTGACGGAAATATTGTTTGGAGAGAATGACTGCCGGGATAATACGTAAGTACCGATAAAATATCTTAATTGAATAATTCAAGAAGCCAGTTCATTAGCTGAAGAGGGAAAAAATGTTCGACTGTCATAAATGTTATTACTTTAAAAACATCAGTGGGTCCGGCCAACGCCTCAAGGGGGCCCCTTCGAAAATATGCTAACGCGGGCCCCTCTGCGAGATCCAAAAAAACATCAGTGGGTCCGGCCAACGCCTCAAGGGGGCCCCCTCGAAAATATGCTAACGCGGGCCCCTCTGCGAGACCCAAAAAAAACATCAGTGGGTCCGGCCAACGCCTCAAGGGGGCCCCTTCGAAAATATGCTAACGCGGGCCCCTCTGCGAGATCGAAAAAAATTATCAGTGGGTCCGGCCAACGCCTCAAGGGGGTCCCTTCGAAAATATGCTAACGCGGGCCCCTCTGCGAGATCGAAAAAAAACATCAGTGGGTCCGGGCGGGCCCCTCTGCGAGACCCAAAAAAACATCAGTGGGTCCGGGCGGGCCCCTCTGCGAGATCGCAAAAAAACATCAGTGGGTCCGGCCTACGCCTCAAGGGGGCCCCCTCGATAATATGCTAACGCGGGCCCCTCTGCGAGACCCAAAAAAAACAACAGTGGGTCCGGCCACCGCCTCAAGGTGGCCCCCTCGAAAATATGCTAACGCGGGACCCTCTGCGAGACCCAAAAAAAACATCAGTGGATCCGGCCACAGCCTCCAAAGGGCCCCATCGAAAATATTCTAACGCGGGCCCCTCTGCGATACCCCAAAAAAAACATTAGTACAAGTTGAAGCAAATTAGAATAGTAGACGAAAGAACAGGAAAAAACGAAAAATAACAATAACGCATGCACAAAACGCAAATTAGCAGCTTAGTGACGTCAAATTGAGCAAGCGAATTCGTTACATTCATCTGCTTACGTCACAAAGTAGCTAGATTAAAAAACAACTATTACGCATGCCCGAAAGTGCAAGAAATTTCGCATCTTTCAATAGTTCTAAATTATCCAATTTACAATATTTGACTCATTATCATTCCTCCAAAAAAACATCGCCAAGCTCTACACATTTTTTTATGGTTGCCAGTCAAACAACCATCGGCAGGGACCTTTACTAACGTTGAACATCGCTCACGATGTCGCCAGAACCAAGGGGCACCGGATATGGAACATAGACCAATATTATTATTATTATTTACATAGTAGTACTATTAAAGCGGTATAATGAAACACAATAACTTAAATTTAAAATAGAGTATTTTTTTAGTTTAATTAAATATAATGTCCCGTTCATAACACATTTTTCTGTATGACTGCAAACAAAATGTTCTAATTTTTGTTTAGTTAAAAATATAATTCTTCTGTTGATAAGATTGAATAGAACAGATTTCAAGCTTTAAAATGATGTATTACACTTATTTTTTTACAAAACTTTTTTTTTTTTCAAACTTGTGAAGCTAAATTACTGCGGAATGACTTAAAATAAGGGATAAATTAGAATTAATTCACTTATTTTTCACAATTAAAAAATAATTCATGTTTTCCCGTTTAAGTACGAAAATAATTAAAATTTTGAATAACATTAATGCACATTTTCAACATCAATGATCATGAAGGACTCAAAAGAAGAATAACTTTTAAATACCTCTTTATGCCTTACACTGCACACTAGTAATGCAATTTAGAATATTAACTCAAAATTTATATTATAAGATAAAAATAAATGGCGGAGTCAAAGAGGGATATTTGAAAGTAGCATAAGTCAAGATCAATAAATCATTATAACTTAGAGTGAAATTAAAAGTTTAATTTCCTTTTTGATTTCGAATCTAAATAAATAGGTAAATAAACAAACAATCAGAAAAAGCAATATGTTGCCATTCTCGAAAAGTTAAAACTCATTATTATTTTCTTTTCTGTAATTTTTTCCCTACTTAAGGATCTCTTTATCCCTACGTCTGTGGTTTCAAACATGCGCAAATCCAAAAAATTAAGACGAGTTGTTGCTAAAGCATAAGATTTCATTTGTTGTTGGCGCATGTTTTTCCCGCGTGTTTGAGTTCATATAATGGTGAGAGGTGAAAATTGGATAATATGTGATTGTTGTGTTTTATTCTGTAAAAATGATGCATAAATATTTTTTCTCTGAGTCATATAATTTGTTTCTGTGATTTTTTTTTTGTTTTTTTGTTAAGGTCCTAAAACACTTTATTGTCCTGCGTATGTATTTTTCTGGTTATTTGTAATGATTTGACGTTGATTTTGACATTTCTATTTCTAATGTTTAATCACATAATAATTTTTGTTGATGTTTGCATTTTATTAACAATCAAGTGTTTAAATAACTTTTAAGTGACTAGGTGAAGGAACTTCATTGAGTATTTTTAATATATTGTTATTGAAAATTTTTATTATATTATTTCGAAACAAGAACTCGATATTTCAGTTTGAAAAATAGAGACTACTGTAAGCTTTTCATTGATTTATATGATGTATAATAAATAATTGAAAATTGCATTTATTTTTTGATAAATTTTCGGTTAAAATGTTTAAACCTAGTTACAGTAATTAATTTTGTGTTAAGCATCCGACTTAGCGATGATTGATCGAAAAGAGCTTCTTTTTTATTATTTTATAGTTTAACTAGAAAGATGGAATTCTGTCTAATGTATCGAGTTTTTATGCATGCGTATATGTATATAAACCCACAAAGATTTCCATTACCGATCGTCAGAAACTGTTCAATTTACAACCTTTCTAAAAAGGATTCTAGTAAAATTCAAACTTGCTACATTGGTTTCATATATTAAATATAATTTACATAAAATATTAGGCTATATACTATAATAATGTCACATATGTCTGTTGAGCTGTGCATTTGTCAAAAGCTAATAACTCTCTCAGGGCTAAAATTGGAAATTTTGCTTTTAGTTGAATACTTTTTTGAGATGTGTATATCTTCTGTTTTTACACTGTCTTGTTTAATTTAAATGTGCTAATTAAAATTATTTGTAGCCTCCTCTAATACTAACCTTAAAGGAAAGATATAAATTACACAGCCATTATTTGTATGACCATCTGATGATAGTGGTTTACTACATACTATTAGTGGTATACTTACTACTGCATAAAAGTATCTTTATAATGCAGCAAATTCGTCAAGTGATTGATTAACATTGTTATTTATAGACCTCATAAGATTGCAATATTATCTCTCTCTCTTTTCAGTTTTCCTAAAAGAGATTTCAAGTGTAAGTTCACTTTATACTGAAAATCAAATTTTGTATGTAAAAATTGAAAAAAGAAAATAAAAGAATTCTATTTAAAAAGATGTATATCTTTTAACTAACCCAGACCATTATATTGTCATTTTCTTTTCACTGCTACTTATGTATCAAGAAAGACACCACCAATGCTTGGTGATTTTTTTGGTCGCCAAGCACGGCAATGCACAAAACACAACAAATTTCTTTAGAAACCTATATTTTATATTTAAATAACAACCTGTTTTAATTTGAAAGTTTCCTTATGTACATATACGGATTAAAAATTATGCATGAATATTAAAACTTACTACTATTTTCACTTGACATCGAAGTCCGTTTTAATACGGTTGTTCCCATATGGCACATACTTAATAACTTATAACTGACACATTAGCATTAAACATACTTGTATTTTTACTATACATGGAAGTCCATTTTAATACGATTATTCCCGTACTTCACATACGTATTATAAGTGACACATGAGTATTAAACATACTTATATTTTTACATTACATCAAAGTCCGTTTTAATATGTATGTTACCATACACAACATATGTATTACAACAGACTTCCATATTATAATCAATTTAAATAAAAATGTATGCTTACCTTTAAAAATTCAAGAAAAATCTCACAAATAATCTTCATAATATCAAAATTAAGCTATAAAACTGTCTATATATACACCAACTGTCTTTGTTGAAAATCCCAAAACGAAGCATTTTTCGCAAAAAATAAATGCACAAATAACTTTCAAAATTTAAATTATTAAAATTTTTAAAATTATTTAGTTTGAAATTCAGTAAAAATGTTTAAAATAATTAGTTTGAAACATTACTTAGAAGAACTTGAAACATGAATTTCTGGTGATGAAAATTTAGCAATATCACATAGGATAGCTTCAAAAAAATTACCACCAACTTTCTATCTCCATATAAATTCGGCTAAATAAGAATCTAGATGCTTTCTTAATGTACCATGTAGTTTTTTATTTTGCCATTTTACTAAACCCCACAATCTTTCGATATTTTGAGTATGTACCATAGTTTGTGGATCAACAAAATTATATTTGTGATTGACTAAAATGCTCAAATCCTGCTTTTTGTAATTCTTCTCATTTATATGTTTTCCAACAGTCCATGTAAATTATACTGCCTTCTTTAACATTATTTATTATACAGTCGAACCTGCTATTGTGATCACCATGGTAAAGAGACCACCTGTCTCAAGTGAACACTTTTATGAAATTTCATTGTAACTCATAAAAAACGTATGGGAAAATATCCTGTATAGTGACCAGATAATCTGCGAAATTTAAGTTTTTTAACCTGTCAAATGTGACCACTTTCCAATATAAACTGTCTTTTAAATATAAAACACATTCAGATAATATAGAATGCTATATCCCATTGCAGTTGTTTAACATACGATTTGTGTTAACACTGATTCTCTCTTCTGTAACACTTGTTCTCAATAGATGAATTAAAAAAAAAAAAAATTAGATAAATAAATTAAAAAGGAAAACTTGTTTTAGTCTACATTCTTTCACATTTCTGTTGATGCTAAAATTGATTCAGCGTGGTTTCCGGTAAGAGGTGTGTGGGATGCAGTTAATCACATATTTACAATTACTTTTGATTAAATTAATCACACATTTATGAGTATTTCTGATTTCCCTTTACCTATTCTAAATGTAATACTCTTGCCATTTTAAATCTCCCATCTGTCAATAATGCTATTTAACTGTTTCTTAATTTACTCTGGTTTTAGCCTTTGTAATGCATTTTGTTGCGTCTGTAGTCTGTGAATATATTTAATTTTCTTCCTTTCCCACAGGATTACAATAATTTTGTCTAGGCTACTAAAACTATATTCTGATCACCCCTGTGGCGAGTCACATTTAAAGTTTGCCAAACATGTATAAAGCCTAACATTTCTTTTCATTTTTTCAACCTGCCGATTTATTTGGCGACCGGCCCTTTTAGAACTTTGCTGTTACAGCACAATGTGTTCTTGGTGTACACTAGTGAAAATTGTATCATGAACTATATTTGTGCAAACATGAAAACAACTCAAACTTTCAAATTGTACTTTAGTAATATATCAAGCTGCAAAATGGAAATTTATATTTTTTATTCATATATATTATTTTTTATTATTCATTGTGACCAAGAAGTATTAAAATACATATTGAAACATAATTATAAAAAAGTCGCACACAATTTGTATGCAACGTGCATTTTAATGTTTCAGTATTTTACTCCCAACAATCCTCTTTTGTGTTCATGGATATTTATTGATTTTGAGATCTTGTTATAAATAAACTATAGAATGTTTGTACAAATGTTATTTGAATTTCAAGCATAAACAAATTTATTAAAGTGCTACCTTTGTAAGGTGACCAGTTTTGTCGTTCCCGAGGGGTCACATTAGGCAGGTTCCACTGTACTTTGTATAAGAGTCGACGCACTACAATTCTCTACTCATTCTAAAAAACATTATTTAGTATCACGACAAACACCTCCAAAATCCACTGTTCGTGCAACATTCTGCCAGCATTACTTTTTCTTTCCGAAAACAAACTTTCATCCACTTCTACAATTATATTTTTACCTCCTACCTTTTTTTTTTCTTCCGTGCACAAACTGTGCACACATACTTCCTGGAGATAATTATTCAAATCTATGGTTGTTTTATCAGCTAATTCGAGTTCTTTCCCACCATTTATTTGAAGTTAACTCTTCCGACCAACAATAAATAAACCTAATGGCTTACAAAAATAAAATTCTAGAACCACAAAACCAATTTCAGGCTTGGCGCGTTAGCACATATTTGGCACAATTTTTTGCAAATGAAAACTAGTATCCGTTTTAGAACGTAAGTACTTTTTTTTTCACTTTAAAACTCTTTCCTCTGTCAGCATAATGTAATTACTAGATGACCCCCCTAAAGCCCCAAATTACCGCTAATTTCATAACGCAATACCGATTCATTCAGGTAAAATTGTACCTGATAACTTCACACATTTGAATATGTTTAATTGCAATTCCCTAGAATGGGATCATTATTTAACATTTATCAACTCATAGTTGGTCCCCTAAAGTAAAGATTTTTTTTCCATAAAAACGACGCCAACACAGTAGGTAAACAGGTCTAAGTAATAATTTTCAAAATTAGATTTCTGGCTAACTATTTCACTTAGATATACGGGATTTGTTTCATTAATTTTCTTAGGCAAAGAGCAACATTCTTCTAAATATAAAGGGTAGAAAAGGAGGGACCGTATAAAAATTAAACTTCATATTTTATGATGTATACAGCCCCTAGTAAAAAAACTTGTCATATCTGAAATCTACTCTTAATTTGACAAACTTTTCTATTTGGAAGTATATTTCGATCACTTAGGGTTTTAAAAATAATCGCCTTAACATCTATTTTGAATCACCCAGTATATATTAGGGATGTAACGGATAGTGATTTGCCGGATATCGGATATCCGAAGCTCCTTTAGTTGCCGGATACGGATATCCAGCACTAAATATATATGTATTTCATTTTCATTATCATTTATCAAGTGTATTTTTTCTTTTTTTTATATATAATGACATCAGAACAATAAATTGCAAATGTGTTTCACACATCATTAAAGTATTTTTTGATAATGGACTTATAATTTACAAAAACTAATTATCTTAGCATAAATGTACATAAGAAATGTTACTTTAAATTTAAAAATTTAAAATATTCTTTTTGTGTGTGCACTACTGGCAGAAGCGAATAAATTTTAACCATGACACATTTATTAATGTATCTATAATTGCAGATTATTTTCACAAAGAAATGCATCTTGTTTTATTTATTTAAGAATAAGATATCTATTTTGATAACATACCTATGATAGATGAGTTAATTTTTTCCAAACATTGGTTTAATGCCTTTTTTTCTGTTTTAATAATTTAATATTAATTTACATTGTCATTTTTTAGTTTTATTTTTAAGTTAAATTACTTTTAGATATTCATTAATAGAAAGTAAATCTCTTTTAAATATTTATAATGAAATTATCATGCTTTCTTTTGTAGTTTTATACAAGTATGAAACAGAATTTTTCAGATTATGCATTAAATTTCTTTTATCGAAAATAGTATTTTTTTAACTACCAGTTAAAAAACAAAAATAGATCGGTTTAATTGCTTCTAAAATATACGAGCATTCTTTCGCAGTACAAAAATTATATGGTACCATAAGTGGGCAAATGGGGAAGGGAGGCAAATTCATTAAAAAAAAAAAAAAAATCATTTCAAACATTAGTTTCCAAATTTTAGGACAATTTCACTTTTTTACTCTTGATTTCAACATTCTGGCAAACACACACGCACACAAAAAAAAAAGATTAGTCAAAGTACTTTATGTATGGAGTAATAATCATACCCAATACTGTACTAGTAACTAAAACAACTATTCTAAACTAGTAAAATACCATGTTACAACATGGCTGTCTGCACAAGCAGCCATGTTATAATTTTCATTAATAAATATTCCACAAAGATTTTAAACGTACATGTTTTAAGTAGACTTAACTTTAAAAATCAATTGAAACTTGCAGAAAATCATAAATGAATTTAAATAACTAAATTCAGTTTAAAAATATGCAAAATAAAGGTTAATTTTTAATCATTAGTTATTAGAGACTTCAATTAAGGAATTCTCAGCAAAAGATTGTCATTTATGAAAAGGATAAAGATTTAAAATTTCTCATTGCCTCTGTAAATAAATTTTGAAGACAGAATAATCATAGTTTTTTGTTAATTATCAGATTGTACTTACAGATTATCCCGGCAGTCAAATTATTGCCTGGATATACGTATGTACCAAGCTATCAAAAGGATTTTAGCATACTTATAATGTTTTAAAAAATCCTTTTTACAATTTTTAATCATTATTTTTTATTTTCTTAAATTTAGGAAAATGACTTTGAGTGTAGTTATCTCAAAACTTGACTCTGCTGAACCTACAGAAAAGGAGGAACATTATTTGACTATTTCCAAGTAAGTATGGCAATGAATTGTAAAAGAAATTTAATGTATACAGAGCTCATTCTAGGTGGGGTCAGTGGGACACCGCGCCCCGATGCCCTTTTCTTAAAAAAAATTCCATCCCGTTGCCTTTTGATTCACGTTATTGCCCGATGTTGAAAAACTAGACATTCTCTTTTGGCTGCAAAGTTTTTTTTTTTTTAATCTTTATGAAAGTTTCTTTAGCCCTTTTATGTATTCAACTCTTATTTGGTTGCTCACACATAATGTGCTAATGGTACTTGACAAATGAAAGGGAGGAATTTGCACAACTTTTATGGTAATAGAACTCTCATCTCCTGCCTGTTCTGTCTTTAGTCTCTGTGATGAGAATGGGGGATGGAAATGAACTGTGAAAACATTCATTTATCTATAATTTTTTTATTAATGGAGTGATTTGTTTGAAATTTTAGGGATCACTTTTAAATGCAAAAATTGATTCAGAGTCCAAATTTTAAAGACTTCTTAATTTGTTCAAAAGTTAGAAATTTATTGTCAAAACATAATTTTTTTTTCTTTCTTACTTTGTGATTTTCTTTCTGAGCTAGATAGGGAGGGAAAGGGGAGAAAGATGGAGTGGAGGTTCTTATCTCCTTTCCGACTATTTCAATATTGCCACTTATAGCTGCATGATAATCCTGAAAAAATGTTAGCTATTGTTGTCCATTTTCAAAAAATTTAATAAATATCTGGAATTTGTTGTGGAATATTTATTGAATAACTGGAATAGATATTTATACCATTATATGATTATTTTGAACAGAAGTGTTATTAATATTTTCTTGCATTAATTATAATATTTTAATTTTTTGTACTATTGAATTAATTCTTACAAAGACAAGTGAATGATGAAAAATACAGGGTGGGCAAAAAGTCCTTTACACATTAGTAGTATGACCACCTAGGTCTCCAGATTTAACTCCGCTTGATTTTTTCTTGTGGGGATATATAAAGGACAAAGTCTTCACTTCGAAAATGACCGACATTACACATCTCAAGACACGGATCATCGAAGTCATTGAGAATATTCCACAATCGATGTTGACAAGCACGTGGAATGAGATCGAGTATTGCCTAGATGTGACACAAGCTACGAAAGGTGCCCATATGGAAATTTGGTAACAAGAAAGTCGTTTTGTAAGGGTAACTATTAAAAAGTTTTTCATATAAAATGTCATTTTATAGATTTTTGTTCCTGTGGCACAGCAGTTCGAAATTTTCTGTTGATAAAAAAAAACTTTACATTCTGTTGAAGAAGTGATCGCAAACTGAACTCTTTTATGGCAATTTCTATTTTATATATTATTTTCTGAAATGTGTCAAGGACTTTCACCCACCCTGTAGAAAGCATTATTTTGATAAGTGTAATAACTTAGAAACTGAAAATTAATAAAAATGAAAATTTAGGTTTAGAACAACTATATTAAGTGTTTCTTAATTTAGTTAAACTTTTATTGATGAGCCTTAATAAGGTGATCATATAAATATTTTATTAAAATCTGCTTCTTATGCAAATTGTTTACTTAATTGAAATTTTTCTTGTCCGTTAGGTATGTTTGGGTGACTATTTTTAATTATTAAAAAAAAAAAACTTTTAATATCTTCTAAAGAATTTAACTATTTATTATTTATTTTAATAACATTAGCATTTCTCTTTCTTATACTCACATTTATTTCGTATCCATGGTTAATAAAATAATATTTTAGCTTTGTGACACGTGATACCCTGTTAATGAAAAGTATGTACACTTTTATTGGAATCTTTTTTAAAATTATTATTATAAATAGTAATACTTCTGGACTGCATAAAAAAGTCATAATTTTAAAGTGAATTTTTGTCTTCATAATTTGTTTACCCTGTGCAAAATTCTTTGACGTACTCAGAAACTATTCTTCCATAGTCAACTGCTGATTTATTTTTATTTATATTATAATCAAGAATTTCAAATGTCTCTCCTAATACAAAATGTTTCATAGGTTTCTTTCAGGAAAAGTGGATTCAGCATATGATGACATAAACATTGATCATATTAAGATTCTATGTTGCAATATTTTAAATGACTTGAAGAAGGAAAATGAATTGCCACAGCTAGTGAAGACCTTGCAATTTTTGTTTCAAAACAAATGTTTGCAAAAGTAAGTTTTTTTGTTTTATTCCCTCTACTTTTCTCCCCACTCTAGTTTTTCTTATCTCATTTGATCCAATCTTTAAGGAACTAGACCATGTCTAAAGTAAAACGAGTATAAAAATTGTGTAAGATTAGAGATGCACTGAGTACTTATTATATATATTGGATACTTGGCCAAACTTTGACCAAGTTTTTAGCTGATACTGAGTATAGGCAAGTTTTCCACAGAATTGTGCAATTTTGATTAATTTTCAGATAAGTAAATTAATTGAATGATACCAAATTTATTTTGCAAATTGGCTAATTTGGTTGTTAAGTATTAATTTTTTATGTAGGAAAAAATTCCTGTAAGGATTATCTTTAAACATCAAACTTTCAATCTTTTTTTACCACGTTTGAGATTAAATATTTTTACTATAGCACTTCTTTATTTAGACATCCAGTGCCATGTGAAAAAAATTCACTCCTGTATTAAAATTAAATTTTTTGATGTTTTCCCCCCAAGAAAACTAGTAAAGAAAACATTTCATTATAAAAGGAAAGTTCAGATACGAATGAAAATGATACAAAGTAATTGAAGTAGAAGTTGAAACCCCAAGAATATTTTTACAAATAGAAATATATGGAAGCAAACAAGATTTTTACTTAATATGTTGACTTTTTCTCTTTTGTTGCTTTTCAAATATTATACCACAATTCTCTTTCATGTGTGTTGCAAAACTGCTTTTTTCTTGCCTTATGTATTTATAATTTAATTTTTCTTTTTAGAAATATATAGCATAGCTTTTAATAGTGATTACTATTATTATTATTATTTTAACATGTTTTTTTTTTGTTTTGTTTTGTGTGTGTGTGTTTGTTTGTTTGTTTTCTAAATTTCCCTTTCATTTTCTGTGTCCCAAATTTCACTTCTCAGGTGATTTCAACTCTCTCTCTCTCCTTTTTTTTTTTTTTTTTTTTTTTTTTTTTTTTTTTTTAAATCTTTCTTCAACTTTGCCGCTTTGCGTAGTTGCAAGAATCGCAATATTTTTTAAACATTATTGACCTGCTTTGTAAAAAATTATACGAATATAAATATTATTATTTTAATGAACTTAATAATGTTTCTTTATAATAGATCTACTAAAAGATAATACAATGATTAAAATAACCATTGAAATAATAAGGAAATATAAGGAAAATCTGTGATGCGGAATGACTACAAATGAAAATTTGACTGTATACTAGGGGCGTAGCCAGAAATATTTCATGGTGGGGATTACGACTACTGCAACTCACATATATGTATACGTGTGTGCGACAATGTAGTGAAGAATATGCATTTTGTATGGCAAAAAATTCCTGATGGAGGGGGGAGGGGTTATGCCCCCCCCCCCTGGCGACGCCTCTGCTGTATACTGCATATTTATTTATACAGGCAGACAGATTTGAAAGTATTTAACTTTAAAAGTTGAGTAGGAGACGATTACAATTTTTGTTATACAATTGACCTTCAAAAAACTGCCACCCTCTTTGATCACCAGTTCAGGAAGAAAAAGGATTTGTGTGCTCTACAATACATTCCAATGTAAAATTTTGGGAAACCAATGACACATCAAGACGGGTTAATCCAGCCATTTGATTGTGCATGATATAGCTTCGAAATCCCATCCCAACCTTTCTTTCTCAAAAGGATTAAAATTAGGCACTTCAATCAAAGCAGCATAGTGCCAAAGTCCTTAACTAAAAGTTTTAAAGATTTCTGAAAGCATACTGTAAAAAATTTATGGGCGTAAAGCAGGGTTTTAAAAAATCCGGGTTTCTAAAAAAAAACCCAACCCGGGTGGGTTTCATTAAGATTTTTTTATAGTATAACACTTTTTGCATGTAAATTTTATGGTTTTATTTCAAATCAGAATAATTTTAGTGTAAAAGAAAACTTTCATTACAAAATAATAATTATTTAATTAATTAAAATATAAAAATAACTTCAACTTTAATGCAGTACTATCTTTTTCTGCTGACATTTATAAAGGGCTCCTAATTTTTTTTTATGACCATAGATAAAAGTATATTATTGTTCACTTACAAAAATATGTTGTTTTTGATTAGCTGTTTTCTATTACTTTTTAAATTTATGAACTTTTTAATTTTTTTTTACCTTTATGTTTTTTAAGTCATAGTTATACTTTCTAGTTAGAATATAAGTCAGTAAACCCTTTGCAGGCCAACTTACTGTAGAACTCTACTATTTATTTAATAATTTTCTTTATAGTTATTCATTTTTGCTTTGAATGTATATTCCTTTTTACTTTAAAAAATCTAGAATTAATATGTCTGACATTAAATCCCACATAAACAATGTATAATGAATCAGTTTTATATTTCTCAGTACTAAAGTAATGCAGCAAATAATAGAATACAGGATGGTTTCCTGAACCTGAATTCATTCTTGAGATGCATGCTTGTAAGCTGTAAGAGAGAGACATGGTCCCATTATTCCCTTATCTGGGAAAGGATTTTTTTACCTTTTTCTTCACTATACTGATAATTACATATTTTATTCATATTTAATAACTTACTTATTAAAGAGATACTAAGTTATCCCTGCCTGCATTCTACACCTGTTCATTTTAAAACAAATATTGCAGATAGAATTGGCTCAAGGTATTATTTTTAAAAAGGTTATTATTCTTTATGTTGAAGTCGGAAAAATAATTATAAAAAATTAAACTGGCATATTTATATTTATCTAATATAATGCATTAAGTTATGTAGGTAATATATGCATTTAATGTCTAATAACAAATGATTTAAATGAAAGAAAGGGAAAAATTTGATAATTTTTAATAAAACCCCAAAAAAAAACCCATTTCTGAGTGAGTTTTATTGGGTTTTTTTAGGTTTGTGGGCGGGTCCGAAACCCTGCCGTAAAGGGATAAGACTGAATCTTTTTCGACTTGAACTAAATTCTTCATGACAGTGTGTTTCATGAATGATCACCTACCGGGGCAATAAAGTTTTTATCTGGAACAATTTTCAAAGCTGGGTGGTTTTCCTTTCATTGCCATAAAGGGATGCAGTGACACCAACAAAAATAGAAATGAGTAAAGCCTGTATGGAATTCTTACTGCCCAATATTATGGGATTATTGCAACCAATGGATTTTATGCTGGCATTATAAAATCGCTTAAAGCACACTAAAAAAGATTTTAAGTGAAAAAAAGGTGTAAACAACATAAATGAAGATCAATATATTTGTATGACATTAAGAGATGCCATTTATCAATATAAAAAGGTCTTGGGACTGTGTTACCAGAGACAGTAGGAAACTGCTGGAAGCAGTAGCACACTGGGTTAAAAAATTATCAGTGTCCCTGAAGAGAGTAAATGTGCTGCCCAAAAGGAGCCGAAGATGGCTATAAAGCAAGCTTGTTCACAAATTTCCATATCTATGAATGTTCGCAGAAGATTTTATCAATGTTCATTATGAAGAACTGCCGAAAATATGACAACTGATGAGATTGTGGACTAAATAAAATCTACTCCATCTGCAGATGCCAAATGAGTGGAAAGTGAATATGAAACTCAATAAATTGTGGAAAAGCAAGTGTCAAATTAAGAAGCTTAAGATTTCATACTTGATTATCGTAGATTATTTGATAATCCTTCCATCAAAAAAGATTCAGATAGTGTGTTGTAGACAGTTATGGGAAAATTGCGAGCATAAACTCAACACCTGCTTGCAAATGGCAGTTCTTGGTTTCACTGCTTTGCTCCTCAAAAGATTACTGAAACTTATTTTAAGCAGCACAATAAAACTGTCATAGAGACTATGGGTATGGTGTTGTGTTCCATTTGTGAAAATGTATAAATTCATTTTGTGTGACCAATCAAAGGCAGACTACTTTGGATAATTTTCTTAATTCTAGTAAATTAATAAAAGGTGTGTTTATTCATTCAATTATTTTTTCAAGATCATTTGCTTCTCTTTGAATAAATACAAATTACTTTGAAAAGAAAATTACTTACTCCCTGTGCTTTCCTTAAAAGTGAGTGTATTCATAGCATTAGCTTTAACAGATAAATTTTAAATTCCTTTTTTAAACCACCATCCTTCCTTACTGCCAAAAAATGCATGAAACCAAAGATGGCAGTTTAATAAGGGTTGACTGTATGTATAATTTGTAGAAAAAGAAACAAAATATTCACTAGAATAATAGTGAAAAGGTTTTAATAATTAATATTTGATATATCACAAATTATGAAGCATAAAAAATGCCAATCAGTCTGCATTTTCTGCATTCTTTTATTTCCTGCTTCTGACAAAATATGCTTGCTGTAAGCAGTGCTTGCTAGAAGATGCACCCAAGATTTTTTTTTTTTTTTTTTTTTTTTTAAGTTCACTCAAACTAGGGATTGAATAACTGCTCTTCAATGTCCATCATGTCGGGTGGCTGTATACTTTCCACGGTAAAATTTTCTTTGGGTTACAGTGCAGCATCCATAATCCGGCACTAGTCTCGTTTTTTTTTTTTTTTTTTTTTTTTTTTTTTTCCTCCCCAAAGGGATCCGGAATCTCAAAATCCGGAACTTTTAACACTGATTTTAATTGATGTATGGCTATCTTAATTTTTTTTTTTTTTTCTTCTTCAATAGATAGTTTTTCACCAAATATTTTTCTTTTTGTTTCGCATTTTGGCCCTAACATGTCTTTGCCAATCACCGTTACTGCCGCAGATATGTGAATCAATACATTTTCTAATACCAAGATAAAAACAAAAGTAAATACAGCTTGGTTCGCTTATTACATTTAAATTAATTGCAGTCAAAGGTGCAGTGTAGCTGAATGAAGAATTCAAAGATAATGCATTAGAATACAAAGATAATGCATAGAACATTAATGAATTTTTAAAGCGAGACAGCATGTTTACGCATCATCGTAAACACGTGGCTTTAGCTGTTTCTAGACATCTTGTCACCGTGCGAAATCGTCAACTATCGCGGGAAGGATTTCGCCAGTGCTTTGAAAAGCAAGAGGGAAAGCAGGGGGGAATTGGTATGTTTCGACGTAATTAAGCAGCTGTGAAGAGAGTAAAATTGGGAATAATTCAGCTTGCAAAATAAAACTCTAGGGTACAAACTACAGAGAGATTTAATAAATTCGATTTTATATCTGAGAGTCAACTGATGAATGTGCATATGTTAATTAACCAATTAAATACCGAAAACCAAAAAAAAAAAGAAGCAAGTCAAATTAACCGATGTATTTAATGTAAATACAAAAGTAATTAGATTCTAATAATAATTTAATACACTTATTTTAAATTAGTATTTAAATAAATTTCAGTTACTATTTGTGTTATATTTTATGAAAATGTTCCAAAATCAACTTTCTTTTCGGCTTTATAGTTTTTAGTTTGAATTAAACACGAAATTACATTTGTTCCAGTGTAGTTTAGTTTCTTCCCCCCCCCCCCCCCCCCCGGTTTATACAGCGATCGTATGCATATTTTAAGACTACTTTTCATTGATAAATAATACACTGGTCAATAGCACGTGATCGACAATGGTTTTAATGGAAATTTTCAACATATTGGTAATCCGGCACCGCATCATTCCCGCCAATGCCGGATTATCGGTGCTGCACTGTATTAGCTGCCAATTGATTGCTGGGTATCTACTCTCAACTTGGCTTTTCAACTGATTTAGAGAAAATCAACCCCCAGGTCCTATAACTAGTACAATGACATCTTGGAACCTTATGTCATGTATGGAAAGTGGAGATATTTGCCGGATAGATTGACCAGCCAAATCTCTAGACTTCAACTTTAAAGAATAGCTTCTTAAACTGCGGTCCTGTCTAAAGTTATGTAAAATGATTACAAACAGTTAAAGATGATGAAAAGCCACGAAGTATGGAGAAATATATATATTATTTAATATTTAAATTTTTTCTAAAGTTGCTTTTTATTTTTTCATCTTTCTATATTTACACTGACTAGGTGGTAACACTTTTTACCAATCTTCATCACAACATAGTTGTTATGAGATAATTAAGCCAGAAAATAAGTTTCAAGAAAGCAAAATGCCTATTATGCTAAGATGGGGGGTAAAAAAAAAGTAGTAGGGTGTTGAAGTGTTCTTTGGTCTACATAAGTTAAAGCACCCCAGCTATATAGCATGTCTGGGCAATTACAACTTGCACCCCCCCCCTTCTGAGAATCATCTAGTGTCTGAAAACAGTATTGCTGAATGTATGGAGCTAATTCAAAAAAGAAACGCATGTGTTACCTTATGTCTAGTGAAATCGCTATGTGAGGTCTGTAATAGTCCTGTGTTAAATCCAGCCTTCTTCTTCTTTTTTATTGGTAACCACTGTTTATAATTATTTTTTTTAATATTTAAATGTGCTATTTAAATAGAACCTTGATTTTTGTTATTTCAGTTTATTTAATACATTTTCTTTCTAAAAATGTTATCTTTATCTGATGTAGAGTCTTTCTGGAGACAGAAAAAGTCACAGTCATCAAAGGTAAGCTTTCAGTTATGTACCTTTTTGAAAATGTAATTGTAAAAACAAGATTGTTAGGTTCAATCACCTTCTCCCTGCTATTTTTCCCCCTCCATATATTTTGTAGTTATTTCTGTTAATAAAAAATGTGTGTGTGTCATCCAGGGGTGGATCCAGAAAAATCATCTGGGGGGGGCTCCATTTTCCATTAGAATGCTACATTGATTTCCCTAAACTGTTTCTCCCAATATATAACCAGACATGGTAAATCACAACTAATTAAATATGTTGTCTGATACCTGGCCTGTGGAGAGAAAAGTCAGATCTGCGAGGAGTGGAGATCTGTTGCCCCATACTGATCAAGAAGCCGATGCTGAAAAGCCACGTTTTGTATATATTTCAATGGACAACGAGACTCTCAGACAAGACGGCAAAAAAATCTTTTGTAGCTCTCTCCATTGTGTGGGAGGCAGAGTTTGTGGTTTAACACATTAATATTTCGTTGGTAGATACCAACTGGTCATTAAAATGTTGTAAAATTTGCCAGAAGAATGTCACCTCACCCCCTGTTGTGACAGCAAGAAATGGCTCATCATCAACAGCCTTTCTTCATGTTGTTGTTTACAGGCCCTCCCCATCAACATTTTAGTATGGACATACATAGTAGAATTGCTGAATGCATAATTGAACCTAATTCACTGCCACTGAGAAATATACAACATTCACAGCATACATTTTTGGGTACTTTTCCGTTATCTCGACACCACCCAAATTTGGCGACTTTTTTTTGTCGCCAAGTAGCTCCGATGTTTTTTGGCAACTTTTTTTTTGTCGCCAAGTAGCTACGATGTTTTTAGGCGATTTTTCCTGTCCGCAATTACCTACCGGATATTTATTTCGCCTTAAACATTTTCAATGCCTACAAAACAAACATTTTAACAGAAAATACAAAGTTAAAAATGTAAACATACAAAATAGACTCACCATTACATACGAAAAATTTCAATGAATGTTAAATCATAATATGAACAATTCATAAAACGTATTACTGTTATAAAACTAAAACGATAATTTTCAAACCAATGAATATTTTAAATATCGACACATTACGACAACGAAATTACCTACGGGATTCTCTTTTTAACAAGTTCATTGACACACCGAGCATGTGCAAGGCGGTTTGACTGCTATACTAATTGCATTCACCAATTTCTATATCCTGAAGATTCTACACAAATCGAAATATCGGCTATTCTACACAAATCGAAATATTTTAAAACATACTCACATTTTCAGCTTCTTCTTGCAAATTCCAAACGTTTCAATTTGAAGCTCAAACTATGAAGACACACAATTTCAAAATATACATGGCGGCATTCACACTTTACAAAACAATTCCTTTAACAACCCTGCCAAAAACTTATTTTATCATCTACATTCGTCGCCACATTTCCTATTAATTCATATTTAAACAAATATATATGTAAAAGCAACACTCACCCAAACTGAAGTAAATATGGCTACACACGCTTATACATACTACGCACGTTTATACATCAATACTGTTGTCTCCAATGGTGCTGTCAGCCTACGTTATTTTGTAGAGAAGTCAACACCTGGAGACAAAACTTGTGTTTGAGAGTAGATGGCCGCAAATGAAGAGTAGTAGAGAAATAAAGATAGCACTTGAGATAAAGGCGACATCAATCTTTATTTGGTTCATAAATAGAACATCAGGGTAACATTTTCACAGGCTATTAAACTTCATGAGAGTTGACAAGTCACTTTAAAGTTCCATAAGAGCTAATTTAGTATCACCTTCTTTAACTTATTTGACAAAAACTTTAGGATGAAAACATGAAAAATATAGAACTCTATTGGCCGGTTTTTATTTTATATAACTTGAAGAAAAACATCATTAATTTAGCTTTAGCGTTAATGCACTATTCTGTTAAAATTTAACTAAAATCATATTAAAAACAACTAAACTTAAACTAGAGCATAACTGCTCGCTTTTAAAAACCAAGGCTACCTCGCCTTACCTGCCGATGTCTGCCTGACTGCTTTGCGAAACTTGCCCCTTTTATACTGGATCGTCGTCAGCAAATGCCGTGGTTTAGTTGTATCCCGGCTTCTTCTCGGTCTGACGTTTACCGGGCTTCTGGAGTGCACCCGTCATTGGACGATCGGCTTTCAGGGCGATACTTACTCAACCAACCAACCACTCCATCCAAGACGGTGATTGTTTACGAACGGGAGTTCGCGCCGCGAGGCTTAATTGAATGCCGTTCATTTACGCCGGCGTTAGGTGAGATTAATGAGAGTTTATGAGTTTAGTGAGAAGCTATACCTTTATATTTATTTGACTTTAATATGTTTAGTTTACGTTAGGTGTACAGTTAATCAAATAAACCACCTATTTAAAACTCTATTTGAATTTCCCTCCACTACAGCTTTTAGGATAGCTCCGGAATTCAGGTAAGTTAAAAGATTAAGATAAACATAAGAGGTGGGAAAAACTTATTCATAAATGGCTATTTGGAACAAAAGCCCCTCCTCCCAGCTCTTATGAACAGATGACCTGCCAGCACTTTGAAAAAAACACAGTAATAGTCATAGAAAAATTTCACACATTTACAAATGCAGGTAATAGTAAAACAATGTTCAATTCAATTTAAAATAGGCGAGTAGCAAGCAAGTAGCATACTTCAAAGGATTTAGTAAAACAATGTACCAAGAAAACTTTAAGTAAAACAATGTTCTATACAATTCAAAATCTAGGCAGACAAAAACCTCAAAAATTACAATTTGCAATTATATTAATTAGTATCAAAAAATTTTAAAACAGTGTTCTCAAACCAATTTTCAAATATAAAGTCCCTTTTAAACATTTAAAAATTACTGGAAAGATTGACTTGTGACACATGTTATTCAAAAGTTTAAATATAAATATTCAGAAAAATTCACTTACAAAACCTTTCAAAGTTACCAAATTTCACTCAGGTACATATGTCAAGTGACATAATTTAGACTTAGGCTTATCAGGTTATCCCATGCTCGAACGATGTGAATGGCAATTAATTACTTCATTTAGAAACACAGAAAATTCTGCACTTTAATTTGATACCTTAAACTCAATTCTGAACATTTAAACTTTCAAACAGCTTAATCCAACCACCAAGAACATTCAAGTTTGAAAACAGTCAACTAGAAAATTACAGTGTATAAGTACAAAAATTCTATTAAAAAGAAAGATACGATATATAAATGCAAAAATTGCAAATATCTTGACATAAAATACGTCAAAAGGAAAGATATACTATATATAAATGCAAAGACTTCAAACATTATGACATAATGATGATTAATGATAATGACCTAAAGATCATCAATGATTCAAATACGCACAACTTTTATGCATATACCTTTTACGCATATACCTCTTACGCATATACCTTGGCCAAGGATTTTCACTCATGAACTTTCATACAGTGGCATGAAAAACAGTTGCATAAATGATATATTTACATAATGAATCAATGAAAATGACACCTTTTCAAAAGACATTAGTACATATTCAAACATTAATTAGCAAAAATCAAAAAATGGTGGTGGATTAATAAAAATATCAAAGATTCTAAATTTCAAAAACTTCGTCAGAAAACCTTTTAAATTCACTTTGAGTGATAGGTTTAGTGAAAATATCAGCCATATTGGCCCTACTTCTAATGAAATTGACTGTAAATTTATCTTTATAATATAAATCTCTTACGAAAAATAACCTAACATCTATGTGCTTCGTTCGGTGATTCTCTATAGGGCTTTTCAGGAAATCAATGCAAGCCTGATTGTCTACAAATAGGGTAGGTTTGGAGTCATATTTGATTAATCCTAAATCATTTCCTTCTTGCAAAACATTATCTAGCCAGGTGAGCTCTTTTATATTCTCTACCATTGCTAGAAATTCAGCCTCCATAGTAGACAGGCTAACAGACTTTTCCTTGAACGCACGCCAGGTTATAGGTGCTTTGTCCAAGTAAATGAATTCTCCCCCCATGGATACCCTATCGTCTCTATTAGCAGCAAAGTCTGCATCTGAATACCCAATTAAATTAGTATTTTGACATTTCAATTTTAATTTATATGATTTCGTCTTTCTTACGTATCCAAGTAATTTTAACAAACCATTCCAGTGTTCCATACCCGGGTCATTTTGGAATTGGGAAAAGATGTTAACAGCGTAAGAAATATCAGGTCTCGTACGATTAGCGAGAAATGACAGACATCCTAAAATATTTCTATAGGGATAAATTTCATCTGGTACTGTTCACCGCTAGTTTGAGGTGATTGTAGTTTACTGTACTGCACACTTTTTGTGATTGGGAGTGAAGAAACAGGAAATTTAAATTTTTCAAACCTTCTACAAACGTCTTCTATGTAAGGAATTTGGTGGATTACTAAAAAGTCGTTAATCTCCTCAAATTCCACACCTAATAACCTTTTGGTTTTACCCAAAATTTTCAAGTCAAATTTGCTTTGTAGTTTGCTTAAAATTGCGTCTATTTCCCGTTCCATCCTTCCAAAAATCACGATATTGTCTACATAGACTAAAAGTACAGCTGAATTGTTAGAAAAAAATGTACAATTACACCACTCAAACTTTCCGAGCCCTATCTCTAGTAAAACGTTTTTAAGCTCAAAATACCAAGCACGACCACTCTGATGTAAGCCGTATAAAGCACGCTTTAAATGACAAACTAGACCTTCCCCTCCAACTTCCTCATAACCTTCGGGTTGTCTCATATAAACCTCCTCTTCCAGATTAGCATACAGGTAAGCACAGGCGACATCGCACTGTATGTGCTTCCATTTTAGCAGGACCACAAACAGGGAAAAGAATAACCTGATTAGGGAAAAGTTTATCACGGGAGAAAAAGTTTCGTCGTAGGATTCCCCTTTTACTTGGTTGTAGCCTTGAGCCACCAAACGGGCTTTATACCTCGCGACATTTCCTTTCTCATCCCTTTTGATGTTGTACACCCATCTGCACCCCAAAGCTTGTTTGCCTGGAGGCAAATTTGTCAATACCCAAACTTTTCCACTGATTAAATTCTTATACTCAGTGTCCATGGCCTCTTTCCAATTTTTAACTTGTGGAGACCTGAGCATCTGTTTATAGGTACGAGGAACTTCGGGTACTAGTCAGCTTTTATCTTTTACACTGACTTCAGCATTACTTGGTTTAGGGTTGATAATGCCCTGAAAAGAATCCTTGCCCTTAAAGCTAAACATGCTTTTGGTTACGTCATCAAATTTTACGTGGTTTTGTTCACAGTATTTCTGAATTTCATTCTAGCTCTTTAGCTTATGTTTCTGGCCCTCTTCATGAAAATAGATATCTGTTCTGGATCCGTCGGGTCGAGGAACTGCGGTCCTTACCCAAATAGCATCACGAAGTACAGGAGGGCTGACCGAACTATCATCCTCGCTTTCTTCCGCATCAGATTCCAGGTCCGACTCTGGACTAAGTGTGGGAGAGGAACTTGGGAGACTTTCATCTTCAACCGATTCTCGACTCTCCTCACATATTTGAGGCAAACTAGAACCGACACTGGGCGCCAGTACCGCTCCACTGTCACTTTCCTGAGCTTTCGGGAAAGAAACGTTGCAGCTTTCTACCACCCTTTCCTCCTCCGGGATCCAAATCCTGTACCCTTTGGTACTTAAAGCGTACCCTACTAAGATGCCAACTTTGGCCTTCGGGTCAAGCTTTCCCCTTAAGGGTCGAGGAGTTCCAACGTAAACTTTTGATCCAAACTTACGTAAGTGTCTTACTAAGGGCTTAATGCCTTTAAATAATTCAATGGGAGTTTTCGACTGCCCCGAATGGCATAACCTGTTCCACACATGCACAAAAATAACACAGCCTCTGGCCAAAAGCTTTTATCTAGGCCGCTTTCTGAAAGGATAGTTCTAGGTCCGTCAACAACCGTTTGGTTGAGTCGTTCAGCTGATCCGTTCTGTTCCGGCGTGTATACATTTGTGCGTTCGTGCTTTATGCCTTTTTCGGCACAAAAATTTTCAAAATGATTATTTATGAACTCACCCCCATTGTCTGTCTTTATTGCCTTAACTTTTAACTCGAGTGACCTTTCTGCACGCGAAACATATCTTGAAAAAATGTCATAAACGTCGGATTTTTCCTCTAACGGATAAATAGTCATGTATTTCGAGAATTCATCAATGATCGATAGATAGTATCGCTCCCCGCGTTTGCCTACAACATTCAAAGGACCCCAAATATCTAAACAAATTAGGTCTAATGGACCTCGCACTTTGCTTCCACTAACGGTCTTAAACGACACTCGTTTGTGTTTGTTTAGCTTGCAAGGTTCACATGAAAAATTTGGAGGCTTCTTTAGGTTGGGCAGACCTCTAACAGCGTTTAGGGAACTAGTTTTTGTGATGAAATCTACACCTGCATGACCAAAACGTGCATGCCATAATTCAAGATCTCTTAGGTTATGTTTGCTGATAGCGTTACATACCGGTTTAATAGGACTTGGATACACATAATATAAGCTGCGTTCAAGTTTAGCAGAAAATACAAAAAAAATTTTCTTAAAGACTTTGATCTTTCCATTCCCCCCTACAAATTTAAAACCATTCTGATCGAGCATGGGGCCTGATAATAAATTTCTCCTCAATTTCGGAGAATAAAACACATCATTTAAAGTACATTCATTTTTACCAAATTTGAGCTTAATATCCCCCCTTCCATCTATAGGAAACTCTAAATCTTCTAGCACCATGTTCTCATCTTTCACTGTCCTAAAATTGGAAAAGATGCTGCGATCATTACAAAAGTGATGACTCGCTGCAGAGTCCAATATCCACGTACGACTATCAATACTGTTGATCAAATTGGCCTCTGCCACAAAAAAGTTCAAATTGTTACCTGGGATGGTCTTGGGGGTAGTATTCTGGTGGGACTTTGACTGGTTACCTTGATTATGGCGCCTACTTCGGGGCCTTGGCTGTTCAGTTGCTGGACAATACCTTGACATCGTGATTTTGCAAACGTCCGGACTATAAGGCCTGGCTCTAGATGGGATGGGAGACCTTATGTGAGCACGGCAGTCTCTCTGGAGGTGCCCCAGGCGACCGCACCAGAAACACTTGACTCGGTTTCTCTGGGCACTGAAGGCTTCCTTCGTGGGAGCTCTCCTGTCAGAGTCGCGTATGTTAAGCCTGGTCTCTTCAGCTACCAGTTCCAGGACGATGTCTTCGAACACAAACTTTGCACTGTCCCAACGAAGAACGCTTTGGACTATGGAGTCAAACTTCAATGGTAGGTTTCTCAAGAACTGATATGATAGAAAAACCTCGTCGAGGGACTTCCCACTGTCCTTAAGCTGATTTGCTAGGTTTTGAATTCGTGAGGCGAAGAGATTCACGTTTTCATTTGGCTGGATTTTACACTGCATTAACTCACTGAAGATCTGCATATGGTGACTACGATTGTCGGGCTTAAAATTTCTTTTTAGAAGATCCCAAACTTCACACGGGTCATCCAAATCGCCGATGATTTGTCGAAAGTCACTATGAACATTCAAGTAGATCATGGATAATGCGAGCCTTTTGCGAACATTGTACACTTCTACGTTCTGTAACGATGCCCTCTTTGATCTCCGGGCATTTTTCTCTGCCACACACGATTTCATAGCAATTTTTCTCCAACAGCAAAAACTTCGTGTCAACACACCATGAGGAATAATTAGTTGCATTAAGTTTCTCAACATGGTAAAAATTTCCTGGTGAATTAGCCATTTTTCAAAATATCTCTCAAACTAAATTTCAAACTATCAAAAATTTCAGGTGAAAATATCAAAACTTCAAACATCAACTCGTAAAACTTCAAAAATGTCAAAATTTCAACTCAAAAAAATTTTAAACTTCAACAACGTCAAAAATTTCGGCTTCTAAACTTCAAGTGGTGAATTTCAAATTCAAGAACACCTTAAACTTCTAGGTTGGACATCAACTTTAAAAATCTCAGGATAAGCTTCAAACTTTATTTTCTTTAAACTCATTCAGACTGCCCCTCCATCTCAGCACTGGGAATTTCATCTTCAGTTACGGGCGTTCACTCACAAACTTATGCCCATAACCCTTGTTGTCTCCAATGGTGCTATCAGCCTACGTTATTTTGTAGAGAAGTCAACACCTGGAGACAGAACTTGTGTTTGAGAGTAGATGGCCGCAAATGAAGAGTAGTTGAGAAATAAAGATAGCATTTGAGATAAAGGCGACATCAATCTTTATTTGGTTCATAAATAGAACATCATGGTTACATTTTCACAGGCTATTAAACTTCATGAGAGTTGACAATTCACTTTAAAGTTCCATAAGAGCTAATTTAGTATCACCTTCTTTAACTTATTTGACAAAAACTTTAGGATGAAAACATCATGAAAAATATAGAACTCTATTGGCCGGTTTTTAT
This sequence comes from Cheiracanthium punctorium, assembly GCA_038373885.1. Taxonomy (NCBI): domain Eukaryota; kingdom Metazoa; phylum Arthropoda; class Arachnida; order Araneae; family Cheiracanthiidae; genus Cheiracanthium; species Cheiracanthium punctorium. The sequence goes on along the minus strand of JAWZYV010012301.1, from coordinate 194,065 downwards.
TTTATATAACTTGAAGAAAAACATCATTAATTTAGCTTTAGCGTTAATGCACTATTCTGTTAAAATTTAACTAAAATCATATTAAAAACAACTAAACTTAAACTAGAGCATAACTGCTCGCTTTTAAAAACCAAGGCTACCTCGCCTTACCTGCCGATGTCTGCCTGACTGCTTTGCGAAACTTGCCCCTTTTATACTGGATCGTCGTCAGCAAATGCCGTGGTTTAGTTGTATCCCGGCTTCTTCTCGGTCTGATGTTTACCGGGCTTCTGGAGTGCACCCGTCATTGGACGATCGGCTTTCAGGGCGATACTTACTCAACCAACCAACCACTCCATCCAAGACGGTGATTGTTTACGAACGGGAGTTTGCGCCGCGAGGCTTAATTGAATGCCGTTCGCTTACGCCGGCGTTAGGTGAGATTAATGAGAGTTTATGAGTTTAGTGAGAAGCTATACCTTTATATTTATTTGACTTTAATATGTTTAGTTTATATTAGGTGTACAGTTAATCAAATAAACCACCTATTTAAAACTCTATTTGAATTTCCCTCCACTACAGCTTTTAGGATAGCTCCGGAATTCAGGTAAGTTAAAAGATTAAGATAAACATAAGAGGTGGGAAAAACTTGTTCATAAAATGGCTATTTGGAACAAATACAACAACAGGATCGCGGAAGGATACAAAACAGACCCAATCGGCGTTTTTCTGCTGCAAACACATACTCTCGGCCTACGCAAGATTAATAAATCAAATAGGTTGACGAATAAAAAACAGAAAAATAAGTTATCCTTTACTATTCAAACACAAGTTAACATATTACGGACACAGAAGCAACGTTAGTAAAAAATAAAAAAAACAAGCTCGCCGCACGATTCAGGATGTAATTGTTTGTAACACGTTAACAATTGTTTGTAACACGTTTGCATATGAATAAACAACACACTCGGTGATTAGTATAATCAGTACGTCGCATTATTTGCTTTGCTTTCCTTTTGAAACAGTAGCACTTGTACTACGCATTAAGAATCCGGGTTACAAAAAAAAAAAAAAAAAAAAAAAAAAAAATGAAGATCGCCGCGCAAACGAGGATGGGTTACCAGAAAATATTGTCGCCAAGCATCGCGCTCTACTGCCAGGAAAAAATCGCCAAATTTGGCTGGTGACGAGATAACGGAAAAGAACCCATTTTTGCATTTAAGTATTGCAGTAGGTTTTCCAGATTAAGTAATTCCCATCCTTTTCTATGAGGACTGCAGTAAGCCAACCTCAATTGTTATTTGCAACTATTACCCACGGTTTGGATGGTGCTTAAAATACCTTAAAAAGTGCTTACTTTTTTTTTTTTTTTAAAGCCTCTAAAACTTAATTTTTTACTCATAACCTTAAAGTTTCAGTATAGCAGCAAGGTGCTTAAAAAGTGCTTAATTTCTCTTTCCTATTTAGGTTTGTTAAAGAAATCATCGAAATTTTTATTTATGTATTTATCCTGTAATTTTTATGTATGTATTTATCCCAGCAGTTTTTATATAAATATATTTATTCTAGCAGCAGAATCAGTTTGACTGGGGTCAAGGGTTAGCACTGCGGATGGGGGTGAATCAGATTCTTACTACTGATAAGGGTGGATTCCAAGTGTCTGCACTTACGTTTGGCATTCTTTGGGCCTGTATGGGGAGGGAAGAGAAAGGGTGGAAATGCTCTCTCTATTATACCCCATTTACATTCAGCAACTCGCACTGTCTTTCTCACTGACAAGAAAATGCTCTCCATGCTGCACTCAGTACTCCAGATAGTAATTTGAGCTGTTAAATTGATCAGCTGTTAGCTGTCGTGCATTATGCGTTTGTCATTGTTTAATGTGCAACCGTTTGAATCGCTTTTTATTATAAAATATCTAATACCAACCAGGGGATGATATCATGGAATTACAAAAAGAAAAAAATAAATTAGCACAGTGCAAAATTTCCTCAGAATTAAATAAATCCTGCACCACAAAGCATAATCAGGGTGTCTACCATCATGCAAAGGTCACGAAAGTCATGGAAAAGTCAAAAAATGGAAAAAAGGTCACGAAAGTCAATAAACAAGGTTACAAGAAAACAAGTACAAGAAAAGGTTAAGAAATTGAAGCAGTAGGTCACAATTAGCAACTCAATTACTTTTTTTCCATTTCACTCAAATTCTTTGTTTCTAATTTTTAGCATTAGGTCCATTGAGGAAAACTATTTTATTTATATATTTTTTTAACTTCATTAATTCATATTTACATTTTGCGAGTGATTTCCTGTGAGAAAGGAAGTTGATTTGTTTATTCTCGTATGTGTGTGGGGAATCTGCCAAGAGCCCTCTTCTCCCTCCCGACATGAGGAGCTTTCAGGTTGTAAAATAACCTCATTAGAGAAGCAATCTACCGTACAGAAGAGTAGTCATAACAATAAATTATTTCCTACTGTAACTGACGTTTATGGTCAGATTCTGTAAGTATTAATAAACACCACTTGGGTTTTGTTTATTTTTTCATATTTTCAAAACACTTTCATCCAAACTTAAGGCTGCCTGCACGGAAAGTTCAAGACAAGCATTTCTGGAGGTGGGAGAAAACCCCCTCCCTACTTTATATCGATGGTCGATGTACTACCCATACCCCGATCCCCTACACGTAAAAAGAATTGAAAAAAATTTCTCATTGACGGGGGGTCGAGCAGTTGGGGAAATGTATTTCACATGGCGGGAAATTCGGGAATTATACTTGAAAATATCGAATTTCCGATCAACGTCAAGAAGTCTCTTTCCCCAAAGCAAAACATGGCCTAATTGACAATAGCTTAGCTCTGCTATAGGACAATTTTAGGTGAAGAAAGGGTTAGGAACTGTACAAACATTTGTGTCAGCTTTGTGGCTGCTCCATCAGGGCCTGATTTCCGGGTGGGCATTCGGGGCAAGTGTCCGAGCCCCCAACATAAAGGGGCCACCAAATTGTTCTTTAAGTTTAAATTTGTAAATTTGAAAAAGTTTTCGAAAGAGGGTCCTCCAATGAAGATTTTTCCCAAGGCTCCCAACTCGACAAATCTGCTCCTGCGCTCCATAAATATGAAATCGACAATTGCGAGAATGCAAGTCTTTCTCGTCGCCTGCACGTGCCCCTGTGATGTTCATTTTCACTAGTACGCTCTCAGCAAAAGCCCAATCGACAATGCGAAAATGCACAATGATGGGGCCAATGAGATTATTTTGAATTCATAAGTTGAGAAATCCAAAATTTGGGCAAGAGGGTCAACTTCTTTCCTATCCCTGAAGTGTCAGTAGTTGTTTTATAATTATGTAATTACAAACTATTGCACAACAGTAATTATTGAGATTATGCAATTTTATTGCATAGTCTCAATAATTACTGTTGTGCAATAGTTTGTACCATAAAAATACCAAATTTTTAATTTGGATCTAAAACGAAATGTTTTCGGCCATTTTCAAATCCGAAAAATTGTGTGATTTTGAAAAATTTGTCGGTAAATGGAGAGATTCCCGTTAGTTTGCAATTAAAAACTATTATTTTTAAAAAATAAAGCATAATGACGGTTTTACACAACTTTTGTATAAGTGTAAATTTTATTACGTGAAAAAAATTGGTGCATTAAAATACAAATACCACCATACTTTGTTTTAAAAAATAATCTCGTAAAATTTACTGTAAATAAAAGTACCGTAAAATCACCCCTGAAAAGGAATAATAATGATAAAAAAAATCAGGGTTGTCAGATTTGCCGCTCGCATAGCTCTCCATTTTCCCCACCGGGGTGGGTTTTTTGGGTAAAATGGTTTTTTTTTAAGATAAAACTTTGATTTGCATCATTTTGAAACAAATATCAGAATAATAATTTAATATATTGTAGAAGCATTTAATTTCTTTAAAAAATTTTAAGTTCTATTTCAATTCAAAATTATTTTTATCATTAATGAAACTATAAATCCTAATTCCATTCTGTTGCTTTTATGAAAAATAAAAATCTTTGTTTTCTAAGAGTCGTAATACTGTTTAAAAGTTACTTTTAGTAATTTTTGATAGTTGAAATTTGTCATAAAATTTTCTGTGACCAAACAAACAGTGTTCTAATGGTAGTTGTTTAAAGAATATATAATCGTAAAGAATATAGAGCTATACAAATGCATCAATTAATTTTTATTGAAATAAAAAGATGTTTATGCAACGTAATATTTCAGAATGTAGTCGGAAATAAAAAACCAAACAGTGCAAACAGTGGTCGTGTTTAAACAAACCATTTTTTTTTTTTTTTTTTTTTTTTTTTTTTTTTTTTTTTTTGAATTATTTTTATTTATATTATTGAAATTTACTTTCCTACTATCATCCCAAGTTTTTTGCAGATTTAAAGTGTTTTTATTGAAAAGTACTTAATTATAAAATCTCTCGGATCAGTTGCTTTAGAAACACTTCACATTACAGCTCAGTAATTACAATATTACATTCTCAATTTTTTCTACAACTCTCATCAGAGAAATCAGTTAATTTTTATTTTTCAGCATTGCTTTATTTAAAAATGATGTTACTTAAGTATTATACCTTCAAATGTTCTTTTTTTTTGGGGGGGGGGGGGCAAACAGTGTGGTATTGCATTTGCCATCATTGGTGCTTTGAGCGTTCAGTGAGTGGAAACAAACACATCCCTCAGAGCACAATGGGATGCTTATTCTTTAGCTTCGAGATCAAATTCACAATTTTTATTTAAAATTTTTTCAAAATAACTCTAAAATCTTGAGATTTTAAAATGAAAAAAGAATTGTGTATTATTTTTTAAATTTTATTACAAAATATCTTTTATAACCAATATTGTTCATTTGTGTCTAGTAAAATGTATTCTGCGTACTATGCATGTTACCAAAATATTTGCTGATTATTTTAATAATGTATTCATTATTTGAATGTTCACAAAGAAATTAATTACAATTTTCAAAAACAGAAATAAGAAAACTTCGATTGAAACTACACGTTTGAAATGGGAAAGAATGAAAATTGACTTGAAGGTCCGTGAGTAGGTTTAGCAGTTAGACTGCTAGATGGTGTATTCAAGTCCTGAGATTGCAAATACTAATACAGGAAATCGTGGATCGTTATTCTTCATCCCTAGCATCCAGTGCACAAAGTCTGCCCGGCAGGGAAAATCATCTTTGTACAAAGATTACACTTTTTGCACGTGGTAGGGAAGGGTGCATGTGCTCCTCATGTAAAATACGCCACACTACTGTCAGAGAAATACCCATTTCATATGCCACCGCTTGTGTGCTTGTGGAAGGAGTTGCTTCAAATCTAATCAAAACTCACTCTTCCATTTCTAGCATTCATGCATTTCACTAACATCCTGCATTGCTGTTTGAGATGGCAAATGAACCGATTTCTCGCAGGTGTCGATCAACACTGGAAAAGATAAGATGACTTGGAATGCGATGGGTTGGAAACCGCTGTTCGTAGAATCTTCGTGCTTCGCGTCCATTCCCTTTTGCTTCACCATATGCAAGGTGCATATCTGCCAATTCCTCTTACGTGCACTCTGCCATAGCATTCACGAAAACTTTCGGACGATGTTATCAAGATAATACTCAAAGCGATGATGTTGTGCCATATTTATATGACAATGTTTGCTCTAATTGGCTTTCTTTGGTACCAACTAAGAGCAAAATGCTGCTTCCCCTCAGTAGAAATTTGCATGCGCTAAATTCTTAATAGTCTTAGGAGATATGCTACATAGGCAGGTACAAAGTAACACCAGAGGCGATGTATTGCTTGATCAAGCAGGATCTGCTTTTAAGTCCGGACAATAGAGCAAGACATTGGCAAGCACAAAGAGCATTAAATACCCAGGGTGCCCGAGAAAAATCCAATCCATCACCTCGTGTCACCACGCAAGCAGAAGACGAGAGCCCGCATAATCCTCCTTGACCATCGAGGCCCCTTGTTCTTGCTTGATGCGGAGCATCTCTGCATTTCTACTTTCTTCTTTTCTGTCCCTCAGGGTGTACAGAAGAAATTATGATTGTGAAAAGAATTTTACTATTGTGATGATGGAAGTATTTGTAAAATAAATATAGAACCAGAGCTGTAGAGAATTAAAAATTGTGGCGCATGTGATCGATGATAGTAGTTAGTATTTGATGAATTAGTTGAACACAGGGTTTTTCCCTGATTTACGTATTTTCCTTCTAACTTCTTTACAAACACACACACATCTAGAATACTTGAGCATGCAGTAAACATCCTTATCGAAGGAAAAGAAAACGATCATCAACATGCAAGGTGTGAATAATTCCTTGCACTAAATAAAACATCACTTCCGAACTCTATAGATGAAGACGAATGAAAATGCACTATTTCTTAAATCACCGTAATTTAAGAAAACAGATTATTGACAATTTTTTATTTTCAGGATCACAATATCACAATATAGGCTTCTAGGTTAAATTGCACACGATCAATATTGAAGTAAGGAGCAACAACATATTTTCACATAAAATTAGAATATATTATGGGCATGGACAGAGGCACAAGCCCCGAAGGGCAAGTGCTTATCCAAACCTCCAACGCAGCTCTACTCTGCTCGCTGACTTACAACTGAATGCCCATATTCAAAGATGTACAGGGGGGTATGTCACGAGGTCAACTTTTGCCGTTAAGCTATTACATATGTAAGAGAGAAAAAAAGGAACTCGAAAGACTGTTCTAGAACATTCGATGCATGCAGCTGCACACAGAGAAGCAAAAAAAGAAAAACAAAACACTGCGGTCTGGGAGCAGTGCAATACTGCGAGTTAGGCTTTCATATGAATAAGTGCAAAAAGAGGATGGGAAGAAAAAAATAATAAAACAGATTGCAGCTGCAAGTTTGATTAGCATAGCAGAAGGCAGGAAATCGAAATGATTAAAAGTGCGTTATTGCCTTACAAATAAAATGGCTGACAGGAAATTTGAAAGCTTTAAAAAGAGTTACTGTTAAAAACTTATAATTAATTAAAATTAGAATAGACTATTAGTTTAAATTTAGACAATATTAATTAAGATTTGTATTAATAATTTTTCATTAAAAAATATACACGTTGTGTCAACGTGACACAGGGTAGAATGCGACCCTTGGCCATGTGGATGGGTACTATCACTCCTTTTAATTTGTAAAAACACTTTAGAATCACCCTGCATACACTACTGCTTTTCAAAATTTCAGTTTATGTGAAAATGTACAACAAAAATTTCTTTAACCTCCCTAATCCATAGTATAAATAGATAAGGGGGGGCTCGACCGCCCCACCTCCTGGATCCGCCTCTGGTGTCAGCTCATATTTTATTTGTTGTTCTTGCAAATGGCTACACTTAGATATTCTACCAAATATGGTGCCAAAAAAAGTTTTCAAAGTTATGCATATTATTATTGTTATTACTTTTTCAAATTTTGGCTTGTAAAATGTCTGTACCAATATTTTTATTAAGGGATTTTCTATTTTTCAGATGTCATAAATACTATTGACTATAGTCTGCATGAAAATGTGCTGGTTAATTTCTTCTCTGCCCTTATTCAAATACCATCTAACTCAGCTCTTGAAAATACAATTGTAAGTAATTGTTTCTGGTGTTGTAATTTTTAGCTCCATTTTCATTTTAAATGTGTGATATGAAGTTGTGATAATCACACATTAAAGAATTGATAATGTAGGTGCTTAAAAAGTCAAGCTCTTTAAGGATTATCCTGACAAATGCTTTGAGGCAGTGTGTTGTAAACCTGAGAAACGTGTTTTTTAGCTTATTATAATTTGTATTGATTGCATGCCGTTTATTAATCTTCACTGCTGCAAAAATTTATAGTTTTTTTTTTTTTTTTCTTTCATCCTTTACTAGCTGAAAGAGCTCCTGCAAAAAATGGAAGATGTTTTGTTAAAGAAAAACGAACCTGCTTCTACTTACGCTGTTTGTAACTACTTTCAAAAGTATGATTTTTTTCTCCCATTATTTAATTTATAGATATTGATGACAAAAGAGAGTCTCTGACATTGTTATTTCTTGATTTTACATTCAAGTACATTTTCTTTAAACTGTGATTTCTTCCTTTGTTTTTTTTTGGGGGGGGGAAAGGGGTCATATTGTCATATTAATATGTATTGGGTTGGCAACAAAGTAATTGCGTTTTTCCGTATGTCAATATTTTGCCTGGCCAAAACTACTGAAGTTAATTATGCGAAATTTGGCACGTACGTGAGTTCTTCAACATAGGTGCTAGATCAGAGAGCATTTTCCAAAATTCGTAATCTTAGGGGGGGGGTAAAGGGCCAAAAAGTTCTTTTCACATATCCTGCGTGATCTCAAATAAAAATAGAGATATCCATGAAATTCTTTCTGTAAAATACAGCAGTCACGAATACCTAAAAATTAATTTCAGGACATTTTAATATTGTCCTGTAAGGAGGATAGAAGCGATAAAAGGGGGAGGGTGGCCATCTTTTATGGACGAAAAAAAATACTGGCAGTGAAATTCTTACTTTAAAATGTAACAAATATGAATCGTATGTTCAGGCACAGCTTACCTGTAATTAAAAACTTGTTGAAAACTTATTTGCTTGAATTTTATACAAGAAAACTCAATTACTTGCCAACCCAATATTAATGTTATAAAGAGAGCAGATTCGTTTATTGACTAACTCATCAGTGTTCAGCCCAAAGTGCTGGAGTCAAAAGTATGAAAACAGCTGATTCTGTTTTAAAATAAAAAAACACTCTTAGTTCTTAGGCTATATTGGGAATGATTACCCAATAGATACTTACTGAATAGACAAACCTTCCAAAATGTTTACCACCAGGTGCATTTTCCTTAACTTGTCTATACATTAGATATACATCTGCAAGCTCTGCATTTTAAAAGCAATTCATTAACAGGGTGTCTACCATCATGCAAAGGTCACGGAAAAGTCAAGAAATGGAAAAAAGGTCATGAAAGTGAAGCACTAGTCATGATTTGCGACTCAATGTCGACTATGCTTTTTTTCATTTCATTCAAATTCTTTGTTTCTAATTTTTAGCATTAAGTCCATTGAGAGAAACTATTTTATTTATATTTTGTTAACTTCATTAATTCATGTTTTGATTTCATGAGTGATTTCCTGTGATAAAGGAAGTTTATTTGCTTATTCTCTTATCAATGGTGTGTTTGGGGGGGGGGGGGGGGGCTTCAGTTTATCCTCCTTAATAGTAGCATAATATGCTAATGAAATGCATGTTTGCTATAGGCGGCAGTGGCGGATTATTGCAAGTTTGTCGATGGGGGTGGTTAGTGTGGTGTTGTTCCTATTTGGAACACCACAATTAAAATTCACAGTTAGAAAAAACCAACCAGTTTTGCGTTGTTTTGAATGATGAAAATAACCCAGGTTTTTTCTTGCCGCCCTAAGTGTAGAATGTTGTCAAAGCAAAGAGAACTAAAGATGGGATTGAAACATTTTATTTAACCAATTAACATATTAGATCAAGAAAAAAATATTTAAACATAATATGCAGCACAATGAACACTTTAACAATTAAAAGCAAGTCTCAGCAGCAATTAACAATGAACCGTGAAATAAAAGGTGAAATTTACATTCATATCTAGGGCACAACTCACAGCTTCATTAAATCAATTACAAAAGATTTTGATCAAATTAACACCTGCTCCAGTGCTGCAAAAGAGATCAGGTAGCACTCATAGATGTTGGTAAAAAAAAAAAATTTAAAACACCTGGGTACCCATGGTTGCAAACCAAAAATTTAAATATAGAAGAAAATCATGTTTTGCTTGAAATCGCAATTTATAAAAATTTAGCTTTGTTGTTACAGTTGTAAATGAATTGTCACTTTAAGGTATGGTACTTTCTCAACATGCTCAGTTACAATCCCACATTTTTATAAAATTTTTTTACAGGATGACCGATGGTAAAAAAAAAATTTTAAACAAAAAAAAAATAGGCACAAAAAAGGAAAAAACAAAATGACACCTTAACAAAAGTAAAAAGAAAAAGGGGTGGTACATTTAAAGAAAAAAAAAGGGAAAAAAAATGGCGCAGAAGCACGCCCACGTCAGCACCGCTCTCCTCAGCGTCTGTCATTCAATCTTTGACACCTGTGAATCGCCCCAGCGACAGTCCCATGTGGTTGAAGAAGACGGCCGGGATGCTTGCCGAAATGCAATTTAAAATGGAATAAAAGTACCTCACCATTTTCAGGCGCGCAGGAGAACCATCAGAGGGTAGGGATTAGGGTGGCATCTAGATATCACCGTCAGCACACGTGCCGGAACGGCAAATCCATGCTCCGAATTTCGGCTTGCTGATGGTCACATGCTCCGGGGGGGTAAGTGGGAAGCAATCGCACTAATTCAGCATCTCCATCAGCGGGGCACACAGGTGGAGGTTTCTAGAAGAACTTCATTGCAGAAGAGGCATCAGGGCTGGGCTGGCGTTGGGGTGCTCTTTCACCCAAAAATTAATAATTATTCAGGAACCATCGTTGTTTTTTTTTTTTTTTTTTTTTGTGACTTGTTGCTTAAGGCAACATCATCAGAATCCGTCTTGGTCACCCAGGCTTGGGGTTATGCAAGAAATAAACCTTTTGCTCCTAGAGCTATAAATCGCACCTACATCGTCTGCATCTCCAAGCGTAACTGCCCAAAAATCGCACGCTTTCCTCTCCTCCTCTCTCCAGAACCGCTACCCTCAGCCAATGAGAGCCGAGAGTGCACCTTAAGTCATTCCGGGATAGTCCGACCTGGACCGCAAGAGGGGAAAAAAAGGAATGTTCTCGAACAAATTTCGGTAGAAAAGCGCGGGAAAGATTAGCGTCATCTCCGAGATCTGATGCAACCGGCACGCTATAGAAAATGATGCAATAGCATGAAATCGTAAGCAAAACTTAAAAGATGAAAAATTATTGAAAATTCACAGGGAGATGCCTAACCGGAGAAATAAAGTAATAAAAAAAAGGAAACAGGCAGGATTACGGGAAGTTACGAAAATTAATTTAAAATAAAAAAAATCCCATCAAAACAACTTTAATGAAAAGGGAGGTATGAAGTATAGCCACTATATTTTAAGGTGCTGATTACCCACAGAACGGCAATTAAAAGGTGAACATTAATTTTAAACACCCTGAAGGCAAAAAATGGCCGGTGAAGAGAAAATTTAATCACAAAAAAAGTAAACAAAAGAGAAAACTTTACACAGCCAAAACAAAATAAATAATTAACAGCCCCCTAAAAGTAAGAAATTACACAGTGGTTATTTAAATTTTTAACTAGAAAGATCTTAAATTACTAAAACGTTCTGGGTAGAGGTAAATTAAATTAATTATTAACCAAAGAAAAGTGATAATATAGTGACAACACCACATTAGTTAGAAGATTGACATATACATCCATTTTCTGGAAGTAAAATATGATCTTTTCCATTAATTTCTTTTTATCGGGGGGGGGGGTTGCCCCCTCCCCCCCCCCTTTAATCTGCCCTTGATAGGCGGCTAGAGCTTGGGTCGGATCTGCATCAATTTCGGCACACTGGCTAAATAGGCAAGAAAAAGCCAAGGCTTGCCAGCGAACTGAGTTACGGGGAATTTGATGTGGTTAGGCTTCTCCCCTTCTAGCTATCTGAGTTCTAATATGTAGTCTTTTATCACTAATACCTTCGCAGCAATGGAAAACAAATAAACAGTTTCTAGGAAGAGGGAGAAATAAATGTTTAATTTGCAGTAAAAAAATGGAAAATTTTTGCCCGTTAAGTTTTTCAATGCGATAGTTTAAAAATAACATTTTTAAGAGCAGTACATTTCCTTCAAAAAAATCTGCAAATGTAAGTACGATTTTGTAACAAATTTTGTTTGAAAAAGAAATGTAGTTTCCGATGATATAAAAAAATATAGTGTTCGGACAGAAATTTAGCTCATGATAACGTAAAATGAGAGAAAAATTGCCAAGAACCTTACAAAACATAAAATAACTCAGAAACTATTAATCTGATTAATTTCATTTTTACGGCATTAGCTTTTTCTTGTCCTATTTAGTCAGTGTGCCAAATTTGGTCCAGATCCGTCGAACAGTCTGGACGCGTATAGCAAACAAACACAAACAGACTTTCCTCTTTTATATATATAGATTCATTCCTTCTTAAATGAAGCTCAATGAGGTATGTTTATTTCTTAACCTCACAATATCCAAAAATGCTATTATTTTGGCAACTAAAATTTAAGAAATGGCTACAAAATTGGCAATTTTTTTAAATCGGTGATGTTACTATTTTTGCCTCCTGACATAGGTGGACACCCTGCAGTGAACAAATGTCTTTATTCTCAGATATCATCGATTGTCATAACTTGCACTGAATACTGATGCTTAAAGGCACCATTTCTAGAATTATGTTTATGACAAAATATGGTTATTTTGGACCTCTCTACTTCTTTACATTTTGTCAGATATTTCCAGAGCACCTGTATTTATATATATCCAGTGCTTTGTAGACAGGGAAAAACTGGGGAGTGTCCTCCCTGAATATTTTGTGAATGTAACAGGGAAAAAAATTTCAATAAAGCTATGCATTCTATTTCAATGGGATAAATAAAAACAAGAGTTGTTAAAGTTGATTCCCCCCCCCCTCCTTCTCTCTCAAATCAAATCACTGTCCACTTAAAATTATTTTTTTAAAAAGTAACATTTAATCATTATTAGCTTTCTTATCACCTGAAAGCACTACAGTGTAGTATTTTATGTTTCCTGTATAATATATATTGCAGCCTTTTAACAATATTTGTGTATTTGTTTGGAAAAATAGCTAGGAAACTTACCCCCAAAATTTCATGGCTTGTTCTCTTAAAATGTAGTGAGTCTAAAAGTTTGAGTAGCCTTTAAATTAATATTTCAGAAAATTTTAAAGTCAATATAATAAAAGTAAAGTGCCTAAACATGTATATGCAGTGCAATACGTTGAACTCGAAAACACTTAACATGAAATGACACAACACTCCAAACGATAAAATATAATCTAATTCTTTTTTTTTTTTTTTTTTTTTTCCCTTTTAACATGAAACAAAAATTGTTTAATACGAAAAAAGTTCGTTTTTGATCTTAAGTGGCCTGTTTGCGACAAGTCACTAGAACGTATTTGTAGGATTGTTTAAATTCTGGGGACCAGTTTTTCTTCCTTTAGTCACCTAGAAGTAGCAATAGTATCCAGCAAACAAAAAAGCATGGATGGTGGTCACAGAGTTCAATGATTGGATTATCAGTTTGGATAAGCGATTTTTTACAAGAAAAGCACTTTAAAGCACTTACAAGTTGCATTTATTATTAATAACTGCCCAGCACACCCCCATATTGAATTAAAAGTTATAAAGCTTAAATTTTTGCCTCCAAATACCAAAAGTGTTTTACAACCATGTGATCAAAGCATTATACAAAATTTGAAATTAAATTATCGAAACCAATTCCTTAGAAAATATTTAGTTGCAATCGAAGCAAAAGAAGATTTCTCCATTAATTTTTTGGATGTGTTATAGTATATATTGCACTCAGCATGAAATTTAGTGAAACCTATGACAATTGAAAATTGTTTTTGCCATGCAGAATTCTCCAAACTAGCAAATTCTTTGACATTCAAGAATCAGAAAGATATTGAGACTAAGCCAACCATTTAATGAAATATTTGGGAAAGTCTCAACATTACTAGACTGCCCAACAATATCATTAAATTAATATGTTGCAGTCGATGATGTGTGTATAGCACTGATTATGACAGACAAAGAGATTTTGGAGATTGTTCATAATCTAAAAAATTCTGCCATGTAGATTCCGATGACGAATCTGCCAACAGAATCAGCTGTGCCATTAACATCCCCTCTACTTCGAAGTGCGTGAAATGGCTAAAAGTATGCACAGTTATCTACATGCGCATTTAAATGGAGATATGAATAAAACAATCAACAATCGAACAATTTGTGTACAATATGGTACTGAAAAATAATTTAAAAAAAAAAGGTAACTGATTTTTTCTCCCCAAGATAATATTTTTATGCTTGCTTTTCATCCCAATGAATCTAACCTACTTGTAGTTTAAGTCAAAATAAAGTATAAGAACATCTATCAAAAATGCTGGTGAGTTTTGTTCTTTTTTTACTAATCTTTTAACATGAAAAAAAAAAATTTGATCCTCTCAGTTTTGTGTTAAATCTTTTTCATTGTTCATGCTAAATTTTGTATTAGCTTCGGTAATTTAGGCTAGGGAAAGTATTAACATACAAGAAAAGGGCCATTATTCTCTGGTCCTATTGATGAAATTCAAATTAAGATATTAGCGTATCATTGCCTCATGTTTTTTAATGTGTTTGAATAAATAGTAAAACAATTTTAAAGTACCTGAAAAAACTGTTAAAAATAATTTTGACCTTAACTCATGGCCATCTTCAGTTGTACTCATGACATGATTTGATGCCTTAACTTTTTAATCCCTTTTGGTTACTTTATAATTGTTTTTACTGTAGATTTCGTGCTGTAATTTTATTTACTTTTAAATGTGTTTGTGAGTGTTCTCAAACAATACCAGCCTTGTTTTCTATCTAAATTAAAAGTGAAATATTTTAAATACATTCATTGTAATTCATTTCTGTTTCAATAAATTTTCATTTCAAAGGTTTTTGAAAGACTATGAAGAAAGGCTATCAAATTTTACTCCTTTGCTCATAAAGCTTGTTTTTCTTCCTTTGTGCCACCCATCCAATAAAGTACGTGAAGTAGCAGAAAAAACTCTTGATATGTTCCCAAAAATTTTGCTTTATTCATCTGATGAACAAGCAACTGCATATATTTTAAAACTACTGAAAGAGGTGTGTATTTCTAGGTTTTTTTTTATCTCTTCTTAATGAGAATGTAAGATCTATGATGAAGTGCTGTGTAGCACTATTTAAATATTTAGAAATCTTGTAAGATAACAATTTGTGAATATTAGAGCTTTTAAATAAATAAATACTGCTGAAGTATAACAATCAGAGATAACTTGTTTTAGTTGTGCTCTACTTCATCAGCGCATCCAGTAACATTTCCACGTAATTTGCCAAGCAATGTATAGCATTTTTTACTAAAATGGCACTTACATAGAAGGGGGGGGCAGTGTTATTTTTAACAATGTGTTAATATATGAACAGAGTATATTTGATGTTAACTAACATAGACACTCCACCTGTGTTTGAATTTTCTCTAACCATTTTTACTTCCTTGTACGTAGTATAAGGAAGTAATGTGATCCCGAAAAATTTTGGGGGCCAAATTTCGACAAAAAAACCGATTTTAACTACCTCTAAATTGAATTTTAAAAATTTTTTCGATGCATCTCATCGTAGGCTATCATGCACGATCATATTAACGCGTCTGCAACTCATTTTGACCAGCGGCGAGTCTATTGTGGCCAGTTTTTCCATGCCGTCTGTACGTACGTACGTATGTATGTAACTCGCTTATCTCAAAAACTATTGGTCGTAGAATGTTGAGATTTGATATTTAGGATTGTTCTATGATCTAGTTGTGCACCTCCCCTTTTGGTGATAATCGAATGGATAGTTTATGCACAGGACCGCCCAAAAGATTCGAAATACATTACGCTCTATGGGCCGAAATTCATTGAACTCGCCTAACTCAAAAGCTATTAGGCGTAGAATGTCCAAACTTCATATTTTGGATATTTGTAACATCTAGTTGTGCACCTCCCCTTTTGGTTCCATTCGACTAGATAGTTTATCTACAGGACTGCCCAAAACATTCGAAATACATTACGCTCAATGGGCCGAAATTCATTAAACTCGCATATCTCAAAAACTATTAGGCTAGAATGTTGAAACTTTATATTTAGGAACGTTGTAACATCTAGTTGTGCACCTCCCCTTTCGGTTCCATTCGACTGGATAGTTTATCTACAGAACCACCCAAAAGATTCGAAATACATTACGCTCTATGGGCCGAAATTCAAAGCGTTTTTTAGAGGTATTGGGCTATTTCAAACGACTCAGAAGTGATATATCAGGGGTCAGTCCAGGTTTCTTTCCCAGGGTCCTATTTTTGTGAAATTTTACCTAATTTTGTGAATTTATAATTAATTTTGTGAATTTATACCTAATTTTGTGAATTTTTTCTATTTTTGTGAATCTTTCCTTATTTTGTGAACTTCTTCCAATTTTCTTTTTAATTTTTGAGCAAGAAAGCAATCACGAAATAGAATTGAATATTTTTTAAAAAATCAAAAAGAAAATGGGTATAGTTAGTTCCCTTAAAAAAAAAGTTGGCCAAAACTGAATAATTCCTGTTCACCGAACATCCGGGATAGTCATACCCTAGAATAATATTTTAAAAAAAATTCGATTAAAATTAAAAATATAAAGCTTTAAATCTTTACTTTTAAATGATTAAAAAACAGATTTTATAATAAACGTAGGCCATGGTAGTTTTGATTTTAAATTTCAGGTACTAAACACTTTTATTTACACCCCAAATTCAAACTTTAGTAATTTTTAAATATTACAATGTCTGTCAGTTTCGACTAGAAATACTCTAATACTAACGATGTGAAAAATGCAATTTATAAATCTAGTTAAATTTCAACAATTGAAAGGGAAAGCAAAAATAAGTTGCAGATAATTACAGATGGGAGAAATTAGCTAACATTTTTAAAAATTAATTTCAACTTGTACCATTAAAGAAAAATTACTTGTCAGTGTACACAGAATATCCCCAAAACACTGACCTGGGGTTTTATTCCTTAAATATTTTTCACAAATATTTTACAGTAAATCACAAATTTATGTTAAAAAAAAAAAAGGCACAGAATTTTACAGTAATGATTATAATAAATGTTTGAAGATTAAATCTAAATAAATACAAATGTACATTTTTATATGGTCTCCAAACAGAAAATTCCCAGTCTGTAAGATGTGCCCATGCATTAATTAAGTTTAAAAAAATTAATTAAGTTATAAATTTTCAGTCTTCTATCAAAAATGATAGGTTCTAGCAAAAAATTGCTCGCTATGGCCCTGCCTATGCCGATAGCATTTCTCTGTAGTGTACCCGTATGACCGCTCTTTAAAATGATATTAAATCCCAATAAAATCACTCCTATGCTTTGTTGTTCACTCCCAAGAATGAAAAAATGCAGTATTACACTATTTCTACCCCCCCCCCCTTTTTTCCAGCTTTGAGCAGTGATTGACCTATATTTATCCCATTTCACATTCCACAGTGTGGATTCTCGACGGATTAAACAGGGCGCGGCACCCGGCAATGTCCTTTTTCTCCCCTCTATGCCTGGGTATGTCGGTCCGTTTTTCTTTTCTTATTTGCCAAAACTTTTTCTCCTTCCTTACCATACAGTTTTCTTATACAGGAGACAATACAATGAAGTCAAAATTGATGTTTAAAGGACCCTTTACAAAACAGGAAGTATAACTGTTCCTTCAAAAAAAATCCAATCAGCTTTTTTTTTTTTTTTTTTTTAATGCAACGAGATAAAATGTCCTTTTATAAATAATTGTTTCTGTTTTCTTTTATTTGCGTGATCTGAAAGATGCCTTTGGAATGTTTGTTTTTTCAGCAATGTAAAAGGGCCATCTGGCACATTACGCTTTCAGTTAGGGGGAAAGAAGGGAGTTGAAAATGATTTCACTGGTAAGGATGTTATGTTTGATAAGTATCCAGTTGTGAATTAGTAAACAATAAGCTTAGACTTAACCACGCAATGACTGCAGCTCCCGTTGTTTTGAATTGGATGTTATGCACTCTTGCAAGTTGTTCTTAATCATTGCTTTTAGTGTAATCATTACATGGCCTTTCTACTTCAGATTATTTATAGTTATTACAGATATTTACTAAACATTAGAGAATTACGGATTCTTTTCAAAATGCAAAACGAATTATTGCGAGTTAGAACGTTTGCGCGATTTTGAAACATTGCATTGATCTGAATTTATGTCTGTCTTTTAGAATAAGATTTAGGACTAAGTTAATCATTTTGAGATTGCATCAAACGATTTCTGAACATTTAATACATGGTGCATAAATGTGCCAGTTTGGAAAACAAAGTGCTTTCTTTAATCTCCTCCCAACCTGGCTGCCCTTTTTACATACGCCACTGGCTTTATTCATGAAGAACGTTGTAATTATCCGAGAATGACAGCTGTCATCACCTTTTCTTCTGGCAATGAGCCTTATTAATATTATAGTGGAACATGTCTTGATGTTTAATTTTTTGGCATAAACACAACTCACATGAAAAGAAATAATAAATGAGCGCTCGCTACTAGTCCGATTTTTATTCCCAGAAAGAGAACTCCTACATAGCAGGTGAGGGGAACTTAGGAGGAAGAACAAACAAGTGCAGGCGTCTGCTTCAAACTGCAATCGTAGGCGGTGTAATTTACCCCCCTGGCTTAGGGCCTCCAATCAACCTACCTCCCGTCATCATCATCAACATTGTTTACATTTAGGAAGATATTATTGGGTGTCGATCGGCGATCGCTAAATGATAATAATTCCTAAACTCAATTGAAAAGTGCAATAGTTATTTTGTGAAAGGGCCGTTTTGGTCAAACGGAATTTTGTGAAGGGTCCGTTTTTCCGATATTGAATTTTGTGAAGGGTCCGTTTTTCTGATATTGAATTTTGTGAAGGGTCCGTTTTTCTGATATTGAATTTTGTGAAGGGTCCGTTTTTAACTTGTTGAATTTTGTGAAGGGTCCGTTTTCGGACCCGATTTCGACCTGGACAGACCCCTGTATATGCAGTAAAGAGTTAGAAAATGAATTTCTCCATTAATAAAAGTGTCTTTATCATTTATAGTTCAGCTACAGGAACACTCAAAAGATTTCCAATACATTACGGTCAATGGCAATTTTAGGGGCATTCATCCATTTCAAGCACAATGCCGTCCTACCACATAAGTTAGGTAATGGTCCGACCACGGTCACGTAACTCCCTCAAGAACTATCCAAAAGTCGCCAAGCTTGGCGACTTTTGGTGTACGTGTGTGCATATTTAACTCTCAAATCTCAAAAAATATTATGAAATTTCATATATAAGATTGTTGTAACATCTAGTTGTGCATCTCGATTTTTGGTTCCAATCTACTGGAGAGTTTATTTACAGAACCACCGAATAGAATTTCAGTACTTTAATGTCTATGGACATCTTCAATATAATACAACTGTAGACGGTCATTGTTTGGTACATGCCCAAAATCTCGCCGTCTGTCCTTGGCCTTGGCGAGTTTTGGCGAAATATCGCCAAATTTGGCGATATTCAGTTATTTGGTCCATGCCCAAAGTATCGCCATTTGTCATCGTTCTTGGCGAGTTTTGGCGAAATATCGCCATATTTGGCGATAATCTGTCATTGTTTGGTTCATGCTTAAAATATCGCCAAAAGTCGTCGAAATTGACGAGTTTCGCCGAAATATCGCCAAATTTGGTGCCAAAAATTATTTCGTATTTTGTATAACTGTAAAACTTTAACCCGTAGAATTTTGAACTTTTGTATTTAGAACTATTGTAATATCTAACTGTTTTCAATATCTTTTTTGACAGCAATCGACTGAGAATTTATTTACAGGGTTTGCCAAATGACTTTAAATACATTGAGGTGTATGAATGCATTCAATTCATTGAAAGTCTGTGGTCAATGACTACTTTGGCTATCCCCAAAATCTCGCAGACTATCTCAAGTTTGTCGGCTTTTGGTGAAATATCGCCAAATAAAGTGTTAGAAGGAAATCTTTCAAATTGAACTCAGCTTGGCGATATCGAAATATTTGGCTAGAAATCGCTAAATCTTACTATTATTGATATTTTATCTCTTTCAAAGAAATAAGTTTACAGGAAGTGCGTCGAAAATATTTTTGATCTAATAGACGTGCAAGGAAGTCATGTGTTGGACACATCAGATTTTTTTTAACGGTATAGTAACAGAACAATTTATGATGAATAACAATCTGTGACTATGGTAAGTATGGTAAGTTTAAATAAATCAATCAATAAGTATTTAAAATTTCCGTAAAAATATATGCTTTTTCCGTATTCCGTAGTACACCAAATTAAAAAAAAAAAGTTCAATAGAAACTACAGATAAACCATAGTAGTTGCAATCTCTGCTTATTACTGAAATATACTATATGCTATTCACAGTACTCCACACTCATTTCTTAGTACTAATAACACAGCACTTTTCCTACATTTGAAAAATTAATTTCTTACATTAAAATTTTGCATCCTTTATATATATGTAATGTTGCCATACAGCCCATGCATACAGGATTCTAACTGTATTTTACTAATCTGTCCTTTATTACTATTTGCCCAGATTTATTCTTTTGCATGATAAAATGAGTCCTGAAAAGTACTTATTTCCCTCCCTCCTCCAACTTAGGACAAGGTGGCCATTTGTCAAGGGGCGCCTAATGCTAATGTGTGGCCAACATTATCTCAATGCGCATAAATCATCTAAAACATATTTTACTCACAAAAAAAGGAGGGAGTGGGATTTAATATATTATTATGAATTGTGCTGATTTCGTGTGTGTACATTGATAAATAAAAAATATTTTTTATTAAATGCTCTCATAGTTATTAATCAAGTAAAAGTGCCATGTGTTCTCTACTATAAGCTTTTCAAGCGCACTTATCTTCAGTCTTACTGACTACTCATTGATTGTTCCTCCGCATTACGACATTTTTCTCCACCCCTCATCGTCATAAGTGGATGAGCAGAGCAGAAAACTGTTGGAACACGGAGGAGCAATTGGCAAGGTGCCAGTACAACTGAAGATGAGTGCAGCATGCACTTGAAAAGATTATTGACAAGAATGTGTGTACTTAATGTTTATTACTATGGATTACAATTTGTAATGTATTAATCTATTTCCTAATATTTGTTAAACACCATACTGTGTTAAATTACGTTGCTTCATGAAGCCATTTTTCCAGTGAAAAATTTCAAAGCTTTAAACATAAATTATTTATTATTGAACTCTTTCTTATAATGCTGCTACTTTATTTTTTAGACATATTGTAGGGATATGCTACAACTGTTTAAAGAAAAACAAGAGATGTATGTTTTGAAAGTATGGACATATCTTGTCAAAGTATTAGGAAATGTAAGTTTATAGCTTGTAAAGTTTTTAGTATAACTTAAATTATCTGTTACATCATTTATTAATTGCTCTATTTTGGTGTTATATTAAAAGTTCATAGTTTTGAAATCATCATGGAAATAATTCTAGAGTGTTTTGGTTATTATTAAGGAAAGGGGGGAATTTAGCACCTTACAATGATCCATCTCATTTTCTTAGAATAAAAAATCTGATTTTTCAAGAGGGGCTAAAATCAAACGAAGGTAATATTTGCCTTAGTTCCCAAACCCTGTAGTTCAACTGCTATAAGAATATCTGAAAATTATAAATAACCTGATTTTTGGTATTACGATCCACATCTATATGTACAGTACATTGAAAAACTGCAGGGCCGCAACCAAGATGAAATGCTATTTAGGTCTTTAAATCTAGTTTGGGGGGGGAGTGATTAAATATAAGTATTAGTGGGGGAGTCTTTTCAATTCGTACATCTTTTCCTACAGTATGTGCTTCACAAAATGCTGTATTTTTCAAATAGTTACCATCCATTCCACTAATTTTTTTTCACTGCGATTCACTAGCAAATTTAAGTGTAAGAAACGGGGGACAAATGTGGCGGCAGTTTTAAGTTTTTACTTCCCCCCCTCGGAATCTGTACCCCATAAAGCAAATTCAACTGTAAGGAGCTTAAAGGAAGAGCAGCAGCTTTCTGTTTTTACCCCACTTTGTAATTTCACTTAACTTCCGTGTTTTTCAGAAAATTTACAAAAATCTTTGGGGAAGGGGTTGGAAGACTGCTAGATAGGGCTGTTATGTCGAAAAAAGAAAAGTTAGTAAACTTTGAATTAATCAGGTTTTTTTTTTTAAAAAGCTTTAAGTATTAAAAGAAAAAAGTCAAAAAGTTTAGAAGTTTTTTTAAAGTCCTAGCCTTAGAAATTTAAGTTTTAGTATGTTGGGGCTCCAAGGGGGAGTTATGTCAGTTGAATTATGACTTAGGAATCCATGTTTGTGTTATGAATTGTGCGCTATATGTTATATACATATGTTTCTAAGATATGATGAGGTATCAGGTATAAATCTATCATGGTGGTTGTCAATATATTGAAAACTTTAAATACTGAATACAGTAGAACTTCGATTCATCAGTTTCATAGAGTGCATATGAAAAAACTATGAATGCAGGAAAATGGCAAATGCAGGTTATAAAATACAAAGAAAAAATGTTCATGCATACAAGCAATGACTGTATATTAGGTTGGGCCGAAAAAAAATAATTTTTGAAATCACTGTTTTAATAGTGCAGAAAGGGTTCTCTATGGGTTCAATAAAAACGTTGCAAAATAAAATGACGATTGGATAATATCTTCTGACCCCGCATCGGACTTGAATTTTCGGAATTTGGGCAAAAAGAGACACTTTTTACTGGGCATAAAAAATAAAATTATTTATTGTTATTCTAATGGGGCGAGAAATGAGCCCACTGGGTGGAATAAAGTATGTCTAAATAATTTTTCCGATCCAATAATACCTTCTGCCTTCGCATCGCACTTGAAATTTTGCAGTTTTTGACGAAGAAACGCATTTTTTCACGTCGTATAGAAAGGCGATGAAACATGCAAAATAGAGAGTACAAACACTCATTATTCATGAAATATTACATTAAAAAATATTTGCTTAAGAATTATTAAATTGATAATTATCACAGTGTCATTTTTTTTTTTCGCTAAGACGAAACCCACTAGCGCTACCTTACAAAGGAAGGAATGTCTCGGACGGAAGACATTTTCCCCCACAAAACAATACCTTTGCAATACAATACAACACACTATTTGGCACGTATGTGGTAACTATAAAATGTTGTATCATTCCGATGTGAAAAGAGTACTTGCATTTAATCTACACTGAGAGGGGAAAAAGTCCTTGTGATCCATTCAGGCATAATTTGTCGAGAAAAAAAATGGCGATATGATGAAGTGTCTTTCACTTTAAGCCCTAACCTGTACAATTATGTAAGTATCTTAATTTATGGTACATTTTACGGTTAATTTTTTTCTGCCGATCTTCAACGAAAAATCGTAAAAATTATTTAGTAATAATTGTCTCAAAAAATGGTGCCATCACCTATCACGTACTTTTTAGCAGTGCATGGAGCACAGTTTAACGAATCAGAATGCGAGCCTACCCCATTGAAAAGCGGTTTGATCCAATGCTGTGGATGAGTACATAAATCCAACTGATGTCTCCTCAATTAAGTAAAAAAAAAGAAGCTTTTTATGTCTACATTTTAGAACTATAATTAAATTTTAAAGAAGGTTTTAATATATTTTTTTTGAGGGGCTAAAGTTCCTTAACATATCGCAAAAATAGCATAAGGGAGAGGCCCCCAGCCACAGCAGTGTCTCTCCAAAATGGAT
This sequence comes from Cheiracanthium punctorium, assembly GCA_038373885.1. Lineage (NCBI taxonomy): Eukaryota > Metazoa > Arthropoda > Arachnida > Araneae > Cheiracanthiidae > Cheiracanthium > Cheiracanthium punctorium. Next base: position 170,483 of record JAWZYV010012301.1, on the reverse strand, counting down.
ATAGTACTTTATAATTAAAGTAATTTGATATACATCAGAGTAATGTACCAAAGTAGTTCAATTATTTATTTCTTTGTAATCTTACCCTTTTACACAATGACATTGCGAAGTACCCCACAGACCACGCACCACTAGGGATCGCCGAAGAATCAGCCCCCCCCCCCCAATAGCTTTAAAATAGTTTAATATGGTTTTTAGGCAAGTAAACCTAATTTTCAATTATTACATATCCTGATATTCCATTCCCTCCAAATTCACCAGTAAGGAGCCCCTTTCAATAGACGAGGATCCCCATAGGAGCCAGGCTAGGCCTGATTGTTCTTAAAATACTGAATCTCAACCAAAATTAGTCGGTTTGCTCCAGTGCGAATTTAACCATTCTACAGGATAGATTCAGGGAGACATTTTTACCGTTTATCTACCCCCCCCCCCCTCCTGAAATATATCCCAGTGCGATGTTTTTTTTTTTTTTTTTTTTTCTTTCTTTTTTGAGGAGGGTGGAGAGATTGCGGCTGCGGCGTTTCTGATGGTTTTCTAGTTAATTAAGCTCATTTTCATGGGTGCAGTGTTTCTTCCATAAATTACGGTAATCTACATCCTCTCAAAAAGTACTCAAATGTAAGTCGTATTGCCTAAGTTGATCATATATAAAATACTATTCTTCATAAGAAATAAATTGTGTATAAAATAATAATTTATATTTCTTTTCATTTGTGCGCTATTAAAGGGCATTAATTAGCTATTCTCAACTTTATAATAGGGAATTTATCTTACACTCAAAAATTGTTTTGTGCGTATAAAGCAAAATGGTCCAGGTCCTGAAGCGTTAAAGTCGGATTTCATCAACTGTTTGCGGATGCTTCTGTCACTAGTTTCACACACAGTTCAACAATTTGCAAGGCATGGAAAGTGTTTCACATTTTTGCTGAGCTTGCCGATTACTTGGTTCTAGTTTAGTTGTCTTAGTTGGGTTTTTCTCGTCTGTTGAAGTATAATGTGGGATTGTAGAGAAGTAAGAGTAACTAATAGAGACAGATTTTTTACATTGACAGTTGACTCTCTGTAACTAGTCTTTATTATACAACTCGCAGAAAAATCTGTAAGTTGTGTGGTTGTTTGTTAGTCCGCATACACAGCAAGGCATTCTAAGTGTGCAAAAATTGAAGGGTTGATGTCTGTTCAACCGAATTAAAGACGAAGATTTGATAAAAACATTTATTTTATTTTTCTAAACATTTGCATGAAAATTCAACATTTTAAAATTACATTTACAAAATATCAGTTACACTCGTAACTAAATGAGCTGGATGCATTACTGCCAAAAGAAGCTATCAAATTTTGAAATATTTAAATGTAGGGATACATTATCAAAATTTCTTTACTAATTCATTTTAATTTTTAAGACCCTATGCCTTTAGGGAAGAAATGATACTTAAAGATTAAACATGGCAACTTGCCATAACACCTACAAACCCTTGCAGGAGAGCTGGTAGTCACAGACCATCCCGATCTGAACTGAAAAACAAGAAATAGTGAGGAGATACGAAACTTCCCGAGCTTATATACTAAGCTACATATCTAGCAGCCAATCAAAACGAGACATGCAAAAAGTGTCAAAAGATTTGCATACGTTCTCGGACATTTAATTCTAGCTCAAGCAAAATTTGCATACGCAAAATATCGTAATCGTTCGCACTTGCAAACGAGCAGAAAAAACTACTGAATGCCGAATGACAGGCAAACGAGGAACATCTCAACTTTGAGTTTTTCGCGATACATCTAGTCATTTTGTAAACAATACCATGCAAGTACGCACTTAGGGAGAGAGGAAGAAACCGGGATGTTTCCAGGTTATACAATTAAAATTAGAGTTGAGTATTTTGAGTTATATTTTAAAACTAAAGCTATTATATTTAGTTATAAGAAGTTCAGGAGAAGGGAAAAGTTTAATTTTGTTCAAAAACGGAACTATTTTTAAAATACTTTCGAAATTTAGTAATTACGATTTAAAATTACGTTTAAGCAGAGTTAAGTTTAATTTAAAAGACATGAAACATCCAACAAAAATTACTAATTTCGACAAATTATTTAATCCCTCAACAACACTGGTTCCAACTTGTAAAAAATATTGGGGGGGGGGGGAAAAAATACTTATCAGTAGTTTCCAAAAAATCAGCAATTTACTAATTACGTTCCAAAATGAGCATTTTGCACTGTAATCCTTACATAAAAAATTCTTTTTATATTTTGGAAAATCTGTATAAACGTTTCAAGTATCCTAACTTAATTTCAAATTAAATAAGTTTAAATGGAGCGCATCAAAAGTGTATATAATTAAAGACATGAAAAAAGTCTTTTTTTTTTTTTTTTTTTTTAATTATGGTCGATTATCAACTTGAGGGAGCTAGACCGAGGGAAGCGAACTCAGTGGATGTCTTTCTAAGGGGTCCTAACCTGTATTTACGAGACATTTCAGAGAAAACCACTGAAAACTCCAAGTGCCTAGGTCAGCAGATGGGACCTGGATTTGAACCAGGTACCTTCCATCTGCTAGTTGAGAGCTCTATGTGCTCGGCCACTGGTGGGGCACATCAATTTTTTTTACTGACTCCCCAAAACAGGAAGAGGTTCTATGTTAAATGCATATGATTTTTAAAATCAACTTTCATCCTCTTTGGCATAATTTTGTTGTTGTTTGGGGATTACAGTCAATATCTTGAAGTACAATTTCTTATATTTTGGCTGACTTCTTTTTTTTTTTTTTTTTTTTTGTAATGATAATAATCTTTTCTAACATCGCAAATAATAACATTTCTAGCTATTATACTAATTTTTAACTGATTTCCAATTGCCACATTAAAGCTGCATAGTTCTTGGAATGCCATATCAGATCATTTTGTCATGCCAATCTTAACACCTGTACATGTGCTCGTACAACTTTGGTGTTGCCAGATCAAAGAAGAATTTGTGTAATTTTATGGACATTCACGATTCATTCACGAGAAAATAATTATTTTAAAAGGATGTAATAATTGCGAAATGATGGAAAATTTTATCGACATTTACAAAGTTTTATGTGTCGTCCTTTACAATTTTTTAATTAAAACTGTATTTACGAAGTTATTTAATTTTTTTGTCAATGGCCAACTCCATGGTTTGAATGAATCGCTAGACAAGTGGTGCTGTTGTCCAAGAGTACTCGGAAGGGTTATAAATATCGGAGAGGATGTGGAGACAGAACACACTCTTTCTACACTTTGGATTTTGAGGCCGGCTCTGACTTTGATGAATGGAAACTTTTTCCCTCCTGCTGAAGGGACTTCAACTAAGAATGGAGTAATACACATATTGATTGGAGGCAATGGCGCACCAAGGATTTTGGTTTGGGGGAGGTTGCTGGGGTTACAAATACTGCTGAACTCTGTTATAGTAACCTAGATTATAGTTATAACTGTGTTATAATGTTAGCACTTGTCCATACAACACAAGCACACTATCAACATGACTTGTTAGAGTCATAAGTAATTATTCAACTTTTCAGTGATGTTGTACCCAAGTTTAATTTTATTTTATACATTAACTATAAGTATTTAGTTAAAAACCAACATCCCCCACTTTTAATTAAACCCCCCACAAAAAATTCGAAATAATTTGAAGACAATTTTTTAAATAAAATATTTTAATTCATTAGTGACAATTTTAAATTTTTAAAGCTTTTCGCTTCTAACTCGCCATGTTTAGTCGGGGGGGGGGGGGGGGGGGCTTTAGCCTTTATAACCTCCTCCGTGGGTGTGCCTATGATTGGAGGGACCTCCCACAACTGATCATGCAGAAGATAACTTCTCTTGCATGCTTACTAACTTTATACTAATTTATCTCTTATTTATTTATTTTTTTTTTAATCAGCCAAAGTAAATTTTTGAGTTTTTTAATTATGGAGCTCACAGATGGAAAATTATAGCTCAAGAAGGTTAGTCAATTAAATGATTGTAATATTTTATGATAATTTGTCATTTGGTTATGGACTAACTTATGAATTATGTATAAATGTCATGTATTCTATGTGTAATTAATTTGTTTACTTGAATGTCATGTATTCTATGTGTAATTAATTTGTTTACTTGAATGTCATGTATTCTATCTGTAATTAATTTGTTTACTTAAATAGATGATAAAGATTTAATCAAAAATTGTTATTTAGTAATCTATTTGTCACATGTGTAGAGATTTTGTTGAGGCGGTGTATAATAAGCTTCATTACTGTTATTAATTTCAATAAACAAGATATTTATTCTATTTTATGAGTTATCTCACTAGTGATTGTTTGATCTCTTTCACTATCAAGCATGAATGGGTTTTTGTATTAATTTAATTCTAGTAAGTAATGAAAAGTGCAATGTACTATATTTTAGAAATGCCATATCATAATTGTTAAAATTCTTAGTATAATTAATTTTGTTTATTAAGAGAGTTTTTATAATATTTAGAATGTTTTTCACGGCACAAATATTAAATTAATTGTTTGCAAGTAAGTTTGAAGGTTAATTCATAGTATAAAACTTAAGTAGTAAATGTAGTTCTGATACCAACAATAAAAGAAAGTAGATACAATAGGACTCAGCTCCCATAGCCCCCCCCTTCCCCCTCTGGCTACGACCTTGAAAAACTATTATGATCAGCAAAATGGCCTGAACAGGCAAAAAACAAAAATCAAACATGTTCAAGAAAAAAAAAAAAATCAAAAATCAATACCATAGTATACAGGAAAAATATAGAATTTCATTTATATAATGCTGTGCTGGTATTTGTGCCAACAGAGAGGCTTAAAGCACTCTTATTTACAAGCCATTGCCTTCAGTTATAAATGAGGTAAAGCAAAAAAGTGAAATCCCAAAGTTAATAGGTTGGGAATTATTGATATCTTCCATATGATGCTATTACATCCAACTATTCAAAATAAGAAAAATATACAGGCATGAAAGTTTTCAGTCTTTTGACTGAATTCAGTCTTTTTCGACATCACTGATGCATTTGAGATTTAGTATTTAAATTAGTTTAATGAATTTAGTTATATTGAATACAGTGATATAATGAATATTAGTTAATTTAATAATGAATACATATAAAATAATAACAGGTAATGTGTTAAATGCATAACTAATTTATTTGTTCTGTACGATCCACAGCAAAGTTCAGTCTTTTTATGTGTTTTGTGCTTTCATGCCTGAATATAAATAAGTCCAACTAAGTCAGTGATATAAACCATACCATTAAATATGCATATCATCAATAGCTAAAAAATACACAAATGATAATCCTAAGATATAGTTATGCTGATCACTGTGTAAGGATTCCAGTTTATACCACTCCAAAATAAAACTTTTGCCTTCATTATTAAAAAAAAATTAATAAGTTATGTCCGAAAAACATAATAAAATCCACAGCATTGGCACAATCTGCTTGAAATGTTCCATAATTATTTTTTTAAATGTAGGCAAAAATCTAAAAATTCACCCATTCCCTGATTTTTAGCTTTTTTTTTTTTTTTTTTTTCCTTTTGGAAATTGCTCTATTCAGATAGAAAAGTTAAAAGCTGCCACATCTATGTCATCAGTTTTATTTTCAAACATGCTGATTTGTAATTGCAGTACATTTGAAATAGCTTCTCAAAACTATCCTGAATTTCACTTACATATTGCCTTGAATTTAGAGTTAATTTGACAAATGACAGCAATGTTACTTTGGTTATTCTAAAAGAAAAAATGGATTATGAAATTATTTATTTTAAGTGGACAAAGATTAAATTATTGAATTTAGATTTGAGTATGATTTTTTTTTTTTTTTTTCCCCACGGTCTGTGTTGCAATTGCCTCCATAGTAAGCTTTATCTACTAGTAATAAAATATCCATAGAAAATTACTCTTAATAAGATCTAACCTTGGAACACACACACACCAACAAAAAAAAAAAAAAAAAAAGACAACGTTAAAATAAAAAGATTTGTCAGCCACCATGTTCAATACACTATTTCATTATATCAAAAGGAAATGATATGTTTTGTCTCTAGCTACAGTTTTACTTTTGATGTATAAAGTACGAGGCATATTCGGAAAGTAAATTCTGTTTTGAAAAAAAAAATTAGTAAAAACATTTTTTTTTTTTTTTTTTTTTTTTTTCAAGCCGATTTTATTTTTACACGAAAGAGCATTCCTTAAACTATTTTTCATAGTGTCTGTCAATGTTCAAACACTTGTCATTGCGGGTTACCAGCTTTTCTATACCTTCTTCATAGAAACTTCCTGCCAATAATGATGATAACCATGACTCCACTCCATTTTTCATTTCATTGTTGGATTCAAAGAGCTTGCCGCCTAGCTCCTCCCGCTTCATATTCAATAGATAGTGGTGGTTAGACAGCACCAAGTCTAGGCTATACAGCCAGTGATCAGACTGCTGCCAACAAAACTCTCAAATCGTCTTTTGAGTGTCACCAGCAGTATGAGGCCAGACATTGTCATGGTGAACACAATTCCTTTACTGAGCATTCCTCTGTGTTTGTTTTGAATTGCATACCATAGTTTTCTTCGCTGTAGTCATAGCTACCATCATTTTCGGGAAGTTTCTATGAGGAACTCACAGAAAAGTCCATACCCCTCTACTACAAGTGTTTTGAACATTAGTGGAACCATGTAGAAAAATAGTTTAAGACATGCTCTTTCCTGTAAAAATAAAATTGGCTTGGAGGTTTTTTTTTTTTTTTTTTCAAAACGAAACTTACTTTCCATATATTTAAGAAAATATTTATAATTAAGATTTTTTTAATATAGTTTTATTGCTAAATATACTATTTTTAATAATTCTTACATTTGAGTTGTTTTTATCACTGTACAGGCTCTTTCAGCAAACTTGTCTATTCCAAATTTTTTTCAAGTTATTGAGAAAGGTTTTAAATCTCCTGTTGATGAAATTTGCATTGCATCCTTTAATGCTTGGAGAAGTCTAATTGATAATTTTGCTGCATGTGATGGTAAGTATGAATCTTTTGAAGACTTAACAGTAACTTGTTTGCAAGGTTTCTACTGATCTGAGAAGTATTAAAAATTAAATAAGTCTGAGAAATTAATTTTGGGTCTATAGAATTTTGTTGGAATTTTTTTATGCTAATATGGGAAAATAGAAAGTAATATAAAGTACAATAAACTTGTCATATCACATGAATGTAACTGAAACATTCAAACAGTAATGTTTTTTATTTTTTGCTATCCAGACTAACATGTTAAGCATTGAGATATATTTCTTCTACACAAGCACCTAGATTATGCATTGATACCTAGAGTAATTCCATACCTAGAGTATTCAGATTTCTTAGTTTTCACTCCAGTTCTGTTGATAAAGATAAGTAATTACTGTTTAAATCAGCAAATTGTTATAAACTACATGCATTGATATTCTAAAGTTAAAAATCTGTTTCTGAGAATATAAATTTACATGTACACTGTGCCTTTGAATAGATGGAATGATAAATGAAGCAGTTGTAACGTACACAACCACATTCATTCACTTGTGTTGCCTTCTGTGTGCTCACTACTAAGTATCTGTACTACATCTCTTTATATCAGATAATTCATATAACTGTCTGTTATTAAAATATATATCTATATATTATTTGCTGTAATTTTTAGGATTTGGGGGAAAAAAAAAAAGAAAGAACAGGAGAATAGCAAGTCTAAAATAGAACAAGAAATTGGCAAAATGCCAAGAAGCCAGACTAGTAGGATCAAAGTTAGGAAAATAAAAGCTTGAATATCTGTAGAAATCCTGATTTGAGTCACCGGTTCTTTTATCTCTATCTTTGAATGTGTGTGAATGTATACTACATGTACAGGGTGATCACTAATCTAGAATTATCAGGGAACAGTTGAATTTACTGTTTCTAGAAATATTGGGTATAAAAGTCGGAATTTATTAAAAAATACTGATAAAAAAAAACAATAGCAACTAAACAGATGACATATTTTACTGTGTATAAAAAAGAATTTAGTTTCCTTCCGTATCAGTCTTGTTCAGCACTTTAATTTATTTATCAGTAGTATAGTTATTATTTCCCCCCCCCCCCCTCTCTCTCTCTCTCTCTTCTCTTTCTGTGGTATTTCAAAATGCTTTTCAGATTTGATAGTGTAGCTTTGTTTTCCAACACACACATTAAAAAATAATGGTTAATTATCATTAATATTATATGTTTACCTAGGAGAAAGCAAGTGGCTTATGATTTTTTAAATCCAAATACATTTCAATTATAAATAATTAAATCTTTGGTTTTTTGAAATTTCTTCTCCCCCCCGCTATTTTATGTGAAAGATTAGTGCAAACTTTTATGAATATCGGGGAACTTGTGAGAAAGGGGAAGTAGTGAATTCCATGGATTATTTTTACCTGGAATAACAGAAAAATGTCTGAGAATTTAGAATAATTTTGTGGCCACCTTATGTTCTTGTTTTTATACTTCATCTCACAATGTTAATTGGGTTTTGCTATTCAGTAAGTTGTCATGTATTAATCAGATTGCTGAATATATAACTATTTTGATTATTGTTCCTAGACTTATAAAAGTTTTATTTATGTTAAAAAAAGAAGTAATTTTGACTGTTTCTCTCTCTTTTCTTTTAGATTTTCTTAATGATTCTAAACGATTGCGATTTATTTTAAAACCTTTTAAAAATATAACTAGATCAACTGAAAATGTTTTATCAATTGTCTGTGACGCTTGGATGCACCTTGCATGGAATTTAGCTGGCAATCTTTCGAGTCGTTTTTCAGAAGTAAGTATTTCATAGTGTGATTAAGTAATCAAAGAACAATAATGATTTAATCTTTTGCAATTGTATAAAATTTTTACCTAGCTATCATGCTGATCAAAATCAGTTTTTGATGAATGACCAGTAATACAGTATACGTATAACTGGAGTGTGAAAAAAATTTGGTTGTTGAGAGTAGACACACTACTAGAATGTTAAAAACAGATTCGGTGGGAAAGACATATGACTGGAGCAGTAAAAAAGCAGCTTAAGTGTCCTTAGAATATAGACATACAGCTGCGATTTTTTTTAAATAAGTAGTTTTTAGAAGTTTTATAGATATTCTTATATCTCTATGATTCTGAAGTGTGCTCAGATGTATTTCGTTCAAAATCCTATCTCCAAAACAAGCTTTATATGGAAAATTATGCAACCATTAAATTCCATTGTCATGTTCAACCAGCATCTGTTTGAGTACACTTATTCCAATATTTTCATCTCGTAGTGCGTATTAGTATGATTAAAGAGGAGACTTATCAGGGTGTTCAATTGAGATTTTAGTACTTACACATTATCATGTGAACCATTTTTAAGAATTTACCCCCCCCTTACTAAGAAAAAGGCTTTCCACAAAATAATTGAGCCAAAAAGTACTTATATATCATCACGTTGACTATTTAAAAAAAATATTTTTCTCCCTTCCCCAAATGATGAATTTAACACCAGTGATAGCAACCCATTATGCAATTCCCAGTAAAGTCTTTTCATTTGTATTAGTTTTGTTTGTTTGTGGGATTACGGCCGATTAGCTACGCGTGGGCTCTAGGCCGATGGGTGGGGTGCCCTCCATGGGGGTCTTTCTAAGGGGTCCTAACCCGTATTTACGCTAAGTTTCGGAGAAAACCACGGAAAACTCCGAACGGTTAGGTCGACGGGCGCGCGATGGGACCCGAACTCGAGACCTTCACACTTCGCCCGTCTACCATTTCCAGTGGCATAACCACTGTGCCATGGTGAGGCTCATTTGTATTAGGAAAAAAGGGCTTGTCACCAAAATGATTTGGCACATACCACCATCTACTTTATATTACATAAGTACTGAGATTTCTTATTTATTGACTTGGTCAATGATTGAATAATTGATACCATCTGTTCACTCACAAAGTTGTTTATCTAGACTAATATGTGATTAAAATAATATGTTGATATTTTAATGACACAATGATTAATTTAATCAATTTGCTTTGCATTCATTATCACTCAATATTGCTTTTGTTGAATTCTTCTATTAATTTCAGGTTTGCATTCCTTTGTTAGAATTGACTGTAGGAAAAATATCCAATGGACTTCCAGAAAAAACTTTGCCTAAAGGAGGTAACTTCTATCAGTTGAATTTAATTAGTGAAGTATATTTTTTACACATTGCATTAATTGATTATCTTGAAGTAATTTACTTTTATCCATACTAATATTGATAAGCATGCATTTATAAATATATATATATTTATTTTTTCCCCCTTTTAAGGTTCCATTATATTGGTGAAAAAAGCCTGTTTTATATTATTAAGGTTTTTAGAATTGCCTCCAAGCGAGTCATTCAGCCGTTTATCTAGTCCTAAAAAGCTGCCTAACATTCCATACCGTAAGTTCTTCAGATTAATTAATACTTTATATGTTAAGAAATTGGTTGATTATAATGCAAGTACAGTCAAACTTTATTAACTTGAAACCATTTAAGATGAAGTATCTATTTATACAAAACATGAGCTTTGTCCTTTTAAATTATTTGTTATTGTTTATTTTTTAGATCAAGTTTATCGGATAATATAAAATTTGTTTAACACAAAACAGTTGCCATGGTCCTGTTGATTTTGTGTTAACAAGGTTCAACTGTACTTATTCGAGGGCACATTCATTTAATTACTGTTACAACCAGGCTTGGGCTGTCCACTTCAATGGGGCACAGACCTTGGACTTTTTAAAGGGCACACTTCTGAAATGTATAAATTATAGCCACTGATGGATTAAAGGGGAAGGGGGGCTGGGGACGATCGCCCCCAAATGTATTTAGAAAAAAGAAATTACAAAAAATGTAAGAGATCCTATTTTACTTTCATAAAATGGACGTAAATTTCAACTAGCTGCTCCCACCCACAAAATCGCATTAATTTGTCTCTGATTATAGCCACTCAAACCTTTTTAAAGTCAAAATGCCTCTTACTCGAGTATCTAACTCTATCGATAACTAAGTTGAAGAAATCTGAAAATATGTTAATTTTGACTCCGAAAATCAGCTTTTGCCAGCCATCACAAAATTAATTTGCTTTAAGATTTGTTATACAGCAGTAACATTTATATGTGAAATTCTACTTAATCTTGCCAACCAATCGCTGAGCGGTAAAGCCACTAAAACACTGGGAGATGGCTGAAATGGAGGTCCAAGGTTCTGGTCTCTCGGCCAGTTGTCGATCTAACAATCTGAAATTTTGGGCTATTTTCTCCTGATGTAATGTGAATGCACATTATAACACCTTAAAAAGTCCTCCACCCAAGGCTCCCCTGCCTTAGGCAGATAGCCCTCATGTAGCTTTGCGTAAACAATAAACAAAATAGTTCTGTTGATGTATCTCCTGTTTAGACTGGAAACAACACTCTTTTAATATTTTTTAATTATGCAAATCTATACATCGTTTTTCTTGTTTATTGCATTGATTGTATTCTTTATTTGTTTGAAAAAGCACAAGCAGCTTTGAAAAAACTCTTTTCATGTTATTTTCACTAATACATACCATAATTAAGGAAAAATTTCAATCTTAGGAGAAAACGGGACAAAAAAAACTTGTCCAATTAAGGAGGAGGGAGGTAAACAAATCAATTTCTTTGTTAATCTAACAGTTCTAATCAATCGTCGAGTTTTAATGCAGTTTTATTGAACTGTCTGTTTATTGAACATTAAATTGTTTATCTTTTTAAAAAGTGCTTAACTTTTCTTTCAGTCTTTAGTTTGTTCTTTGAAAAAATAATGTAAAATTTGAACAGCTTTTTAAAGCATCCGATTACAGAGATTCGAAAATATTCCAACTCAAAAATATAGTTACCAGCCATTACAAACGATCAACCAGTAACATTTATGAATGATTCAAGAAAAAACTGTATGTGAATGGCGCCTCAATCTATTTAATACTGCAATTTTTGCACTTTTTAAAAAAAGTTTTATGAAAATATAAGTTTTGAATAAAAAGAGTGCATAGTACAGTTTGTGAAAAAGCAGTATTTATTTTCTGAGTGTAGCATCATGGGTTTATTTTAAAGCATTTCAAAAATCCTTTAATTTTTAAAAAACAACATTAATAATTTTTTTAAAAATCTGTATGATAACCTAAAGATGTTTACATCGTTGAATAGTCGTCCCAGTCCTATTATTATTGATTAACTAGCGGCTACCCGCAACTTCGTCCGTGTTGGCTTTAGAATTAGGTCCCAAGAGAAACGAAGCATGTGTGAATAACAAATATGTTTGCGACTAAAGAAACTGCATTTAAATATTATTTGCTTTTTACTTATTTTAAATGAAGTATAATGCATGGTAATATACTTCATTTAAAATAAGAGAGTATGCAGAGTTACTAAATTTAGATTTTTTTCAGGCATTTGGCGAATAGAGACAGTTACGACAGTATTTGCAAACTGTTTTGAGTGTTCTTGTAAAAGAAATATTTATGCTATATGCATGAATTTTAGCCTATGTTAATCAGGAATAGTGCAGCTTTCTATTAGCGAAAAAGTTTTAGAATCGGTTCTGTAGTTAAAGAGATGCCCAGAGAGAGTAATGTATTAAAATTATTTTGAGTGTTCCTGTAAAGGAACTATTTGCGCTACATGCATGAATTTTAGCCTATAATACTCAAGAATAGTGTAGCTTATTATCAGTGAAAAAAGTTTTGGAATCGGTTCAGTACTTACAGAGATACACATGGAGCGTAATGTAATTCTTATGAGTATCCCTGTAAAAGAACTATTTGTGATATATGCATAAAAGGTAGCCTACAACACTCAGTGTCCCCCCAGTGTCTAAGAGGTTCTGCTCTCAAAACTGGAAGGCGGGAGGTGCCAGGTTCAAACTCCGGTCGCGCCTGTCGTCCTAGCCGCTCACAGTTTTCCGTGTTCTTTTCCAAAACCTCGCGAAAATACGGGCTAGGATCCCTTAGAAAATTCCATCATACAGAGGAATTACCCATTTAGGCCTAGGACTTTCAATCAGGGAAAAAAGTTTTAAAATCGGTTTAGTAGCTACAAAATTTCCATAGAGCATACAATGCATTACCATTATTTTGAGTGTCTTTGTAAAAGAATTATTTATGCTATATGCTTGAAAGGTTGCCTGTATGTTAATCCAAGGCATAAGCTATCTTCATTACAAATTTTTCCAACCATTTTTGTGTGATTCAGTCAAAAATATCCAAACACATAAACGTACACATTTATATTATTGGTAGGATTTGGAAATTTATGAGCTTTAAGAAACACATCTGGACTTTTCTTGGTACTTACATATTATCCCGGCGGTCATTCCCGCCAAACTGTTTTTTTGTCAAATGAGTTGCCAATCGTATTCAAAACCATTAATAATTTCATGTGCCCAGCATTTATCTCGGCAAAAAATCGCTCGTCTTGGTGGACCGTCGGGATAATACGTAAGTACACTTTTCTTTATTTATGCTTTTTAATTTGGCGTAAAATCAACATAATTTCCATACTTATTTATGTTTTCCAAATGCATGTGATTTTGCAAATACAATTTCTGCTTTATTTCAAAAGCATAAATCATTTTGTGAGGGCGATAAAACGGTTTTTAATTAATAGTTAGAAAAGTAATTAAAATTTCCGAGCCTCAGGTACACTTTACCGAAGTCATGAGTCCAGTCATGCTCAAATTTTCAAAGCTCTGCTTTCTGTAGATTTGTCTGAAGAACATTAATTTTTATTATTAGAGATAGATAGATTTGGCATAAAACTAGCATAATTTCCTTATTATTTAATGTTTTTCAGATGCACGTGCTTCTGCATTGAAGTAATAGCATTCTTGTTAGCTCAAAACATTAATCACTTGATACGGGCGAAACTCGCCAAACATGGCAACGTAAAAATGGTTTTTAATTAATAATTAAAGAAGTAATTAAAAATCTAAAATTCTAAGTAGCCTATAACCTTCTCCAGGGTCCCATCTATATCTAAAACCAAAATTCATCATAATTTATTCAACGGTTTAGGCATGCGTGCGAAGTTATGAAAGCGTCATAAACAAACAAACAAACTCACTTTCGCATTTATAATATTAGTTAGGATCACAATTGATGTAACTTACACACATGCACATGCTTTTTGAAAATGCAGGTATGATTAAAATAATTTTTATTACTCGATTAAATAAACTATTTACAATTTATTACATGTACAATGAGACATGAACTTTACATAAGAACTGACTTCGTAGAAATACACAAATTTTTCAGGGTCTTAGATATGTATAACTTAAGGAAGAGGAGAAAATAATGTCAAATGCATTTAATTATTTTAATTAAAAAAGTAAAAGCTAATTTATTTTCTCCTTCCAGCTTTTTTCTGCTTTTTATATTTATTGAAGTTTGACAACTGCATGCACTCAACAAACTTATAACAAAACTTAAACAACTTAATTATAAAGATAACCATATTTTATTGTAGAAGATCTACAGTATACTACTAATATAACTAACGAATTCATATTAATTACAAGTTTAGATTTGGAAGGACTCATATATTTCATTTTTTCAAAATTTTTGAATCGGGCAAATATTATTATCTAAGACATTCTTTCAAAAAAAAAAAATCTCAGTAACATGTACAGTGTGTCCCAAAAAACAATAACCTAGGTCTTGACTCTCCTTAAGTGTTGATCATAGACACATAAAATAAATTACAAAGTAACGTGAAAAAGGTACAGAATTTTATAGTATTGTTTAAAATTTTCTGGAGTTCAAGTACCAATAAATATAAAATTTAATTTTCATACAGCTTCCGTGCAAAAAGTTAACAGCTAGTAAAATGTGGAACATACACTATTAAGGTGTTGTATGAAATTTCAGCCTTTCATCATTAAAAACTCAGATATGAAAATTACAAAAGAAAACAGTGATTGCATAAATGCGTAATGCTTTTGTTATTGTTGGTATTGCATAGCCTTTTACCAATTTTATTATTTCTGAATATCAATGTATGGGACATGTTTTACTAATTTCAAGTTTTTTCGAACTGAAGAATGCATCTTTTATATTATTGAAATGTAATGTACTAAAATCTTTATTAATTAATCTAATTTACTTAATTAGTAGAATCAGTAATAACAGCTTTTATTTTATTTCTCTCTTTCTTTTTTTTTTTTTTTTTTTTTTTGCTGGGGGGTGGGGGGAGTCAAGATCTATAATTCAGTAACTAAAGAAGTTTGAAAGACCTTCTGAATACTGATCATCTTATAAACGCTCAAGCTTCAACTAGAGAGAGCAAATGAGCATATGCGCTGTGCTGAGGAGGGAACAAAATTCAGGCGGCCGGAGCAAACCTGCCTTTTGTTAGCCCTCTTTGGAACCATCATTGATTTAGACGGCCCTTGAGTATCGGTGCCCACAGCACGTACCCTGTTTGCTCTGTTTCTCTAGTTGCGAAATTGTGTAAGCCCTATAGACAGACAAGGGAGGATTTGAAAGATTGAATGGCACAGATACTCAAATCTGCAGTTTCTTATTTTGGGTACATTTCCTTTAAAATGTCACAGATTAAAATTAATTTTTTAATAAATATTTTATGAAAAATAAATATGCAAGTGCATCATGGTCACTTACATAGGGGAACAGAGCCTCTCTAGCCATAAATATATTAAGTATTTTAATATCATAGCGAACAAGAACGGATATAGAAATTTTATTTCAGGCAAAGCTCTAAGCTTAAATATCTGAATTCAGAATTGCATAAAATATGTCATTAATCAAAAAGCCCTTTTTATGTAGTCTAAATATATTTCTCCCCTTGGAAGCAGTGCGTACAGAGTTATAGCTAGGTTCATGAGCAACCCTGACAAAATTTAAAAGCTAAAAATAAAAATGAGAGGCAGCAAAACTCCAGAACTTAGAAAGAATGAAGCGGCAAACTGAAAGTGGAAGGAAGGAGGTGGCAAAATCTCCAAAACTTAAAAAGAATAGGACGGCGAATAGAGAAACCTAATAGGCACCACCGGAAGTTGGATAGAGCAGCCAGGGAAATACAAGGGGTGTGGGGGTGGTGTAGGTGGCACATGATGATTCATTCTGTTCCTCGTGGGGTGATTCTAAATTTACAAAGAAACATTTTCCACGAAGGAACTCCGAATTTTCGCCGCTTCAAGATTGCATGCCTCTAGGGTACCTTGCCAGCAGAAAGTGGTAAAGTGCACCTCGGAAATGTAGTTAACGATAAAAAATGATTTGCAGCCGACGTGTGTCAAAAGAAACAGTGTCATAATAACAGAAAGGGAAATTTCTTATTTGAAACTGAATTGTGAGCACAAAGAATCCACAAGGAGGGCACATCTGCGCATGGGCAGTTAGGCCAGTCCAACCCTGGTTGCAACTTACAAGCACTTATAAATATATAATTTTTAAAAAATCTATTTAGTGATACATTTCTTCATGAATAGACTTTTTTTTTGGTCATGGATAATTATTTTTTTTTTAAACTATATGTATACTTCTCATTAATTATATAAATAAGCAAAAGCAATATACTGTAGGATTTCAAAATGCAGACCTAACAGTTGGGGTTCTGCTCTGCAAAAATATGGGTACTTTCTTAAATTCTATTTTCGTTGTTTTATCTTTTGTGAGGTTTTCTATTACTTCTTTGTACAAAGTATAAGGAAGTAGTGTGATCCCGAAAAATTTCAATAGCCAGATTTTCAAGAAAAAACTGATTTTGATTGCCTCTAAATTACTTTTTAAGAATTTTTGCAATGCATCTCATTCTATGCATGTTCATATAAATGCATGTACAATGCATTTTGATCAACCGCAACTCCATTATTGACCAGTTCTTCCCTGATGTCTGTATGTACATTTGTACGTAACTCACATATCTCAAAAACTATTGGTCCTAGAATATTGGAACTTTATATTTAGATTTGTTGTAACATCTAGTTGTGCACCCCACTTTTGGTAATCAAATGGATAGTTTATTTACCAAGGAAATGTAATTGTGAATTTAATACCTTATGTGAATTAGAATAAGTTTTTAAGAAAACAATAATTATAATGCTGTAAATCCAGTAATTGATTATGTAAAGTTTCATATAAATTTGCAGGGTATCTATAAACCTATAAATTCTATGAAGCCCACACGACAAACCTAACATTGAATGACTGTCAAATTTAATGGAATTATAAAAATGCTAAAAGCTCAATTATATTTTGTAATCTACTTTTAAGATATAAAATCAAAGATTATTATGGAAAACTGTTCCTATTAAAAGTTACATTTAAAGAAGCAGCAAGAAAAAATGAAATTAGTTATTAAAAAATTGATAATTAAAAAGACATCTAATTTTATGATAGTTTTTAATTTTATTGTTGTGTGTTGTGATATCATTTTAGCTGCATTGCAATCCCCAATGGACATCAAGATAATCATTTGCCATTTTAAAGAAATTTTGTATGTTTTCAAAATTATTATTGATGTTTATGGAACAAAGGATGAAATAAGTAAGTCATAATTACTTTCTTTTTTTCTTTTTTTTACAAAATATTGTTTCAATAACAGTATTTCACTTTTTATAAATGTTTCGAAACATTAGCAAGATGCTTTTAAGTTATTTACAGTAATATCATTTATTTTCATACACCAATCTGGACAAATTCCAACAATTAGTTTGATATCTATGATCCAATTAATGTGTTAAGTGGATACTTATTTTCAGTACGTGTAACTGCTATTCTTGTTGAGTAGACTTTTTCAAATATGAATAAAATTGTTCAATACTAATACTATCTGTCTATATTTTGTTTTCATGTGTGGTTTGTGTAGCCTTGTGTGTAGTATAAATTTCTGTTTCTGAGAATGTTTCAAAAAGTAAAAATCAAATTTTACAGTTATTGTAATGCTGATTTTAGGTTTACACATGCAGGGGAAAATATCATGTATCAAATGAAAAGCAAAAAGTTCACAGAAAATGTGTGTGGTTGGTGGGGGAACCTAACATTAGGATGATTACCGCATTGGCCCAAATATAACGCAACCCCGAAATTTTTCATCAAGATAATTAGAAAAATCCAATATCAGGCCTCAAATTTAACACAAGTCAGGTTTATAATGGGAAATGATCAGTCAAAAAATATTGTGTTATATTCGGCCCAATACTGTATTATTCGGTTAAAAATAGTTGGAATTCAATTACTATATAGAATATTTGGTGATTGTAATTTCCTTCCACCCAGCTACACCCCCACCTCCAAATTCAGTGTGCTGCTTAGCAGTACTAATCACATGAAATCACTTTTAAGAAAACTTTTTTTTTCTAAGAAGTAAAATTTCTAAGAAACATTTCCTGTATTTTGAGGGTCATTTCAAGTAAAGAATAGTTCATCAAGTTAGAATCTGGATTTTCAGAATAGAAAATGTCAAACTTTCAACTGCCTACAGAGTTTAACATTTGCAACTGCTGATTGCAAGCTGGTGTTCAATCACATAAGTAAGCAAAAAACTGAATTTCAGAGTGACCTGTCAAATGACACCTTAGAAAATGCTCTGATTAGGATAGCAAATTGTTTAGCATTAGCAAGTGTTATGAACAAGAGTTTTGTGAGAACTTTTAAGTAAAGCAAAGTCATGTACATGTACAAAAAATAAATAACTGTTTTTCATATTTCTGCTCAAACTATTTTTCTTGATTTATTTTATTACTGGAAAATAAGGTTGATTAAAGTTTTTTGATCTCTCTCCTCCTGTCTCCCTTCCCCCCCCCCCTCTCTCTCTCTCACACACACATGCACAATATTAGCAAATACAATTTTCTAAGAAATTAAATTCTGGATCTGAGAGCATATCATGTTCTAAAATGCTTTGTTTATTTTTATTTACAGGATAATCATTTTAACAAAGTTCCTTAATGTGACTAATGGTAAAATTGTCTGGTAGAAATCATTACATAAGGGAAAAGCGTTATGTCCCCTCTTGAGACAATCAGTTCCATCAGATGCAATTTAGATATTTTAGGATATAAATCTGTTTTACATAATTTTGCTTTACTTACAACTTCAATTTCCATTCTCATTTTGTGTAGACATAGAAAAAGATCCAAGTTTCGGATGACACAATCTTAAATGTGTCAAAAATGCACAGTTTTTAATATTTCTTCTGAAATATATTTGCCGAAGAATTGCTACCTAGTAGACGAATCTGGGATTTTATTGAAATATTAAATGTTATGAATTTTTAATAAAGATTGTCTCATCCATACTTGCCAACTTTTAAGCTTTCGGCATAAAATTCACACTTTTTTTACATTTTTATGTGCAATCCCTGTTTTTTATGGTTTTTAGTGAATTTTTATTTTTATTTTAATAAAATCTTGTCCCACATATTTTGTTTTAAAAATGTCATCATTCGGGAGAGTTTACCACAGTTTCATTTATTTTAAGATTACTGAATTAAGATTATTTTTCTCTGTGACGACAATTGATATCAAGCAAAAAGCAAACTTTTCTTTTAACTTTTTAATAAAAAATAAATATTTAATAATTTTGTTTTATTTTTGTATGCATATATATTTATTTATTGTGGTTTTTATAATTTAGAAATTCATCTGGACTGTCTTATGAAATCCATTTTATTTATTGTATCAACTGTAATTGAGGATTCAAGTAAAGAATCTGCAGAAGCAGTTAATCACTTTTTAAATTTCTTATCACATATCATTGGAACTAAAACTTATCCTTCTCTTGGATGTCTGGTAAGTCTGCTATGCATGCTGTGTAAAAGCTAATAAAAGCTTGTTTAATACAACAATGCATGAGCAAAATTTTTCACTTTTCAAATAAAATACAGTCAACTCCGGAAATAGTGAACTCATTTCCTTAGTCCCGATTCACTTATATTAGAAATGTGCATAGCATTTTTCAGTTTTAGTGAACCATGACTTCAGTTATAGTGAACTTAGAAATTTCTGAACTGTTAGAGGTAATGTTGCTTCATTCCTACTAAGAGTGTCTCTTTTGTGTTCGAGTAGAAAGAAAGATAATCAAGCACCTCTTCTGAAATACAGGTGAATTGCCAGTATCTAGGCTAACTTACTTATACTAAACAAGGGGGAAGGGGCAGGAGGAGAGTCATAATTTTTTCAATACTGTAATGTATACTATCCTTTAAAAGCATTCATTAACAAGAGCAGAGTACTTTCAAAAGTGAACCAAAAGCAGAAATTACTCGACTTTAAAGGATTTCATTTTCTATTCTCAATGCAATATCACAGGTTAAAAGAGGCAGCACCTTTTGCCATGTGAATGGAATGTACATTATTTCCATTAATGTGAGTAATTGTGTTTATTTTACTTAACAAATAATTCTAGAAGCATTAATGCCATCAATTATGTTGGATTTACTTAATTAAACATTCAGTATTTGCATAAAATTCTATTTTCTAGTTTTGTATTGTTTTATTGCTAACGGACATCGGAATATCGGTTTTAGTGAACTTTGGATATAGAAACAAAATTCGCCTTTCCCCAAAGGTTCACTATGACCAGAGTTGACTGTAATTAAAAAAATTTCACATTTTAAAAACTTTAAAAATATTATAGGAAATCTGTGTTGTCACTTGTTATAGTTATTTAGCTATCAATATCTTTCTATTATATATATATATGTAAAGAATGGGCCTTACGCCATTCCTTGTTGGGGTTCTAGGTTAAATAGTTTATTTCAAAGTTCGGGCAGAGGGCAGGAGTCAGGCCGGCGACCTTTTAGCTCCGGGGCTATCTTCGTACATCGCAGTCTAACAGCTAAAGCTGGAAGCTCCTGCAAAAGCTTCACGTTCCAAACTCCTAAAAGCTAAGCTAAAACTCTAAAAGCTCCCAAAATTTACGCGCTCTTGCTTAAATACTCCTTAGTTACTACGTCTGCTGGCAGGGTGCAGCACGATCACGAAGGCGTTACTCTCAAATGTAATTAGTTAACTAGATTGTCAATCAAGACATGAGAAACACCTGCTTACCCAGGAGTTCTAAATGCGCATCATAATGAAAACCACAGAAAACCGAAGATCCTGCTGAATCAACAATTTTCTCCTTATGGAACTTCAAAAAACGTCTCTGAGCGTAATATTTGTGTGGCCGAGAAACAAACTCTACAGTAAGAGTAAAAGATTAAAGAAGGATTTTTCAAATAACATAAAATTAAATTAGATTAAATTAGCAAAGTTTATTTTATTATTACATATATATATATATATGAGACGTCTGATATTTCAGTAAAGTTCCAGAGTTAAGGCAGGTAATATGGTTTATTGAACATTACATTTAAGTTACAATATAGAACGAGAAGAGGGGAGGGGAGACGGGTACAAAAATCAGCGTGGACTAATTAAGCAGTTCCAGTGGCAGAAGTCTCTCGATTTTCGATGTGTGGGTGTATTTACGCTCACCACACCACGTGGTTTGCGAAGACATAACTCCGCCTCTCTCTTATCTCTGATCGAACCACACACATTTAACAACATGACCCGCATCCGGGGCTACAAAGGCGTGGGGACACGTGTACGCTCTAAAGAACTCAGAATTGACTGCCTGATGTCTGACAAATAACAAAATAAATAAAACATAGCTCCAGAGCGCACGTGGCAAGTATGACAGGAAAGCAAAACTTACAGTGAAAGTACCCGCTTGAACAATACCCAAACTAGTAAAACCCAAATTACCTTTTTATACATTACATATATATATACATTAGGGTGTCCCAAGATGCAATGGAAAAATTTTTTTTTTCGAAATCGAATACGCATACCCTCTATTTTTTTTCTATTTGATCTCAGTAACATAAATACAAAGTATTATTGCAATACGATAACGGTAACCCGTGCCGACTTTATGTCAAAGTTGAACTTAAAATCTTGTATGGAGACTACTATGGAAAGATGTGAAATGCATGTGTCTTTGGTACGTAAGACACCATTTTAGTCAAAGCAAATATTTATATTATAGCAAAAGAAGCATATTAGAGTAAAAGAAACATATACATACTTTCGTTTCAACGTTTGTTTTTTACAATCAGGATAGATTTTCGTGTGTTCTTGTACACAACGTAGCAAAAATTGTCTTTGTTCCTCCTAAACCGTTATTAAACCATAAAAGTCATGCATCATTTTTACCGCTCTTTCAGCTGTATCGTTCACTGCTCTAAGCATTGATATTGTTTTTTTTTTAGCATCTAGAAACGTAGCGTTATTATTCCGTGAAGAGGGACTCTCATTGAGAAAACTGTCATCAATTTTGAGTCTAGGAAATAATGACGAACAACGATTTTATATCTTCGAATACAGACAGATATAAAATCATCGATGCTTTTTTCTGTGAAAAATAAATTAAAATAACAGGTATCAATTGCGTGATATATATATAAATAACTAAATAAAAACTACACAATCAATATATCAGACTCACCATACAATGGAACACGAAGTTTGTCCTTCGATGGAATGTATTTCTTCTCATGGGCCGAGAAATTTTATCTATGTAGATTTTCCACCATTTTAAATTTTGTTTCTTCGTCCACATCATCATCAAAAAGTGTTAATATTGCTATTTCATCAGTCAAATACTATACATGGTGGAGAAATTTTAGTAAAGCAGCTTTCGAGATATTTTCATCCACATTTTCGTAAGATTCCAAAGATTTCAAAAAGCACAAAACTTTGTAGGGTGCTTTAACTGCCAAAATGCATTGAAGCCATGGTTTAACGTACATTGTCACGATAAACAAGCAGGCGTCTAACAATGCTTCCCTATCCTTTGTGTTTAATTTCATCTGAGAACTAAATAACGATAGTTTTAGGGAGTAAATCGCTCGGCCCATCCATCTAGCTTGGTGCATGGCACCCGGAGGTCTGACTTTTTTTTTCTGCATCTCCAGCTAAAAATACGATAGAAAGTTCAATCAAGTCCCGATAGTCTTCTCTGGCCATATCAGTTTTAAGTTCAGCCCGGTAAAACAAGCAAATTTTCAAGTTCGGATACAGTTAGGAACGATTCCACTGTATCTCTATAGCATTGCATTTTAGCGGTATCGATGTTATTCCAATTCTCTATGAGCTTTTTATAGAAAAGGGATATCGGGGCTTGTTGTCACTTGTTTAATTTTCACTTCGAATACAGCCTCAGTTCGTATACATGATGACCGCAAGCGATAAAAATCATTTTCCTATCAAATTTTTGCTCTAGAAGCGCACAAGCGCCATTAAAACGACCTGAATTCGAATCTGTATTATCACAACAGAGAATTTGGACTTTTTCTTCGAGATTCCAATCTAAGACCGCCTGCCAAATAGCCTGAGCCTGTTATTTGCCTGTAGAGTTTTACAGTTTTGGCACAGCAATGTGTGTTATTTGAGTCTATATGAAATAACTATGGGCAAGCGTTCTTCTTTAAATTTTAAAGCACTCAAAGCAGGTAAGAGTTTGCCGCCCCAATGTAAGGTCACTACATCCAGTACTTTGTTTTGGAAATCAATTTTTATGTTTTCTGCGCGTTCCCCCCTTTTTTCTGTTCTGATCCTTTGAATTGAAGACTTACTTATTGGAAATTCCTCAATGTTAAGTCCAAGTGCATCAATAGTAGCTTCAAGAATAAGCACAGAATCTCGTACACTTAACTGATACCTGTCTAATGCAGCAACTAACTTTGGAGTAATGAAATCTTTCCTCATTACAGATTTACTTGTCCAAGGTTCTGAGCTTTCGACTGGTGTTGGGAAATCTTCTAAATCCATATTTTCATTAGAATTTGAAGAGGAATCGTCTTGCAATGATGTCGAAGATAATTCACCGATTGTCTTCTTTGACAATTCGAAGTCGTGCCCTTTTCTCTTTTTTGGCCAGTTTTTTTGTCCACTCTCCTAAATGAACTGGCCGGCCCGGCTTTCTTTGGCGCTGCAAGAACATCGCATCTTCCTCTATTTTCATTAATTTAAGTGCATCAGCATGTGCAATATCGAACAAATTGTCTAAATTACTTAAAAATTCTTGTTGTCGCCGCTTGAATACGCCTTGTGATTTCTTTGAATTTATTTGTAAGTCTCTCCAAACTTCATTTATATTTACAAGCTTCCTTAGACAATTCGGCAACGATTTTGTAGGTATGCGTGCCTTTTTCCAAAAGATAGTACATTCGCGAATAGCGAGATTTGCACTTTCATTAACAGTTAAATTCACTTCTCGAATATTGTAAAACAAAATCGAGAGAACTTGCCCATTCGACGGAAGTTTTGAACCCTTTATTTTATGCTTTATGTTCCCTAATAAAAAATATTCCTTTTTTAGAACTACGTAATTCCACTGCCATGCTCTGTTCGCTGAATAAAAACTATACGAACATTTATTAACAAAACAGATTAGAATAAGCACAGTGATACGTACACGTACGCTGTCCTCTGTAAACTAATACTGATACGTTTCACGAATAGCCCGTTGTCACTATCGAAGCATTCCAAAACCTGTCTTTTTCCGTTTTGTTTTATTTTTACCATTTGTAGGTGGAGGGCGCTCTGCTACAGACACGGGTCTTCAGCGTTCGCTTGTTTAAGTATACACATGTACTGACTAACGCGTTCAGATGCAAGTCGGCACGGGTTGCCGTTGTTAAAATTACATGAAACTTTGTTTACAATTGTTTTGACATAAAAGGAAAAAAATAAGAGGGTATGCGAAAAAAAATAACGACTTTCATTTTTTTGGGACACCCTAATATACATACACACGTACATATATATATATGCAGGGTGTCCAGTGCTAACAGTGCCCAATGGCTATTTCCTAAACTGTTAATCAGAGACACATAGTTCCAATTGCAAAAATGCTTTAAATTGCATAATGTACTGTATCAGAAACAGTCCAAGTCAACAAATCAATTCCTATAAAGATTACGAAATTTAAATTTTTATACATGTCCCCTCCCCCCCCCCCCAGGGTGTCCAGTGCTAACAGTGCCCAATGGCTATTTCCTAAACTGTTAATCAGAGACACATAGTTCCAATTGCAAAAATGCTTTAAATTGCATAATGTACTGTATCAGAAACAGTCCAAGTCAACAAATCAATTCCTATAAAGATTACGAAATTTAAATTTTTATACATGTCCCCTTCCCCCCCCCCCCCCCCCCCAGGGTGTCCAGTGCTAACAGTGCCCAATGGCTATTTCCTAAACTGTTAATCAGAGACACATAGTTCCAATTGCAAAAAATGCTTTAAATTGCATAATGTACTGTATCAGAAACAGTCCAAGTCAACAAATCAATTCCTATAAAGATTACGAAATTTAAATTTTTATACATGTGTCCCCCCCCCCGTCCTATCAGTTATATTTAGAAAATTTTTCCTTGTACAATTTCAGTACATGAGTTTTTTAAATGAACTGGTGTTAAATAACTTAAAATACAAAAACAAACAAATAAAACACTTCATTAAACATTAAATTAGAAAAGAAACATTTAAAAGTACGAATATACGCATTTTAGAAACTTAAAATAATATTACAAATCCTGTTAGCATATAACATTTTCACAAAGTATAGCTTCCTTTGGCTGCAATGCAAATATGCACCCGTGTAGAAAACTCTTCCTGTACTTTGCGTAGCATACTCGGTGTTACACATCTCTATGCTACACATATATACGATTTAGTATATATGATCTTGGATAGATTTTTATAGAGCCTGGCTATATCGCTCTGCTTAAAGATTAGTATTCTAAAATTGGTTTTGCTTCTTTCTCCATTTATGCCAAAAAATGAAATTATAACCTATAATTTAAAATTTCAATATTTATACGGTCCCTTAACAGTTTACTGTAATGGGGCATTTTTAAACATGGAGAAGTGTTTAAAGTCAAAATGTTTG
This sequence comes from Cheiracanthium punctorium, assembly GCA_038373885.1. NCBI lineage: Eukaryota > Metazoa > Arthropoda > Arachnida > Araneae > Cheiracanthiidae > Cheiracanthium > Cheiracanthium punctorium. Next base: position 144,526 of record JAWZYV010012301.1, on the reverse strand, counting down.
CTTAACTCAGTGGATTTTGATCGAAGAAAGGAAATTTTTTTTTTTTTTTTTTTTTTTTTTGTGTGTGTGTGTGTGTGCACGCATGAAATTGTATAAAGAAAAATTTTCTAAATATAACTGATAGGACTGGGGGGGCCGTATAAAAATTTCAGTTTCGTAACTTTTATGGGAATACATTTATTGACTTAGATTGTTTCTGATATAATAGATTATATAATTTAGAGCACTTTTGCAACTGGAAATATTTGTCTCTGACTAATGGTTTAGGAAATAGCCATTGCGCACCTTTAACACTGGACACCCTGTATATAAATATATACAGGGTGTCCCAAAAAGGGGATAACGGGCTTTAATTTTTTGTGGAATAAGAGATAATATAAACATATGTATATATATATGGGGAGGGGGACTCTTACCATTACTGCAAACTACTTCAGATTTCTTCATTTTTTATTTTGACAATGAGAAACCCATCTTTCTTTGAGAGAGTTAAATTCTGTTCTGTACAGTATGCCCCAGTTACCCTTACTTAGTGGCATTGCTAGTAATTTCTCAATGCCCTCTAGATCTCATTAGTTAAATATTGACCTTTTAAAATGAAAACATAGAAATGATATCGTAAAAAAGCTGAAAATTTTTATGGAGGACTGTTCCTGGCTTATTTTTGCTAGTTTTTTATTAGCTTGCTCCCTTATGTCTTTCCAGTTCAAAATTTGCTTTTGAATTTTAATTAGCTTCCTATTGTCAGATCAAGCTGAAGCTTTGATGAATGGATAACTCTGGTGATACACAGTACTACTATTTTTTTTTTTTAAATCAATATATGCTCCCCTAATTTAATATATTTTACTAAAATTTTTAATGCTATATTTCAGAAATGTCTAGAAAGCTTAAGTAAGCTGTCAAGGAAAGTATTAGTTTCACACTGTTTCAACTGTGGATCTAGGAAGCCTCAAGTATGTCTCTCTTTAGTATCCGATTCCATTCTTGCTATAGTCATTATGTATTCTACGATTGTTAGAAACTGTATGCTGCTGTTGATAAAGTAAACAGGGTGTCTACCGGTCATGAAAATCATGAAAGTCATGATTTCAAAAAATGGTCACGAAAGTCATGAAAAAGGCACTAATTTTGCCTTTCAGTCATGAATTTTTCCATTTAAAAAAAAAAAAAATTCCCTTTCCAGGCCATTTGATATCAAATGGGCACTTGAAAGGGTCTTGACATCACCGGAAATTTGTAAGTCTTTGTCATAACTGCTAACGGGACGATCGTGAACGAAACAGAACTTGTCATAATTTGTTTTTTGTGGGTGCGTTCAGACTGCCACCTTTGAGTAACTCGAGAAAAACCCAAGTTGTTCACGATACCAGATTTGAGCTTTCCGAGAAGATAAACAAAGTGCTCACACTGCCAAACTGAGTAGCATTACTATATGTATTTGTTAATTATACGAAATTCTACATTACAATGACATATGCAACAATAATTTTTACAGTTAATTAAGGTCATGAAAATTATGAAAAAGTCATGAAATTCAGTTTATGAAACCTGGTAGACACCTTGGTAAAGTATCAAAAGAAATATCTCTATCAGTATTGTCCCCCATGAGTGGTCTCCTGACTTTGAGCCAATTCTAAATGAAAGACCTGGATTGGTATACCTAGAGATAACGTTTGAACAGGGGGATATTTGAGCCACATTGGATTTCATAAGCACAAACTCCCTTTAACTTCCACATTGCCCAGTTGAGAAAGGTTATCAATCTCCCAAGCACAAACCAAGGTGTTGTGTTGCTTGACTTTAGTGTTCTGATAGAAACAGAGCTTCAACTGAGTGGGCTACTGTGGGCACATCCTGAAACTTAAGAAAGTTGAAGGTAACAACAGTCTTATGACAGTATGCTATATTTCATCATTCCTTACAGTTTTTTGATGAACTATACCAAAACTATAACTTTACGACGTAGAGTCAATAAATTTCCGGAATAGTTGCCTACATTCACACAGGTGTTTGTTGGAGGGGAAATTTTTTTTGGAGGTTAGCAGCACTAATAAGGAAAACACACATCTGTCTGAAATTCATTTCTGGTACTGTCAATGTTAGCTGCAGATCGTTTCTGACAAAGGGAATTTTTCATTCGTTAGATTTTAAAATGTCATTTTTTAGAGCATCATGAAAAACCTCAAATTATGGGTTTTGCTCCAGAAATCACCTTCTGAGACTTTGAGATGTTGAAGAAAGCATATGGAAACTATGCCATGAAACAAGTGGCATAAGCGTTTGAAGGGACATTGTTTTACTTTCCGAACTTGTACCATGTAAGTAAACGTTAAAACATATATTTTTTTTTTTAATTTACCCCCCTCTTAAACTAGTTCAGGGTGTCGACAGATCATGGAAATCAGGGAAATCATGGAAAAATCAGGGTACTTTTTCGATCTGGAAAAATCATGGAAATATCAGGGAATTTTGCAAAAATATTTAAAAATCAGGGAACTTTTGTTTCTGCCTAGTGAACTAGATCATTTTTAATTGCCAATTTGATGCGCGGTTCCGTTCTGGATCACATGACGCTCAACTGATGCACAGATACAGACATTTTACGAATCCGAAACCAGAATACAGATCATACGAGGACATAGAAATATGAATCCGAGACTAAGTGATGTAGTTTTAAGTGATGTAGGCACTATCACTATACGAATCCGAAAAAGTGCATGTATTCGGACTCGTTCTAAGATGCGGATCATACAAGAAATCGGATATGCGAATCATATCGGCATGTGAATTGCTTCCTGAATAAAGTCATAGGTTAAATGAATGGTAAAAGATGATTTAGTCTATTACTTACTGCGCCCTTGTGTTTTTTAAAGTGATGGGACATTTGAGTGATTCCTGCTAAGCTCCCCCGCAAGACGATTTTTTTATAGATAGTGCTCATTTTTAAGCCTTTTTACATATTTTATTTTTTTTAATTTGAAACGATACATTGATTGAAATAAAATAAGTTGACTAGGTTGCCAGTTTATTTTGATCAGTCATCCTTACGCTTAAAATTGAACACCACCTTTATAAAACGAGGAAACTTTCTGCTACATATTGTCTTTTAGGGTTAGACTAAATCTTATGTTTGGATTTATGAAACTGAACTACAATTTTATTAATATTAAGCATTTTTGTGGTTTTCTATTATTTATTTCCCTATATGAAGCATTCACCTGTTGGTGCATGATACACAATGGCGATTTATATGAAAGATTATGGTATGTATGTACATAATTAGTTCTGGAAATTTGATAAAGATTGTCAGGGAAATCAGGGAAAAATCAGGGAACTTTTTTTCTCAATTTCTGTAGCCACCCTGTAGTTACAAGAGTTTTTCTGATTTCTGTGCAAGATTTGTAATAATCTAAGTTTATGTTAGCTTTATGTCATTAAAAATACATTTTTCTCACAGCAGAACCACTTCTAGCTGGGAAAGAACATTATTTATTATAAATGATGTTTTAGCCCCATGTAAGATCTTGTTATTCTTGGAAAATATGTCCTGTCTGTCTGAGTGCAGAAAGCACTTCATTTTATCATTATCATTATTTTTAAAAAATGAAATACTACAATGAAATTGTACATAGATAATTTAGAAATTATTTCACTGACATATAAAAATCAGTACAAAAAATAAACATTTGTTAATCCCATAAACTTATTGATTCTGAATTTAAAAAAAAATAAAAAAAATTCTAATTATAAATTGTGTATTGCAAATACACTGCTGGCCACCCAAATTGCAACACCAAGAAAAACAAGAGATATCACAACAAAATTTATTGTGTAGATAACATGTTGACCAAGTAACAAATGATTAAATTTACAGCATTCTATGAAGCGTGGTTCCTGCCAAAATCAGTACCCAGAGTAGCCGCCGTTGTTGGAGATCACAGCTGCCACACGCCTCGGCATTGATTCAAAGAGACTTTGAATGTGTTCTTGGGGTACAGCAGACCAAGCAGCTTCCACACGTTGCCAAAGTTGATCTGGTGTGACAGCTGGGGATGAACTCTGGGTCAGTCGTTGAGCAACCATGGACCACATGTTTTCTATCGGCGAAAGATCCGGAGAGCGCGCCGGCCAGGGAAGCAATTCAATCTGGTGATTGACGAAGAACCCTTGGACAATGCGTGCCACGTGTGGCCGTGCATTATCCTGCTGAAATATGGCTGTTGGCAAGCCCTGAAGGTAAGAAAGGACAACTGGCTCCAACACCTCGGAGATGTAGCGCTGGCTGGTTAAAGTACCGGCAATGCGTACTAGAGGAGTGCGAGAGAGATATCCGATACCGCCCCATACCATAATACCCGGTGCAGGACCAGTGTGACGGTGCATAATGCAGCTGTTCAGCATCCTCTCTCCACGGTGTCTCCAGACTCGAATCCGACCGTCGTGGTGTTGCATACAGAAGCGTGACTCGTCAGTAAAGAGAATTTCATTCCATTCTGTCGTCCACATCCTTCTTTCATCGCACCATTGGCGGCGGAGACGTCTGTGGTTCCGCGTCAGAGGTAGACAAAGCAACGGACGTCTTGCGGACAGACCATTCTGCTGTAAACGACGTCGAATGGTACGCGCAGACACTGGATGATGCGTTACAGACTGAATCTGCTGTGATATGGTTCGTGATGTGACTGAGCGGTCCGTCACTGCCATGCGTACAATCTGCCTGTCATCACGTGACGTGGTGCACTGAGGTCGATGCGGTCGATCACGTCTGTCCGTCGTACCCTCCTGCACCCAACGATCACATATCCGCATCACAGTTGTTTGGTTTCGTCCAATACGACGACCGATTTCCCTGAAAGATAACCCACAATCTCGGTATGCCACTATCCTTCCTCTGTCAAACTCGGATACTTGATCAAAAGATGATCGTTGTTTCCTACGAGGCGTAATTTATCGTTTTTTTTGAAAAAAAAAGCAAGAAAAACACAATTGCTGTACTTGAAAACCGTCGAAATCTCCAAGCCTTAAATAGCGCTTTGAGGTGGCGCCACAGGCGCGCTTGATGTGCGTCTGCGCTGAAATTCTAATCATTTGCATATCTCACCTCAGCTAATGCATGTTGTAAATTTCATATTATTTGCATGCTTCCTTCAGGGTGTTGCATTTACGATGGCCAGCAGTGTATAATTTGTTTATCCAATCCAAAGCAGTTTAAGATCCCCCCCCCCACTCTCCCCTTTAAAGTCGCAATTGAATTGAACTAATTCATGAGTAATATTGCACTATTGTTTTGCAGGATATATTGTGTAACACACTCCTTAAGCTGCTTCTCAGTCCACATTTATTCCCAAGTGAAACTCCGAAAAGGTACTTCATACTAAATATCATTTCTGTCTTAGTTTTGTTTTTTAAAGATTTGTACTGCAATAAGTGACATCTTTTTTCTATTATAAGTTTTTTCTTTTTTTGCTAGGTTTTTTGTTGTGTATAATCGATTAGTGCAAGCTGGTATTCATGAATCATTCCACCCATTATCAAATGCTCATAAATTTATGAATGTCATTAGAAGCACAGTTGGCACAAATAGTTTTGATGTTGATGTTCTCATTGAAGTTTGGTCAGGTGTTGCCACTCCCCTATTAGAAGTTGTTGAAAAGGTAAGTTTAAAAAAAAATCTGCTTATTCTGTTATTTGAGTTATTGAACATTCTAGAGATTTATACTGTCAGCCTTGTAATCCTTTGCAACATTTTATCTCATCTGATTTTTACAAGTTATTTATATCAAGATAAATAAGAAATAATGTGTCTATGAGAAAAGAAATTTTTTTTTTAATTCAACTAAATAATATCCCATATTATGGGGCACCTATCTAGTCATTCTATATTTTTTCCTATATATTTTAGAAAACTGCTAAAAAGTGTAATACATTTGGCGAGATTTATTCTTTTATATTGATTGTAATTTTTTTTTTTTTTTTTTAAAGAGTGTATTTGATCATAAGTAAAATTTCCCACAATTGTTTTGTCAATAAATTATCTATATATCTTTCCAAAATGCACAAAATTTCAGGAATCCTATTTAATTTTGATGAATACAAGATTTTTTAAGAGGTTAAAACAAAATAAATTTTCTTTATTTGCCAAAAATGCTAATAGGGTGTCTGCCATCATGCAAAAGTCACGGAAAGGTCACAAAAGTCAAGAAATTGAAGCACTAGGTCATGATTAGCGACTCAACTACGTTTTTTCCATTTCATTCAAATTCTTTGTTTATAATTTCTAGAAACTATTTTATTCATCTTCATTAATTCGTATTTTGATTTCATGAGTGATTTCTTGTGAGAAAGGAAGTTTATTTGTTTATTCTCTTATCAGTTGTGTATGGGGAAGGCATCTGCCGAGTGTGCGTTCTTTTCCCTCTGGGCCTAAGTCCTGCATAGAAGCCTGAGGAGGGGGGGGGGTAAAACTCATTGTGTTTGCTGTAGCTTTCAGGTCGTAAAATACCTCATTAGAGAGAAACAATCTGTTGTACAGAAGAGTAGTCATAACAATAAATGATTTCCTACTATATAAATGATGATTTGCGGTCTTTTAAAAATACTATAAGTAACTAATAAACACCACTTGGTTATTTTTATCTTTTCATATTTTGAAAGCATATTCATCCAGACTTGAGGCTGGCTGCACGGAAAGTTTAAGACAAGCATTTCTGAAGGTGTGGGGCATCCTCCTGTTCATCGATGTACTCAAAAAAGAATCTTAAAAAATTTATTCTATGACAGGCTGTCAAGTTGAGATGAGACATGCTCAGCCTGACCCCGAACCTAGTTCAGAAATTCACTATTGTGTTCGGGCTTGGGAGAAATTTCTCCTTTATTGAACATATGCCTTGTAAACAGATTTTAAATAGTGATTCTTGGGAGAAATAAACTAATTATTGTTATCTGATAAACTTGAATATAAAGAAAAGAATTAAAAAGTGCATTAAGAGTTTCTTATTATATTTGTCTTTAATTGGCACAAACAAAAATTCATGATGTTCTATCAGTGAAGTAATTGACTTTTATTTATCTATTAGCTTAAATTTCAGGCTCAGACTAAGACTTAAATAATATCACTTGGCTTCAGGCTTTAAATAATGAGCCCGAATTCATCTCTAGTGTCCAGCAGTTGGTAAATGTACTTGAAAATTTCACATGCCTGGAAGGACAGGATTGTGCTTGAAAATATCAAATTTCCGGTCAGCATCAGGAAATCTTTCCTCCTGCAAAGAGCATGGTCAAATTGACGGCATCTCTGCTATATAACAATTGTAGGTAAAGAAAAGGGTGGGAGCTGTCAGTAACACCCCCCCCCCCCTCAAAAAAAATTGTGTCTGTTGTGCGGCCGCTCCGCAAAAATGAAATAGAAGAATGCAAGTCTTTCGCCACCTGCATGTGCCCCAGGGATGTTCATTTTCACTCTACTAAGCACTCAGCAAAAACCCAAACGACAGTGAGAAAATGTGCCGTGACTGGACCATTGAGATTATTTTGAATTCATAAATTGGGAAATTAAAAATTTGGGCATAAAATCAAATTCCTTCTGATCCCTGAAGTGTCAAGAGGTGTTTTATAATTATGTAATTACAAACTACTACACAAAAACAATTATTAAGCCTTTTTGCCTCTTTAGAAAATCGGTTGTCACACACAATGGGAAATAATACTATCGTTCTCCAACTTATTTTTTTTTTTATTTTTTTCCCACCTATGTTGCACACTTGCAATTTTTCTTTTATTTTTCCTTGGACATAGCTGAACCAACTTTCCTATTACAGATTACTTCTAAATATTATGCATATACAGTGTTGCAAAAAGCGATCATGTCGCCTTGGACTTGTGTTGTCGATCATGTCGACTGGACTTTGTTTTGGCACTCTTTTCTTTCCTCCATTTTGATGTAACAGCACTACGACTGGGGTACATGCCTCGTTTGTTGTCCTCTAGTTGCAGGCTAGCCTATGTACATGTTGAGAAAAATTACAGATGATGCCGAATACGATAAAAGTTTGGATCTAAAACAAAATATTTTTGGTCATTTTCAAGTCTGAAAATTTGTGTGAGTTTGAAAAAATTATCAGTAAACTGATAGATTCCCGTTATTTTTCGATTATAAAACTTTTTTGTTGTTGTTGTTGAAATAAAGTATGAAGGTGGTCTTGCACTGCTTTTGTAAAAGTGTAGATTTTATTAAGGGAAAAATTTGGTATTTTGGAATACAAATCCCACCACACTTTTAAATTGATATATTTTGAAGTTTTTTTTTTTTTTTTAATAAAATTACGATCAAAAATAATATTTTAATAAAATAGTATTTTACACCTTGGAAATTTTCAAAAGTTAGCAAGTATGTATTTTGAAACTAGGGAAAAGTATATCTGTTACTCACCTTTCCTCCTCCTTAAAAAGAAAAGTTAAAATTGTTGGATACAAGAGTGATGATTTACGGTAATGTTTTTCCACTTTAAAAAATATAATTATCGCTGGTCTCTGTGTTTCATAACTAACAACTTAACTTCAATATTTTTGCATCCTTTTAGTAAACAAATATTTACCCTTAAGTATTGCTTTATTCATATTACTTAAATCACTAATCTACACAAATGCAAATTTTGATTATTATTTTTTTTAATTACAAATTTCTTGATCTTTTAATGCATCTGAAAGTTTGTGTACAAACTTGGTATCACATCACACTGATTCTGTGATTTTAGACTGATTATCATAGCTAAATGGGGGGAGGGGAACTTTAATGCAAATTCTAATTTTAACTTTATCTTAAAATAAGACATTTTTGGTAATTCAACTCAAAAGCTTCAGTACTCAAACAGTCATTACAGTGTGTACATTCTAATTGAAGTAATTTGAAATAAATTTTAATCAACATGCTTTTTATGCAAAACTTCAAAGAAACAAATATTATGTTACTTTGTTTTATTGAGCAACTCCTGCAACTTAATATTATTATACAAAAATATTTAATAATATATATTAATAGTGTTAAGTTTAAAAGTGTAATTTTCCTTAATTCTACCAGCATAATGCATTTTTTATATTAGAATTTCATATTTGTTATGCTCAAGGAAAAGTCAAGAATTCAAGCTTACTTTATGTGGTAGATACCCTGCCTAAAGATGTAATTAAATATATTTTAGCTGTATTATAAATCAATTCTAGTTAAGGCAGCTATTTCAACTTTTTCTAATGGAAAAGCATATCTTAAAGGAATCTGGAAGTTGCCTTGTTAAAAGTAGGTATTAGTTGAATAAAAGTGTGATTACACCTACTTGATATTCAAGTGCTGTGGAAACATTTCCACATGTAAGTCTTCATGCTATAAAAGTTTTCTTTTTGCAGCTGGCAACCTGCATATATTTAAAAAATATGCTTAGCTTTCTTTTAATTACATCGATTCACATGTGTTTATTTTCCCCTAAAATTTTGTTTTATGTACTTCTTATTTTTCCAGACACAAGAAGTTAATCAAGGTGATAAGCAAGAGCATGATTTTAGTTGTTTATATGATGTATTGATGTTCCCATTTGAATTCATCTTTCCTATCTACATACATCAGGTATAGTTAAAATATTTATTTTTCATTAGTGATTTATTTTACCTTGGATACTATTTTAAACTTATTTTCATAAAATTGCATTAAGTACATGTATTATGAATGTTTAAAGCTTTTAAATTAGAAACAAAGGTTTATTTTTAAATGACACTTCCCATTATAGAATTGTTCAATATTAAATGCATCCTGTATCTAAAAGTACAAGGTTTCTATGTAACTGGAAAAATATCTAGAATTTTGGTATTTATTCTTGATACTAAATCCCTTCCATCTACATTTTCCTGGGATTGAATCTCTTTAATTATTGTACAGTTGTAGAAAATGTTATTTATCGCTGTGTTTAATGTATGAATTTGTTTTTTAAAGAAAGTAACTATTATTATTAATCAAAATATCCATCATTATTACTTTGTGATAAGTAAATTTTTTCTGCTGGTGCACATAGTCAAAAAAACAGGTTCCCTATCCATGTATCAGGATAACTATGTGTATTTTAGTTTATTTACTTTGTGTTATAAAAATATGCACAAATTCTAAAAATAAGAAACTAGTATTATTATCATTTTTTCTTTTTTTTTAATCTCTTATAGTTTCGGATAAGACCTGCTACTAAGTTGTGGACTAGTTTATACAAAGCCTTTATTCGTTGTGCATCTTTAGTGCCTACTGCAACTAGTAATGAAGCTTGTGAAACTTTTTGTTCTAAACTTAAAAGTTATTTAAAAGAAGACATGCTTAAGGTATTGCACTAAAGCCTTTTTTCCCTTCCTCCTCATTTTCTCTGTGCTGTTAGATTAGAATAAGTTAGAAAACAATTTCTTTTTTTATAATTTTGTGTGCTTTAATGTTTTATTTTCACTCTAAGGAAGCTGTTTATTGATAGCTTGTATTCTCTGAAAGTATTTTTCACTCAGGGTGGCCACAGATCAGGGAAGTCATGGGGGAAAAAATCAGGATACTTTATCGATCTGAAATAATAATGGAAATATCAGATGATTTTATCCAAAAATCAGACCACTTTCATTTTTGGCTTGTGAACAAGACCATTTTTAGTTGCAGATCAGCGTCTGACTCACGGATCATAAGTTTGTTCTGGAACATACAATACTCAACTGATGTAGACACTTTACAAATCTGAAACCAGGATACGGATCATGCGATAATGTAGAAATATGTGTTATATATATTAAAAACTGAGACATGAAAATTGAAAGTTCTTGAAAATTGTTACAGTATACAGTAATTAAAGTGTTTTAAACTTTTGAAAAGAAATTCAGTGCAGCTTTTAGCAAATTCCTTTCAGTGGAAGCTAAGAGTTTAGTTTATGATGTGGGCATACTGGACACAAAGATGACAAAAATATTTTTAATCTTAAAAAGCTTGATTTATTATTTGTTGATGATGAAGTATATACAGATGACAAGACATGAAGGCAACATATTTATAACAGCTCAAGTTGTGTACAAACATTCACATTTATAAATTGGTATTTTTCACCCTCTTCGGGTGGCATCTTTGCCCAGTATCTTAAAGTCTTTCCACTGGTTATCAGTTACACCGAATACAGCAAACCGACATTATTTATACCTATCTGAAACAATAACACCACTAATTGCTGCGAACCTGTGATAAGAAAAAAGGAACATAGTTCCGGGCAAAATGCTGCAATTAACTAGTTATGTAAACATTTATTACACACATAAACAATTGCCATAGTAAGGCATATATTTAAAAGCTTTTATGTTAAATGAATTTAGAACTTTAGTAAATGTTTAATTTGATTTTAAAATGAGAGATATCAGCTAGTTTAAAGGTTTAAGAGAAATGACTTAAAGGATATTTAAAAACAAAAGCTTAATATGAAAAGACAGGAGCAAAGTAACATGTCATGGAACCTTTTAAGGTAAGATTTACTGCAATTTTTTCCTAACAATATGAATGTGAATCCAAGACTTAAATGAAGTAGGCACTATATGAATCCAAAACTGCAAGTATTCAAACTCGTATTAAAATACAGATCACACAAGAAATCAGAGTTACGAATCATATAGACATGTGAATCAATCAGACATACGAATGGGAATATGAAACACTCTTTATGGGTCAAAACTTCTGCATCTGGGCAATCCAGTAGACATATTCAAAAGTAACAATTTGTGAACCTTAGTTGGGGATTGGTGATTGCCCTTGTCACCAAGAGGGTTAATTTCATTGCCATTGTGACCCCAGTGCCTTTGTTCCACTTTAGAGTTTTCTAACAATTGTCACAGTAATTTTGATCGTCGTTGAGTGTGCACGATGATCAGGGAACTGTTTTTTCTCAATTTCTGTAGCCACCCTGTCATTATGAAACAGGTTCGGAAAAATCTATTGCCCGACATGCCCAGGGTATGTAAAAGTTTCAGTCAGGCATGTATTTTGTTGTTGTTTGTGTGTGTGCGTGTGCGCATGCCACATGCCCGATTGGACATGTAAAAAAATCCACCATAAAAGATTCATAAATTACTTTTTAAAAAAAGTAAATAAATAAACAGAATTATATATTTTTTAAATGCTATCAATTTTTCAAAATTTGGTACAGAAAAATAATTTTCTATTTTTGTTTCAGTGATTTTTATCAATGTCCTAGCAGCAATCCCAATACCTTAACTGTAGTGTAAATGAAAAAAAGAACCCCAATTATTGTGTGAAACGATTAAATAATCCATATCCACATGTGTTTAAAGATTTGTCGATTTTCAGCAATGTTGGATATAGCTCTGGCACTCTAGCAGCTCACAACATCAGCATTCTTTGGAATTGTTTATTTGCCCCCCCCCCTCTTCTTTTTTTTAACTTTGATCCCACATTAGCGATTGATTATTGATAGTCTTCAGGAAAAGGTTTCAGATATATTAATAGCCATGCTATTCATAAACCTTAAGTGTCCATACTGATTCGGTTTGTGATTACAACATTCCCTTTCAAGGCAAATAGTCTGAATAATGTAAATTTTATAGAGCAATAAAATCCAGTCCTACTTTTTGAACATGTATTATTTTATGTTACATGCGCAACCAAGCATGCGAATTTTTGAAAATTTTCTGCTCCTGCTATGAAAGCAAAATAATTTGGTAAAAAAAGGCAATAAATTTCAATAAAAGCTGTTAGAAAGCTTTTTAATTTAATTGAAATTATTTTGTGTTCCTTAGTTAACTGTTAGCTTTACATCATTAAGATGCTCTAGAAATCATCTGATAAATCTGGTGACTGTAAATTCAGATGTTTCTACTTTTTTGTTTTGATTTCTTTGTTTTATTTTTTAAAGAAAATAACTTTCATTTTATGATGTCTATACATTTTATATTTAATATTTTTCTACCTTGGTTTGTCCTTTAAATGAAAACTTTATATGTTAAATTAGGAGACTTCTGTAGCAATCCTAAAATAAAAGTTTACCAAAAAGAAAAAATTCACCTCGAGAGTGGAGGTTTGGGGGCGTCATACCTTACTAGCTAATTATTACTTGTCTTTGAACATTTTTTGTCTCTTGACCGCAAGAGCAGATGCAGAAGAGAAAATGACCCCCTCCCCTAAGAGAAGTATATTTATACTACATAAAACAGGATTTCTTAGATTGTAAATGAATTTCAATAAATCTCAAGGTAACTAGGCATTTTTTATTTATATATTAACACTAGAACCGTGGGGTGGGTCATTTTGACCCAAAACCAGATTTGATTACGTTTTTTTCAAAAAGTTACGAACTGAAATTTTTAAAAAATCGTGACTTTTTCTAACTTTATGTTATTAATTATCTGAAAAAAAATTTAAGCTCGTAACTTTTATCTGTTTTTTGTTTTTAATATGTATACCTGATATCGCGGAATGGGTCATTTTGACCAAAATCTTCCCACGAGTCTGGAATCCGAAGTTCAAATTAAATAAATGTCATTAACATTCATAAAATGAATGGTAATGACATAATAAATGGTATAATAGCATACCATTATGTCATTTTAATTGCAACGTGAATTTTACAAGTCGAGTCAATTTGACCCATACCGTGGTATTAGGTATACCTATCTCAAGTGGCGCTTTTTTAATAAGAATTACAGCAACAATATTTTTGTGCTTTTAATGTAATATTAAACTTAATATGAAGGTTAAGATTGAACTAATGTCATTACTGTTGAAATATAATATTATTGTTGCATTGCAACGTGAATTCTGCAAGTTTGGTTAATTTGACCCAGCCCGCAGTTTTAGGTATATCTCAAACACCGCGGTTCTAGTGTTAATATTATTCGCACTCTATTAAGTTCACATCATTATTATGAATGTAGTGTAAATCTTTGCAATAGTGATGTTATGCTACGAGGCGTGACCCATAGCTGATTGCATTGTGGGCAAGAGAGGGGTAAAAGGACAATTACTTGTAAAAGAAAAGACTGTTAAATTCTTGGACCTAAAATGAATATCAAATAGGAAAAGAAAAAGAAAGAATTGGAAAAAACATTACTCACTCCATTTAAGAGCTACGGCAGCACATCTTATCAATGCTCGCCTCATTTACATAATAAATGAGTAGGCAGACACCTGGTTCACCTGATTAACTACCGTATTTATCTGCGTATAAGTTGAGAAATTTTGGACCCCAAAAAAAAAAAAGCTTTAAAGTGTGGAGGGTCGACTTATACCAGGGTCTTTAATTTTAATTTTTTTTTTTTTTTAATCAGAAGTTAAAAGTGCCCTTTTAAAAGACAATTGTTCTCTTCCCGCATTCCATAACACAATGATGTCATTTAAGGGTGATTTCCACACCAGGAAGAATGTAGCAATACAAAGATTGAAAATGTGTATCATGTTGTTGTTGTTCTGGGATTACGACCAATTAGCTACACGTGAGTTCTAGGCCGAAGAGTATGGTGCCCCCCATGGTTTTTTTTAAGGGATCCTAACCCAATACATGTATGATGAGCCGATGATGACGAAGGAATTTTTTGATTGTTTGACGAGTTCAACACTGAATCGGATCTTCAATCAGTTTAACTTTGTATATTAGTACTTTACCATATCATACTATCAGTAGTGTCATATTATTATTATTCCTTATTATCAGTTTAATTTTGTATACTACTTTTGTATATTATTATCTTATATAAAATTCAAATTTCTTAATCAGGAAAGTGGGAGAGGGGGGTCGGCTTATATGCAGGATCGACGTATACGCGGGTAAATATGGTATATTTTATTTTAAAAATTTTTATGTATACTGAATGTTACACCTTACATTTTATCCTTACAAGTGTTTGATTTTATCTATTAAATTCAATTTGCAGTACGAGAAAACAATCTGACACTTGGCACATAAAGACACCGGAAAATAAAGGAAATGAGCATGGTGTGTGAGTGCAAGACAAAATGAATAACTTTTGCAAACAAAAATACATTAAATTTCAAAGTTCCTTTGGTATCTCTTACAGAATATAAAAAAAAGGTCTCCTAAACAAGTAGGAAGAAAAATAACTATGACTGCAGACCAGGAAAATATTGAAAAAAAACCTTGTGATCTCCTCCTCGAGGAATCACGGTTTAAAAAAGGGGGACATGGATGACTTAACATTCTACCTTGATGAAAGTTTTCTCTGTAGGGAAGTCTGAATGTGGCACAGAGAAACGTCTCACAAAAAACACAGTAACCCAACAACAGTCATTGTTAATATAACAGGGTGTCTACCGCTCCGGAAAGTCTGGAAAAAGCCGGGAAATTGGATAATGGGTCCGGAAAATTCACCAAAAGAATCTTTTTTTTTTTTTTTTTTTTTTTTTTTTTTGTTATCCCTTTTTTTTTAACCCTTCCTATTTGTCAGACTGGAAACCGAAAGCAACTGCAACGCATTTTTCGGACCGCGAAAGCACCAAGCCATGTGTTTGCATATGGGGGCTCATCCATCGTGACGGGAGGGTAAAAATGCTGTCGTCAGCGTGTGATCACTCGTCTGGTTTGCAATAGAATTTCATTCATTGTTTATTTATTTTAACTCAGTGTTCTGAATTTGAAGTGTAGAAAGACGAAAGTGGCTAAAATTTATGCTAGAAGTATCGTGGACGGGATTAGTAGATGATCATTGATTTATTCAATCATTTTATTTTCCACGTACGTATTTATTTTTATTGCTTAATATTTCTTAGTATTTATGTATGCATGCTCGCATATAACACAAGCAATTGGCCCCTTTTTTTCTTAGAAAGTGTGTGCTCTTTGAGTTTCGTTTTATTTTTTGAATTTAAAGTATTGGATAGTGTTCAATTTGGAGGACTTATCTCTTCATTAGAATGGTTGCTGAAAGTGTGTCGACCGGGCCTCCCAGCAGATATTTTAAAACATTAATATTAACTCTAATAACAATAACATTTAAAATACCCCCCCCCCCCCCCCCCCCCCCCCCCCCCCGGATAAAGACACCGGAAAATAAAGGAAATGAGCATGGTGTGTGAGTGCAAGACAAAATGAATAACTTTTGCAAACAAAAATACATTAAATTTCAAAGTTCTTTTGGTATCTCTTACAGAATATAAAAAAAAGGTCTCCTAAACAAGTAGGAAGAAAAATAACTATGACTGCAGACCAGGAAAATATTGAAAAAAAACCTTGTGATCTCCTCCTCGAGGAATCACGGTTTAAAAAAGGGGGACATGGATGACTTAACATTCTACCTTGATGAAAGTTTTCTCTGTAGGGAAGTCTGAATGTGGCACAGAGAAACGTCTCACAAAAAACACAGTAACCCAACAACAGTCATTGTTAATATAACAGGGTGTCTACCGCTCCGGAAAGTCTGGAAAAAGCCGGGAAATTGGATAATGGGTCCGGAAAATTCACCAAAAGAATCTTTTTTTTTTTTTTTTTTTTTTTTTTTTTTTTTTTTTTTGGTATCCCTTTTTTTTTAACCCTTCCTATTTGTCAGACTGGAAACCGAAAGCAACTGCAACGCATTTTTCGGACCGCGAAAGCACCAAGCCATGTGTTTGCATATGGGGGCTCATCCATCGTGACGGGAGGGTAAAAATGCTGTCGTCAGCGTGTGATCACTCGTCTGGTTTGCAATAGAATTTCATTCATTGTTTATTTATTTTAACTCAGTGTTCTGAATTTGAAGTGTAGAAAGACGAAAGTGGCTAAAATTTATGCTAGAAGTATCGTGGACGGGATTAGTAGATGATCATACGTGATTTATTCAATCATTTTATTTTACACGTACGTATTTATTTTTATTGCTTAATATTTCTTAGTATTTATGTATGCATGCTCGCATATAACGCAAGCAATTGGCCCCTTTTTTTCTTAGAAAGTGTGTGCTCTTTGAGTTTCGTTTTATTTTTTGAATTTAAAGTATTGGATAGTGTTCAATTTGGAGGACTTATCTCTTCATTAGAATGGTTGCTGAAAGTGTGTCGACCGGGCCTCCCAGCAGATATTTTAAAACATTAATATTAACTCTAATAACAATAACATTTAAAATACCCCCCCCCCCCCCCGGATAAAGACACCGGAAAATAAAGGAAATGAGCATGGTGTGTGAGTGCAAGACAAAATGAATAACTTTTGCAAACAAAAATACATTAAATTTCAAAGTTCTTTTGGTATCTCTTACAGAATATAAAAAAAAGGTCTCCTAAACAAGTAGGAAGAAAAATAACTATGACTGCAGACCAGGAAAATATTGAAAAAAAACCTTGTGATCTCCTCCTCGAGGAATCACGGTTTAAAAAAGGGGGACATGGATGACTTAACATTCTACCTTGATGAAAGTTTTCTCTGTAGGGAAGTCTGAATGTGGCACAGAGAAACGTCTCACAAAAAACACAGTAACCCAACAACAGTCATTGTTAATATAACAGGGTGTCTACCGCTCCGGAAAGTCTGGAAAAAGCCGGGAAATTGGATAATGGGTCCGGAAAATTCACCAAAAGAATCTTTTTTTTTTTTTTTTTTTTTTTT
This sequence comes from Cheiracanthium punctorium, assembly GCA_038373885.1. NCBI lineage: Eukaryota > Metazoa > Arthropoda > Arachnida > Araneae > Cheiracanthiidae > Cheiracanthium > Cheiracanthium punctorium. The sequence goes on along the minus strand of JAWZYV010012301.1, from coordinate 126,929 downwards.
TTTTTTTTTTTTTTTTGGTATCCCTTTTTTTTTAACCCTTCCTATTTGTCAGACTGGAAACCGAAAGCAACTGCAACGCATTTTTCGGACCGCGAAAGCACCAAGCCATGTGTTTGCATATGGGGGCTCATCCATCGTGACGGGAGGGTAAAAATGCTGTCGTCAGCGTGTGATCACTCGTCTGGTTTGCAATAGAATTTCATTCATTGTTTATTTATTTTAACTCAGTGTTCTGAATTTGAAGTGTAGAAAGACGAAAGTGGCTAAAATTTATGCTAGAAGTATCGTGGACGGGATTAGTAGATAATCATACGTGATTTATTCAATCATTTTATTTTACACGTACGTATTTATTTTTATTGCTTAATATTTCTTAGTATTTATGTATGCATGCTCGCATATAACGCAAGCAATTGGCCCCTTTTTTTCTTAGAAAGTGTGTGCTCTTTGAGTTTCGTTTTATTTTTTGAATTTAAAGTATTGGATAGTGTTCAATTTGGAGGACTTATCTCTTCATTAGAATGGTTGCTGAAAGTGTGTCGACCGGGCCTCCCAGCAGATATTTTAAAACATTAATATTAACTCTAATAACAATAACATTTAAAATACTCCCCCCCCCCCCCCCGCAAATGGAAACTTATATACGCTTCTGTCCTTCTACCTCCCAAAAGTCAGGAAATGGACTTTCAGAAATTTGGTAGACACCCTGTATAATTTCCCAGTTATTTATAATTTTTAATACATATTGTGTGTATGTGTATTAGATTGTGTGTATGTGTTAATAATGATTTAATAAATTTTTAGAAACCTCATTACTTTGAATTGCTTTGCACATTCTTGCAATCAATCATGGAATCTATTGATTTTGTCTCTGGAAGCACAACTGGTACTCAAGGTACAAATTATTTTATTTTATTTTTTTACCATTTAATTAGAAAAAACCTGTCTTAAGTGAAATATGGTAGTCTTCAACTAAACTCTAGTCTCCAATTAAAACATTTGCCATGAAAAAAAAAAAAAAAAATGGGGGAGGGATAAAAAATTATATAAACTGTATGGAATTATCCAAGCAACTATAACAAACTTTTTTAGTAAGAACTTATATGGAAAGGAAAAAACATGTAAAGCAGATATTTTATCATGCTCAGCTAATTCAAATTGCCATATAATTTAAGAGTGCAGCACAAATGCCAAAATATGGGCAAGCTATATATGACAGAAATAAACAGCTGTTTCACATTAAAAATTAATAAAAGGGGGGGGGGTCTGAAAAACTAGAAACTGGGTAACTGCTTTCCAACATTTGCACTGAAACATCATTTGGGGAAATGAAATAAATATAAATAATAGAATTGTGAAAATAGTTGACAGGCTAATAAGTGTATACTCAAACTTTAATGTTCACCACGCCTTTTTTAATAAAAAATCTAGGTGTTTTTTGATTTAAAAAAGCCTAGTGAACATTATAAGTTTGAGTATACTCGTATTCGCATATTAGCCTGTAAACTATTTTCACCATTTTATTATTAATATTTATTTCATTTCCCCAAATGATGTGTTTTAGTGCCAATGTTGGAAAGCAGTTATCCAGTGTGTAGTTTTGCTGACACTTCACCCCCCCTTTTTTTCCCTTTAATTTATTGTGAAATAGCTGCTTTATTTCTGTCATATATAGCTTGCACATATTTTGGCATTTGTTTTCAATTTGTGCTGCTACATGTTCTTTCCTTCCCATATGCAAGAAGACAACTCACATCTGTACAAAAGATTCCAATCAAAACTCCAAGAGAATCAGGCAGCCATGTCCTTTTTAAAGCTGGTAGAAAAATCAAGTTTTTGTATGAGTTTTACATTTTTAAATAAAATTTTGTATGAGATAAAATGTCTTAATTATGGATTTTTCACGATATTGAACATCTGTATATATCAGTCTTCTCATTGTAAATAAATTAAAAAAAAAAAAAAAAATTGCCAGTGACTTGAAATTATCAGGATATTTACAGTTTCTGAAAATATCAGGAAATTAAGTAAAAAAACCTAAAAGTAAACAGAGGATGTTTTAAACTATAGTTTGTAAAGAAGACTTTTTGTACCACTTATCTAGTAAAAAAAATAAAATAAAATTATATATATATAGTTTTCTTAACATCAGACTTATCCCTCAAATAGTTTAACACCCTAGGACCCACAGATTTCAGAATCTAGTGCAAATCCTAGAATTGTAGAGGAAAATAGCAAAAGTATAAAAAAGTGGTAATTAACTAAAAAAAATTTGAATAAAACTTTTACAAAGAATCTCAGCTCATTCAGTAAAGGTTTTAAAATATAATTTTGTCTTTATATGTAATGTGCATTTATCTTGTGTATTTTTAGTATTTTTCTTAAAATCCTAAATTCTTCAGGTATCATGGATGTATCTTTAATGATGAAAAGGAAAAAACCTCTTGGGAATTTGACATCATTTGTTGATATACTAGTTTTACTGTTAAAAACCTACCAGATTTACTCTGTTGAAGCAGAAGATGATTCTGTACAGGTATGTACCACATGTGTACATTCATCCATCATAAAGTGTTATGAAATATCAAAAATAATTTAATTTACAAAAGAGGATGCATGCTCACAAAACACACATATATGTATGATAGTAAAAAAGAATAATCAGTGGGCAATAATACTTTTAATTACTTTGTGGTTGTTGACCTTAATAAAATATTGCAAATCTTATATAATAAAATCCGAGAGTAAACAAAGTTTGTAGCTGGCTGGCTATGTATGTGGGTAAGTGTGTAACTACGTAATTTTGTATACGGCTTCACTGGGACATGTCCTTTCACACCTCGGAGCGATGTTTCTGAAATTCGAATAAGAAAATAATTTATTTTATGCTTCATGGAATATTTGGCATTTTTTCTCACTTAATACGTAATAACGCCGATAATTACACTCGCAGTAAAACAATATTTGCATCAGCAGATAGAGCAGAAAATTTTCTTTTAAAGCAGGGTTGTTAAAAACCCTGGTTTTTTCAGAAGAAGGGATAGGGTTTCAGAATATTTGAAAAAAATTTGCTTATTACTAAATACAACTTAAAGCAAACTAATTGATTATAAAATCAATTATAAATAAAATGTGGTTAATTTAATAGTAACAACTGATTACAATTATCAATCATACATGAAAAAATGTATAAATCAATTACAACAACAACCCCAATCATGGTTTGCTCTTAGATAAATTGACTATTAGTCATAATTTTAACAGTGATATACTAGTGCTTAGTTACAACACGATTTTTTTATGGTTAAAAAATCTTTATTCATTTTAATACAGATAGCATTAAAATTTACTCTAGAAAGTTTTAATGCCTATGTGAAGTCTGATTTTTTTTTTTCCCCTTAGGTAGTGGTGGTGTGGGGGGAGGTAGGGAGCTGTTTATAAACATTACAAGTGGTGTACTGATATTAAGCGATATATTATCTACATAATTAAAGTTGAAATTTTGAAAAAACCCAGTTGGCAGGGTTCATACGCCCTCAGGGAATTGAAAATTCGCTCTTAAAACTCAGGGAAATCTCATAGAAAATTTAATTTTTCTGTAAAACCTGGAAAATCCAGCTCCAACCCTGGAATTTAAAAAATTTTACCCCACTTTTTTTTTATGTTTCTTTCTTTTTACGGCCTTCTTCACTCTATCTAGTGGCCGACTAATTCCCTAATGATGCATGCACACTATCGGAAATGACATATACGAGATGAATCATCTGTTTTAAATCTTATTGTTACTATTGTTTAAAAAGCTGTTTTTTAAATTATTGTTAACATTTTCAGAATAAGGGCAGCTCGAATGAGGGAGACATGACCTATCATATTTTAGAATTTTTGATTCATATACTTTACAGAGACATTCAATTTGCATTTTGGACAATTTATAGACCTATCTAAAAAGTCCAATGGTTCCCTTTAAAATTTCAGCCTGAAGACATCCTTGTTTCAGAAGGGTCTGTCCCTTCTTAAATATGCCCTTGGTACTAAGGAATATGGAAATGTTTACCAATAACCTTGTGTAACTGAGTGTAGTATAAACAATTTATTGTGGATCTGTCAATCAGTAAAGTGCTGAAAACTCTTTTAACTCCTCTAAAGCTTTTACATAATTCCTGGGTTTTGTAAGTCAAATTGAATATGAAACCATATTGATGATGTAATCCATTGTTTGTGGTACAATTGAGGAAAGAGCATAATTTTGATTTCTATTAACATAATTTGATTACCTTAGAGAGAGGCATGTATATAAAAAGTGGTCACTCGGTACTTATGTTTATTTTTTTGAATACCATAAAATTCTTGCAAAATCACCTGGAAAACTCAGGGAATTTCATTTTGAAATATGAGTATGAACACTGGTTGGGTTTTTCAAGTGAGCTTTTTTTGAAAAAACCCATCCGGGTTTTTTCGGGTTGGGCAAAATCTTAACAACTCTGTTTAAAGACAGTTTGTTCTGACTGTGTAACATAATTTGCAGATTTTTGGGAATTTTTTTAATTACTTTTGACACGCATTTTCGTAAAATAATTTTAGAACTGTTGCATCTTGAATTCTGTTCATAACTGATTGATATTTTGTCAAATGATGGAGCATGCATTTTGCCCTCTTTTAAAAGAAAAACAGAGGGAAAATATGAATTAGAGATTTTTAGTAAAGAATTTTTAAGTAAAGAAGGATTTTTAATTCAATAGCAGCTGCTTAAAAATTTTGGTAGAGCATCTTGCGGGTTGTATTGGAAACAGTAATAATGAATAAAATTGCCCGTAGAAAAAAATTAATAAAGTTACTTTAAAACATGACTCCGTGTTTTCGTAAGTGAGATAAATTTACGTCATTTGGATGTAACGAGTTTCAAACATCTTTCAGAACGCAATCAGAATCACAGACTATCCCAAGCAAAAAATATACCACACACGAAATAATGGATGATATCGATACGAGGATATTTCAGCTACATGTCGATGGAAAATATAAATATGTACAGCTGCACGAAAAAAAAAAGTCCCACTTGTACTTTTTTCGGCCGTTGATCGTCATACAGCAAAATTACAGATACCAATCGTTGATTGACGTGCACTTTAATTTGCTATGCATAAAAATTGCATAAGGGGCCATCTACATATTGAAATTCACACCAACTTTTTTTCCTCCAATAGCAACCCCTAGATTTCACTTCATATTTCAAAAATTTAGCTCATTTTAACCCCGAATACCCATTTTAATAAATTTGAGCTGAAAATGGGTGAGTTATGAGCACCCAAAATCCCCTCCCCATATGTATACTTTAAATCATATCTCATATAATGTTGATAATAAGAAGCTGATTTTTATTCGTACTATTAGAACTAAACGACCCAAACATAATTTAATGTTATTATTTTAAATAAAATTTTAATATGAATTATAAATTATTAAATTAATATTAAAAAAAATTATGAATAGAAACATAGCCAAATTTCGATGGAAATAGATGCAGAAAGTAATATCACGTGGCTGTGCAAAATTTCAAATTTTTACCTTCGGTAGTTTAATTTATATTAAATAAAATATGTTATTTTCATGAGTTAAGGGACCATATATAAATTTATTAAGTGACAAGTTTTTGAAAATTGCTTAAAATAAAATTAAATTAGATTTCTTTTGTGCAAAAACACAGTAAAACATAGAGGTATTAAAAAATATCAAATTTTGAAGCGAATAAATTAGAGGTTTTTACAGTTTGATGGTGATTCTATAAAGCATCTATTGTTGCGTCCGTTACCATATTACCCCTAATAAAATATTTTCCAGGTATAGAATTAGATGCAGTAGATGTATCTCTTCTAATACAACGTCCTATTTCTGAAAAACTAACATCCTCAAGATTCCAGGCATGAATTTGAACTTTTTTAACATTGGAAACTTTAGGTCTTTGGACCTCCCCATACTTTATCAGACATTCAAAAAAACATTCAAAATCACGTTTTTCTGTCTAAATTTTCATCTGACTATAAATTAAAATACCGCCAGAAGTCTTATAAGAATATTGCACATTGCAGACGATAATAATAAATGAAGAAAGTGAAATAACAAACACAGTGATAATATTGGGTCGGCAAAAAAGTAATTGCGTTTTTTACATGGAGTTTAAACAAATAAATTTTCAATCATGAAACCATTCTTCAAATTTGACCATAGTAACATTCATGCTTGTAGTCAGAAGAGCAGCGAGCAGCCTCTCACTCCTGCCAACATTTCACCTGTCTAAGAGAACCATCAAGGGAAATACTCAATAACAATTTCAAAATTAGAAAGATTTTCAAAATCGTGAGCAGTCGTTTTGCATTTTTCCTTTAAATCATGTGTGCGAACCAAAGAACTTATGAACTCACGGGTCATTTTGACCACTGACTAAAGATTCTAATTTCTACCCTTGATATTCTTACTACAAAAAACTTTAAGAGATAGGGGAAAATATTTTCCTTGAAAATAATGTTTATTCCTTTTAATTCTCTTGAGCGAAATGAATGAAAGGCGAAAAGTTCGGAACCTACAAATAGCATTTTTCAATTTGCAGAAAGTCCCTTAAAAACGCACAAAAAAAATTTTGCAATATCTCCGGAAATTATCGTAGAAAATTGGTGAAAATATATATTCAGGGTGATTTGAAGGTTTTCTTTCGTTTAATGAAGTCAAAATACAGTGTTGCCATTGAGAAAAACGAAGTTGATGCAGACTTAAATATGAAGACGGCCCCTTATGCAAATTAGATAATAGCAAATTAAAGTATGCGTTATTTGCAAACGAATGGTATATATAACTTTCCTGTATGACGAACGACGGCAAAATAAAGAGCAAGTAGGACTTTTTTTTTTTTCGCAGCTGTACCAATCAGATTAAAGGAAGAATCTATTGTTGCAATTAATTGGTTGAGGGTCGTGTGTTGGTTGAAAAATGAAGTCACAGCGATATTGTCCATTCCTCAAATTCTCTTATTTCAAATCAAATGAGAGTATAGCCATTTATTAAAATTTAAGATTACGTATCATTTTCGGATTTTCACTCTCACATCCTGAAATCTATTAATCAATTTTTTTTTTTTTTTTTTTTTCCTCAAGTAATAAGTTGCATATTAAGGCCTTTATTCAATGATAAACAACTTAAAAATATAAACTGGAGACTTCCTACAAATTTTAAACAACATTTTGAATTTAATGCTTCCCGGTTTCCATAGCAACGACGGGAATGAAAAGTTTTGAGTAAAAGAAATCATGAATTAAAATTAAAGAACAAGTATCATGTAGGAGGTCAAAAGTTCGTTGCATTTGCTATGGGTAATAGCATAGTGCGCATATGCAGCTTCCGGTAAGTTGAAAAGTTTGTTGCCAGACATACGAAAAAAAACTGCAAAATAACTGCTGTAGCATTAAGAATTTTAAAAACTCCTCTAAAATAATGTTTTTTTTTTTTTTTGTTTTTTTTTTCATAATATGTATTTTCATGTTCCTAAGCAAAGAACTCTAAACATTAGCTTACCTTTCATTTCACTGTTGAATTTGGAAGCTTAAGTGGCAGTAATGGACAGAACTGTACTCAGAAAAAAAAAAAATAAATAAATAAAAATGGGAGGGGCTGGGGATCCAAACATTGGAAAAGGCAGAATTTTTCACATAGGAAGACTTTATTTTGTTTTAAAAAATAAAGTCTTCTGGAGGGGGGAAGAAGACCAGACCCCCTCCTTTCTCTAAATATGTCCTTGGTAATGAATTATGTTACTATGGTAACAATTATGATAAATATGTAATTAGTTTTTTATGTTAAATTCGATACGTAAGTAAATTTGACATCATTTTCATGTCACGAATTTAAAATTGCATCAAATCTTAATGAGGATAATGCGCTTTGCGGAAAATTTACTTCACTAAGGTTTACTTTTATGCAAGCCAAAATATTCACGAAACAGTGGATGTTTCATGTAGATATTTCTATATGTCTGTGATATCAACATAGTTTAAAACTTTTTATAGAGTTATTAGGCAAGTTGGAGTGTATAGGCTGATTAATTTTATTTTTCGCATAGTTGGTGAAAAATAAAATTAATCAGCCTATACACTCCAACTTGCCTAATAACTTGAAAGGTTGATGGAATCACTTTCTAAAAATATACTTTTTATAGAGTTTTACCAATATGTTCTGCAGAATGACTGAGATTGCACATCGCTCAAGGTTTAGGAATTAGAAGACAAAATAAAACAGTGGTCCACATCATGGGACTTTTTTTTAGAACTAAACGTAAAGACAAAACTATCCTGCAGGAGCACTTTAAAAGCGAACAGATTTGTCTGCAAAACACTGTTTACATTCTGTTTGATCTGAAATAACGCTGACGTAAATTTTGTATTATCATTTTGCAGTAACGCTAGCATTTCAGTAAGTATCTGTTAGCAAAAGCTTATGTCACGAGTAAAAGAATTCTTCATATTTTTTAAATTTCGTAAAAATGGAACTAACATGAGTAAGAAAAACATGATTCAATCCGTACGAAGAACGGGTAGGCAACTAGTAAAAATAATAATCTTCACAATTTATTGTAAAAACCATAGCTACACAAGAAAAAAGAACTGGGATAGTCCTTTACTTCCTTAGGATTTCTAAAATTGATCAAAAGTCAACTTTCTCTTGATGTTGGAAGTTTTTTGTAGGTCCAAATATCCATAGGAGAGAAATGCCTCGAAGCATCCCTTTGTTGCACTAGTCTAAAGTAGTGGTAGTTTATATAATAGATCTTAAGAATTTATTTATAAATCATTATACATAGTGTGTTTTAAGTATTTTTTATATTAATTCATGTGTGGGTGTGTATATATATATTTATATATATTGCTTATAATATAAAGTGAAGAGTTTAATGTTAGAGCTGTCAAGCAACAAATATAAGATATAAATTTCTATTTATGCTAAACTATTTAAATTATCATGGTATTTATACAGCAAATTTTTTTATGCTAAAGTAGTGATAATTAATTTTCACTGCTCTATGTACTATGTGACCCAACTTTAGCCATTTCTTATTCTCTTCTATTACTTTCAGAGCCAAATGAAGGTAACTATGGGCCCTGAGCAAAAGGGAAAAAAATGGGACCCAGCCAATAATCCTGCCTCCTCATTTCTAAAAAAATTATGATGCATGTATTTTGAAAAGTTTAAATATTTCCTCCCTGCCTCCTCATAAAATTCTATTTTAAGTAATCTAAAACAAACAAATATATATGATTTCAGTGAAACATGTCAGAATGCTCTATCGGCTATAGAGCGTTTCAAAAAACTGAAAAAGTGTTATTGATTAAAATTATTTTATACAAATGTAACTGTGTTACTTTCATTGCTTTATAATTCAAATATAATATAACTTGATTTTTTTCCTTATTTCTTTTGTTTTCCTGTTTACAAACTTTTGTTTCTCCATTCTGAACTAAAATAAAGTGCATATACACTGGATTCTCTTTTTGCACTTTTTTTAAGCACGGTTTTAAAATAATATATTGTAAAAGAAATTATTAAAACTATTTTTTTAAATCTTTATTTTATGAATATATAATGGCAATACTATTATTCTCTGAGAGTTTTGCATATATTTAATACTCAGCATGAACAGAGTTGTGCATCACAAAATTTATTCACCATTATTCTTTATTTAAGGTATTCGCAAAACTTCTGTGCTAAGCATTTCTGTTTCTAAAACCTTTTTCATTTTTACGTTGTTTGTTAAGGAAGTTATAGTTATTTTAAAATACACCATCAGCTGCAAAATTGCATCAGCTAAGAACTTTAAATGCATTTTTCTTAGTATTTTGTTTTTCGCATTTTCTTTTCACTATTAACACCATAATTTCTATATTAGTAAAGATTTTTTATTGAAATTTCCAGTATGTTTAGAATATTTTTGGCTATGAAGTGACTTAAAATATTTTCTTACATAATTATTTGCTTTTATTTTAAGTTTTTTTTGTTGGCAACAGGCCGTACATTTGAAAAAATATGCATATTTAATCACGTATTTGGCCATAGTTTTATTTTCCTGTTAAAATTTCTCTTAGTTTTTTCGTTATTTCAAATATTATTGTGATATAAACCTCACTGTTAAAAATAATTAAGATTCATTCAGTTGAACCGTGTTCAGTGGTTAGCCGTTTTGGCGAGATTTTAGTGAAATTTAATATAAAAACACCCAATTTCTAAAAATATATGTTAATTATAAATAATTTTCTGGGTAATTTTCTTTTTCTATTCTACAATTTACATGAAAATTAAACAAACAAAAAACAAAAAAATCTAAATTGTAACTTAAAACAGAAAAATTGCCCTGAACATAGACGGATACCTTGAGTATACTTTGTATATGGTATTGCACCGAAAGTATTCCACAGTGTAATAAGGGAATCCACTTTAAATCTGTATATAGATAGATTTCATTTTACTAATGTGCACCTATATTATACTGCTGTCTGCCACACATATAATCAAAATTGACAGCTTGGATTTTTGCAGTCAGGTGCTCCTACAATTCAGAGAAAACTTCATATTGTGAAAAATGCTGCACCATTGGACATTTTGAAAACATATTTTGGAAATATTAAATCAGGAAGCATTATTCCCCTATCCCTGGAGCAGCTAGTTGATCCTGTTTCAAAACTGTTTATGAAAAATAATAATAAAAGAACTTCAATTTGTCATAATGATGCTAAGGTAAAGTATTTTAACTCCTCCAAACTTTCAGTTTAATCTGTTAATGCATCGCTTAATTTCTTTTTCTCTCTCTGTTTATAGCTGGAAACTTTATGGAATGTGATAACTTCCTCCATCGAACGATATTACTTGGGCCCATATGATTCTGATTTTCTAAATCTAATGAGCCCACTTCTGGAAGCAACATTCTCTCATCCAAAAAGAAATCTCAAGGAAAAAAGTCGTAGGTTTTGGTTTGCTACTTTTGGGCCCACTGCATCATCTTTGCAGTTTCCGGATTCTTTGAAGTAACTACTGTTGTTTGAAATTTTTAACTTTACTGTTATATGTATGTTACATAATCAGTACTTTAATAGACTGTGAAACCTCTCTGAAAAGCCATATATTTCTGGTTCATAATTTCTGCCTATAGGCTCAATGTTAAGGACCACTATTTACACTCATCTATTTGAAAGACCATTTTTCAACTTTTTGGTAGAAGGATAGAAATACTCCTCTGGGGTAAATCTCAAAATTTCTCCTCTGTGGAAGGCTAGGTGGCAGAAAAAGGGCTGTTGTCCCCTATCCTGGAATTGTCTGTGCATCCCACAAGGAAAGGAGTTGCTCAGATTCCAGTTATATCTCAAATTGGATGCTTTTCCTAAAAAAAGAATTATCACTTGTCTAGCTAGGGGAGAATTTTTTTAAAAAGCTGTATAGACATGATATATTATAGATTAATTCAGTAACAGTTTTAAGTTGTATATATGTTGCATGAAAGTTCTGAATACTTTTATTCAGAGACCACCTCTGTGAAAGGCCAATCTTGTATGGTCCAGAAGGTGAAATAACAGGGTGTCTACCATCATACAAAGGTCATGAAAGTCATGGAAAGGTTGAGAAATTGAAGAATCAGGTCACAATTCTAGACTCATCTACTTTTTTATCCCATTTCATTCAAATTCTTTATTTCTGATTTTCAGTGTTGAGTCTAGAGAAACTACTATTTTATTTATCTTTTTTTAAACTTCATTAATTCTTATTTTGATTTCACTAGTGATTTCCTTGAGAAAGGAAGTTGATTTTTTATCCCAGCATCAATGGTGTGTGTAAGGGAGGGAATTTGCTGAGTGTGCTCTCCTAAAGAGGGAGTAAAACTGCTGGTGTAGCTTTCAGCCTGTAAAATACTTTGTTAGAAAAACAATCTGTTGTACAGAAGAGATGTCAACAATAAATTATTTCCTGCTGTAAATGGCTTTTTACAGTCTCTTATAAATGCTGTAAGTAATTAATAAACACCACATGTTTTTATTGTTATTCATCTTTTCTTCACACATTCATCCAGACTTAAGGTGGGCTGTACAGAAAATTCAAGACAAGCGCAATTCTGTAGGTGGGGGATTGTCCCATTGTGGGAGGTGTTTCCCGCCAATATACTGTTTTCCAACTAAACCATCAGCTATTTGGAACTAATTTCAGCATGGAAGTATATAGGGGGGGGGCATCCCTCCCCCTTAGTCTCCACACAAACACTAATTATAGTCAAATATTCACCATTGAATCCATTGCTCAAAATAGTATATGATAAAAAATATTAATTTTCATAATTCAGTACATAAAAAACACAATTTGCTATTAAAAAAAAGTGAAAAAAAATTTAGTGCTGTTGAAAGTTTATTTGTTTATAGTAAAATTTACTGTCAAATAAATTTTATATATTATAAAATTGCATTTGGATAAGAGATTTAGATAAGATTAGACACCCACCCAGCCTTCCTTTTAGCTAGAAACCTCCTATAAGAAAGATACCCATGAGTTTAATTTTAATTTTTTTTTTTTTTTTTTTTTTTTTTTTTCCATCAGCATCCAACTTTTAGTGTTTCCTGAAGTGAGTAGAGCTTCTTTTTCCATCTGTAACTACCTTTTATATTTCTTCGTAAAAGGGGAAAAACTCTTTATCTTTAATTAGATCTGGTCATGCCTGCAACTAGTGGAAGGTTGGAATAGGGCACATATCTGAATGCCATGCTGAGGGGATTGCCAAAACTAGGGTTTAGCCTGGATATCATAGTCTTTAATTGTGACACTGACTATACAGTACAATACAATACAGTACAATGTACACTATACTGTACAATGTATACATAGACGATTCATTTGACAAATGAATGATAGTAACTTTGATACATGAGAATACAATTTTATTTTTCTGCTTATGATGGTTATAAAATAGAATAGGAATGTTCCGCCCAAAAAGAAAACAAAAAATTAGGTGAAGAAAAGTTTTGATAGAGAGAATCTAACTTTTACTTGTGTTCTTCCTGGAATCTGTAGATATTGTTTTCTGGATTGATTCATAGGTCTGAAAAATATAACAAAACCCAACGATGTTGTGCTACTCCTTTCCCCTTGATTTGCCCCTGATGCAATGCAAAATTTATTTAATACGGAAGCTAATTTAAACCCACATTTTAAGATCTGAAAAATGAAAATTTCTTTTCCACTAAATATTCAAAATATAGAAATATTTTGAATGGTTATCATTTAAACTAAATTGTTGATTTTATTCATCTGTTTGAAACATGTAGACTTCTTATAAAAGAAGTTTTAATGTTAAAATATTTTAAACAATAAATGTATCTTTGTGTAAATCCATTTATTTAAATTGATTAAATTACATAAGAATTTGTATTGATTTTGAACTATTGCTGTTACTTAGCATTTGCATTTGTAGGATTTGCCTTTCTCTATTTCAGGCAAAATAATAATTTTCAATATCTAAATATTTTACTATTTATTTTTTTCGAATTTTTGGTATGGAAAATTTACTATTTGAGCAAATATGATAACAGCATGTATTACATATAATAAAAGATATAAATAGTGAGTTAACTTTTTTCTTATGTGTAACCCGATTGCTTATGGTAGAAAAGTCATAATTTTATGTTGCATAGCTTAAAAAAACAAAAACATTATATTGTTATTTTGCTTTATTGAGTAACTCCTGCTTCTTTATTATACAAAAATATGCAATAATATATATTAATGGTAATGCTAAGTTTAAAAATATAATTTTCTTTGATTATATCAGCATGATGTATTTGATGTTTGGGATTCATATTTGTTGTGGTCAAGAAAAGACCATGGAAAAGTCAAGAAATCAAGCTAACTTTATGTGGTAGACAACCTGAATAATTAAAACTTTGCAAAATAACCCAAATAAAAGGTACTTATCATTCTAAACACATGTTTCTGACGAAAAAATGTTTGTCCTTCATCAGTCGTAGTCCATACACAGACAGGGACTGGGGGGAACTGAAAAGAGTGAGCAGAAAATAAAAGCAAAGAGCGAGTTGCCAGGCAGAAGGAAAAAAATCTTAGGAACCAAGGAGAATAAGATGGGAATATAAAAATATAGAATAAATAAATAAAAATGAAAGAAAAGTGCACAAAATAGAAACATGTAAAAAAACAATAGAGAATAGAATAACAAAATGACAACAACAAACATAAAAACTTTAATTTTTTATAAGCATTACAACACTTTTTTGTTAAATTAAAAGCATCAAGTAAATACAGAAATACACCCAAAATAACAAGAAAATAAATAAAATTTTAAATAGGAGGAGGGGAAGGAGAATAGAGGAAGAAACTAAAAAAAAGCTTTACAACATTTAGGAAAGTTTCGTTGTATTAAAAGATTGGAATTAATTTTTTTAATTGATTAATTAACATTGGTATGTTAATTTGTTTTAAATAATGAGCTTAACTGTAGGCAAATCATTTATAGTAAAGCTGCAAAATTTTGTGTTACTTGATTGTTGACTAATTTTATTGAGGTGGTGGAAAGATTGCCTAACTTATATAGTGCATATACATATAGTCCGTTATATATGCACTGTATAAGTTAAATTCGTTAAAAACTATTTATTTAATATTTACTTGTTTTTTCTAAATAGCATTGTATTTTTTTATCAATTCATAAAAACCCAGTTGAAAAAGTAACAAATAAAATAAATACAGATCTGTTTTTAACAACTCTGCGTGATACAATTTTTTACTGTGAAATTTGGTAGTAATCTAAAGACCATTTTATTTTACTTGTTTATTTCGTTTAAGCATTTATTCTTTTGTGTAGAAACTTGTTGAAGAAGATGAAACTTTCTTTATTGCCTGAAGATATAAGCCCAGCAGATTACAGTGCATCCCCAATGCCAGATTCACTTTCTGAGGTTTGTTAGATATTTGCCTTACACTAATGTGTGTTTTAATGGTATAGGAAATGTGGAGGTAGAAAGTTTGGCATGTTAAAAGAGGGGAAAAAATACAGGATTTTTTCCCAGTAATTAAATTTATGTATCTTGATTGTATTTTATCTTTAAAATATACTTTTTTTTTTTTTTTAATTGTATCTATTGTTAGAGATAGATTTGTTCAATGTAGGAAAGTGTTTGGGTACTAATAACAAAAGTAAAATATGGATTGTATCTCTTATAATCACAAAATGAATACAAAACAGAAATGAATGTAAGGTAAAAACATGGAATTATTACACAATGAAACCCATTAACACCGTGAATTTAATTTAGAAACACATATAGTTTTCATAGATTATGAAAAAGCTTTCGATCTATGTAGACAGAGAAGTACTATGGCTTGTGATGCAAAAAAGAGGCATCCCTCGACGCTTGATTAAAGCATGGCAAACCTTATGTCCAAAAACAATTTGACACGCAGGAGGTTAAAACTAACCAAAGCGTTAGACAAGTCTGTGGTCTGTCCCTAATCCTCTTCAATATTTATACTGACGACATCATACGAACGTGGAAATTATCACTAAATACTGGTATCCAGTTGAATTTGACAACTTGTGTCAATACATAACTCTTTGCGGATGACCGAATAATAAATTCAGACAAATGAAGATGACCATCAATAATCTACCTACATCCTTCATAAAATGTGTCAAGACTATATTATGAAAATCTCAATTTCAAAAACGAAAACAATGGCACTTAAAGTCTAAGAACCCGTCAGAACAAAAACTGTTATCGATAATAAAATTATCTATCAAATACAACACTTCACCTATCTAGGCTGTGGCATCACCTTCGACTATGATAATGATGCCCTAAATAAGCTAAACAAATTCTAACACATCTGTGACACTCTAAGAAGAACCTTAAAGGGGAAAACAAGAAGAGAAATGCAAATGAAGTTTTATAGGGTTAGTATGGCAGTTCTGACGCTATTATATGGTTCAGAGACATGGACTTTAGGTGCCCAAGATATAAGCAGAATCCAGGCAGCAGGGATGAGATATTTACGATCTGTAAAAGGCTGCACAATTTTGGATAATATAAGAAATGAAAATATTAGGAGAGAATTAAATATATTCAGTCTATCTGAAAAAATACAGGAATATCATATGGGCTGGAAAAATCATATCCAGCATATTAAACACTGAAGACTACCCATAGCTGCCCTGTACTACAAGCCTAGGGGCAGGCAAGACTGTATCAGACCGAGAAAAAGGTGGTTGGACCAGGAGGCTGGAATAGGCGTCTTGCCTAATCCGTGGTGATAATGAAGCCCATTACTGAGCAAAAGAAACGATGAAAATAAATAAGCTTAATAGAAAATCATCAAAAATTATAGGTAAGTGGAAAAGTTTAAGCAGCCTTAAATTGTCTCGATTTCTTATGATGCAGAATTATTTAATGCTCCTGTTGCCAAGACAACTTAAAAAAAAGTGTAATTTTGTCAAAATCTTTGTGCATTATCTAATTAAAATTCAAAACATTGTTTGCTTTCAAATTTGTAAAAAATTTCTTAATTTGTTTCTTTATTTCTCAACTTTTAATTACAAGTAAAATGTGCATTTTATAATATAACGAAATTTTTTTAAAAAAGCACTCTTTAATGGTAGGTGTAAAGATAGAGAATAGAATTTAAAAATTATTCAAAAACGTTTGGTAAAAGAGTAATTTCTCTTTGAAAAATTCTCAAAAATTGGTAAACACATACACACGTTGGTTAAACATTCATAACAAAATGTTTCCAGTAGAAAATTTTCTCATCGAATGTCATAGTGATTGTTTGTTTAGAGATGTTATTTCTGCTCCTATTATTGATTATACATGAAAATCTGTCAAAAATTCATTTAAAAAATTGTTTTAATTTTCTATGCCAAATTTTGAGAAAGTCCATTTGAGGTGCATGATTTCACCTTTTCTTCATTTTTTCTTCTTTCTTCATCCTTCTTGAGAATGACTATCTTTTACTGAACATGCATTTATTGAAGTCTCTAAAACCTAATGATTAAAAATTAACCCTTATTTTAACATTTTAATTAATATTTTTATTAATTAATGCAATTTAAACTCACTTAAGATTTTCTGCAAGTTGCAATAGATTTTTAAGGTCAAAACTACTTAAAAGATGCTCATTTGAAATGAATTTGTGAAATGTTTATCGATGAAAATTGTAACCATGGCTGCCTGTGCAGTTACATATTGAAATCAAGAGTAAAAAAGTGGATTTTTTCTAAAATTTGGAAACTAATGCTTGAATGAATATTTATTTACATATTACATAGGAACGAACTTGCACACACCGTCCTCCACTTTTCACACTACATCATATAAATTTTTATTTTGAGAAAGGATGCTCCTATATTTTAGAGAAACGCTCCTATATCTTACAATTGGAGATTGACAGCTCTGCTGTTTGTCCATAAACTCTCCAACAAACAGACTCATAGATATCTTTCTAATTAGTGAAGATTATGTGTCTTCATTGCTTCTATCTTGTTAAACAGCTTGAATTCTTTTTTCACAATACTTTCTGCCGTCATAAAAATAGTTTGCATAATGATAACACTTATAAAAACTTATTTAAGTGTAGTTGAAATATTTATTTATTTAAGAAGAGAATTTCAATCTGTGTATATATATATATATATATATATATTATAAAATGTTTTTTGACTGAAGTGTGAGAGAAATGCTCATAGTGCAACCAATGACAAATTAAAAATGTGTTTTTATATCTGTATAAGCATTTTTTTTCATTCCCCTCACCATCATGAAAATTATACAATCTTTGTGACAGTATTTTAGTTCTGTTTTTGTTTATATACATATTTCCCCCCTGTTTTTTAGGATAGCATAAATGTTAATGCACCATTGATTTCTACGCCTATTGTTCCTAAACTTCCAGCTGTCAGTTCTACATTATTTAAAAGCCCTGTAAATGGAGAATCTTCAAAAGCACCTACTAAAGATAATAAACAGTCACCAAAAGTTTCTATTGATGATTTACCAAGTGAGGTCAGAAAGTACTCTTATTTATATCATCCTTTTTTGTATTTTGTAAAAAATATAAATTACAAATTTTAACAGTTAATTTTTAAATTTGTATTATATTTGCTATTAAGTTATGTGCATAGTCAGATAAAAGAAAAAAACTATCTGCACACTCATAATCCAAAACTATCTTCAAACTGATATCTCATGATAACTGAATACATAAGAACACGCATACAAGGGTTGCTATTTATATTTCTGGCCTAATAATGAAACAACAAATATTTATGATCTAAATTGGTTTTATTGTTTTGCAAAATATTCTCCATGAAGATCAATGCATTTTTGCATGTGTTGGAACCAATTTTCGAAGCACTTTTCCACTCCAATTGAGGTAACTGCAAAACCTGCATTTTGAATGTATCAACCTCTTCTTTGGGTGTCGAAAATCGTTGTCCACGTTATTTGCATTTCAGAAAATCCTTTGTTTGAGCCGATGTGTGAGAGCTTGCATTGTCATGATGAAGAATCATGCGTCTTTTCTTCTGCTTTTTTCAAATTTCTCCGACGACTTCTGACAAACAAATAGTCGTGTACCATTCAGAATTGACCGTCCTACGCTGCTCTAATACCGCTGTCACCACATGACTGGTAATGCTGAAGAAACAGGCAACCATTTGTTTTGATGTGCTTCTTGCTCGTACAACTTTTGTTGTATTTTGCTCATCTTGGAAGACCCATCCTCTCACATGACAAAGTGCCTTTCTGGCAGTCTAAAATAAAATTATTTTCCCTAAGAAAATCTAAACCTAAAACTATGTCAAAATTTGGTGAAAGCATGGAAAGTGCGACAAGAAATTTCGCTTAAAAAGAGGCATTATTAATTTTTATATGACACTTAATTGCATTTTGAGTTTCAATATTAAAACCCATAAGGGTACATAACTGGAAATTGGGCCCTGAAATTTGCTCAAACGAGTCCAATGAATTTAAAACCTGCTGTAAAATTAGACTCACACACGCTCCTGAATCAACAAGGGCAGTATATTTGCTTTCCCCACACGCCACGGAAATAATAGGGAGAAAGTTAGGAAGAAAACTAACAACCTCGGGGAAAGGATCCTGAAGGGGTTCTGCGGAGTGCTGCGATCCTGGGCAAACTCCCCGCTTTATTAGTTTGGGGACTCCTGATTCGAGCCCTCACTTTTATCTTTTCTACCCTTTGCTTCCTCCCGCATCCTCTTTCTGCAGAAGCGGCTAATATGGCCTATGGCCGAACAATAATAGCAGGTGACATTCCAATGCGGCTGGCTAAACTGAGGCAGTTGTGGACGAGTTCTGTCCAAGTGCATCCTATCTAACTGTTGCTGCATGTCAGCTAATTGCTTTGTGACCATCTCTAAAGAGCGAGTATAGGTCTCCGTCACACTGCGCACGGCCTGGGCTACCTCATTTTCAACTTTTGAGGCCTGGACCATATTTACATTTGTTGTGAACCACTGGAAGGACTCCTCAACACGTTTTGCAACTTCCCTAGCCCCACTAAAAGTTGCTGGATTTACAACCATCACCTGAGCTCTAATATTGGGATGGAGACCAGCCCGAAATTGGGACAACAGCATATCCTCTTTAAAGGATGAAGGGAGCGGCTCAGACGCGGACTTTGCTTTAAGGTTGCTGTTAGCAACACCATCTAACCACATTGCAAAATCTCTAACAGATTCCCCAATTGCCTGGGTGCATGATGTGAAGTTCAAGATTGCCTGCGCATAGTCTAGCAAAATGGTCCTGGAAGACCTGTCTGTATGCTTTGAGCATCTCAAAAGACTTGCCCTTTACCGAGGACAAAAAAACTGTCTGGTTGCTCCCTGCAAATGGAGCTGGGACTAACTATAGATTGCTGGTCTGTCCAACCAGTGGCCTTAGCGACGGCCTCCAAGGCGTCAAAGAAATCACAAACATTCTTGCCCGTAAGGGTGGGTAACATCATTACCAAAAGTGGGCATGGTACTGGGGTAGTACCAGAGGCACCGGGCAACACAGATTCGGAATCAGGTGGCATTTACACAAATAAATGAAATATGTCACCCCCAAAATCACAAAAATAATTCAAGTTTTGACCTCCTAAGTACAAAAATATTAAAATATGGTATTTGGTTATGCAAGTTTCACCACACCAAAGCTGAGTTTTTAGTTCCGACAGGGGTCACGGCACCAAAACTTTGTCATGTTGCAAAAAAAAAAAAAAAAAAATGTTAAAAAATTTCAAAAGTTGCATTGTGTTCAAAAAAATGAAACAGCAAGGTACCAAGTCAAAAAAAGCGAGCCCCAGATATAAGTCGGAATTGCCTCAGCTGAAAAGGAAATACCGTAATTTCGGGCAGATAAGCCACCTGGCGTATACGCCGCCCTCCTTCAATACAGTCTTTAAAAATTAAATATTTATCAGATAAGCCGCCCTGTCGTATACGCCGCGGAACGGCGCTTAATATTTTCTTATATGTACCGTATTTTCGTTAGCGCCGCGGCACTTTACCAGAAAAAATAGCAATCACAAATGATAGCATTTATTTTCAACATAGTTATTAAAGAGTAATAAATATAAACAAAAAATACCTTACCTTGAACTTGCCAAAAACGTATTCTGCTGATTTCTTACAGATGTTACTTTCCCAGATCGGTTTATCCCTCATAAATTACCATATTACAAGAAATACAAAAATCAACTAAATAAAAATCAACTTCATTTATTCAAAACCTTCAAAATCTGAATTATCTGTGTCAGAATTGAATAGCTTTAATAAGTCGCCATCAATGTCACTTTCTTCACTCTGGTCTACATCACTTATTTCGACATCGCTATTTTCATTTTCTTTTTTAATTATTTCGGCTTTCATGAAAGCTGATACAATCGAATCGGCCGGGACAGCTTGCCATGCCTTGTCCACCCACAAAGCAACTTCCTCATATGAAGCTTTTTCATTCGTCCAAAGTTAGTGAACGAATGAAGTCCAGATCGCATCCATTCCTCCCACTGCTTACGCAATTCGTGTTTAAACATTCTATTGATGGAGAGATCCAGTGGCTGAAGTATTTTGGTGAGCCCACCTGGGATCACCGAAAGATTGGTGCTAAGTTTTTTTGCTTCACATTTTACTTTCTCCACTAAATGGGATCGCATGGAATCCAGAACAATGAGCCCACGAGGTTGGAAAAAAGCGCCTTTCCTTTTTCTGTAAATTTCGTTAAGCCAAAAAAGCATGATCTCTTCGCACATCCACCCTTTCTGGTTTGCAGAAATGATAACTCCTCTAGGAAAGTTCCCTTTCGGAATTGTTTTCCTTTTAAAAATTATCAAAGGGGTTAATTTCTCTCCATTGGCGGCACATCCCAAAACACACGTAAACGATGTCTTCTCATTTCCTGTTGTTGCGATGGATATGGTTTTTTCGCCCGTTAAATCAACAGTTCTATTTGGAGGACAATCGAAGGTAACGGGCACTTCATCCATATTAATAATTTGACTTCTGTTCAAATTTTTTTCTTCGATTTTCTTATAAGTGTATTCTAAGAAAGCTGCTTTCTTTTCTTGCCAATCTGCAGGAAGCTTCTGTCCAACTGTTGTTTTAGTCCTGATTGATAATTTTTTGCGTTTCATAAATCTGAAACACCAATTAGGTCCTCCAATAAAGTTTTCAATTCCCATCTGCTTAGCTATTTGTTTTGCCTGAAGTCTAATTCTTACTGTTGATACACTCAGTCCCTTTTGTCGTTGCTCTGTCACCCACTTTGCCAAATTTTCCTCTAAAACTGGCCAAGCTACTACGCCTGTCCGACAGCTTCTCTTAGACTTCGGCATCTTTTCTAGCTTCTGCTTCTCAGACTTACATCGCCGGATGCATTTTTCATCAATTTCAAGCTCTCTAGCTGCAGCCCGATTGCCAATTTCCTCAGCCCTCTTCACAGCCGAAAGCTTAAAAGCAGTTGTATAACTTTTTCTTCGAGGAGCCATTATAATTAAATAATAATAATAATCGAGCAAGAGATAAAGAACTGCAACAAGTAAGCAATACACGTTCACTAGCACAAAGCAGCAAGACACGTGTGTGACCGGATCAGAGAAAGCAGGTTGTCGTTGTTTTGCTCGAATTTGACTATCGATATATGCAGTCGATTATTGACGTTAACAGACAATCGTGAAATTCACCATTGGTTAGTTTCAACACCACTAACCATTGGTTAGTTGTTGGGGGGAGGGAGAGAGAGAGAAAAAAAAATGTGGGCCTCCGGACTCCGGATTATTGCCTCCCTGGAAGTTTGGAGATAATGGGGAAAACTCCTAATGTACTGTAAAGGAAATGAATGGGTGGGGTGAAAATAAAAATTTGAAGGCATGTTTTCCCACAAGGTGAAACTGGACTCAGAGCGGTCAATCCAGTTTGATCTTTTTATGGGCCCGTTTACATGCGCAAAAATGCGGAGTAAATCCCGGGACTTACACTGCTTTCTACCCCGCTTCCCCTACTTAGGGGGGAAAATGCGGGGTAGAAAGATTCCTGGTGGAAAGGAGGGTTAATGGAGAGTCAACCCTGCTTTCCCATGATGCATTGCGAGTTTTCCCCTGTACTCCGCTTTAACCCGGGATTTTCCATTTTCACATGTAAATGGGCCTTAAGTGTGAAATGGGCTTTGTACTACATGTATCAATGCTGAATGTGCTTAGAAATATACCTAACTTGTCATGACCAAAGCGTTCAAAAAGAGTCAACCGAGTAGAAAATACGAAATCCGGAATAGTTGGGATGACGGGATTCCAAATTATGGATTATGAACATAAATTTAGTTAAGATGTTAATAATTATTTATATTGAAGTGTTTAATTATATTACAAATATAACATATCTTTGCACTATTGAAAAAAGTTACAGTGTAAGCCATGGGCACCGGCAGAATATTTCCCAGGGAGGGGGCAAGGACTACTTCAACGTATGGTTAACATGTTGGAAAGAGCAAAAAAGCAAGGAAAAATACTGCATACAAAAATTCAGTGGGGGGGGCATTGCCCTATGCTGCCGGTGCCCATGGTATAAGCTGAACTATCGTCAGGGCTGCCACTACCAGTAACAGCGCCCGGGACCAAATTTGAAGTTTGTATTTATAAATAAAAACTGAATGATTCGTTGCATCTGGGACCAGAGGTTTTTATTGTACTGTGCAGGGCCGGCTTAAGGTAATTGGCTCCCCGGGCTAGCTAATTCTCGGCGCCCTTTTAAATAACTCGTTTATAATAAGCCCTTATTACATTATTATTGTTTATAAGAACCCGGATTTAACGAGAAAGTCGGAAATATTAGGGTGGTACAATGTTAAGTCTTTGAGAATATAACTCGCTTTTAACGAGTAAACCCGGTTATATCGAGAAATATTTTCGTAATTAGTAATAAAATTGCTATTAACTTCCACCTCTCCATCTCAGATAATTATTTTAGAAAAATTCTCTTAACATTCCGAAGTCAATAAAAACGACAAAGATGGCGAAGAATATGAAGAAACTACAAAGGGGACTCAACTGACCATGGGCAGGTGGGCCAATCCAACCTTGTATAAAAAGAACTTTCTATAAAAAAGAAAAAAAAAACAGTTCCCTCCCCTAAGATCAAGCTTTAAAAGCGCCCTCTAAACGCATGGCGAACCCGGGCAGCTGCCCGAGTTGCCGGTACCTTGAGACGGCACTGGTACTGTGGACAATTATAGCTTTCATTTTTGGGAGAAGGAGGTGCAACCCTCTCATAAACTTGTTGGGTGATGGAATTAAAGATATTCTTCGGGAACTTTTTCGGTGTGATATGAATTTTCAGAGTTAAAATATATTGAGATAAAAAGTTCTGAATGAATTTATTATAACTATTATTGGGAAAATAGTTTTACGGGCTTACGGAGCCCCCAAAACTCCGAGCCTAGGTACTGTGGGACATATATCATTCCCCCCCCCCCCCCCCCCTCCCCAAGTCCCAAAACTTCTGGCCTGACTATCGAGAAATCTTCCATATATGAATATGTGAAAATCTATGATAGCTGAACTTGCATAAAGAAAAAGGGCCTTTCGACGAGAAATGCGGAGAGAAGACTTGAAATGTTTTCGAATACTGAATAATAACTACACTGAAGTGTTTACTATGTTACAGGATGTATTATTGAAAAAAAAAAAAAAAAAAAAAAAAACACCAATTTGTAGCGCTTTACTGCTCTAAACAGAAGATTTATTTAAAAACTAATCGTGTATCATTGAAAGTGAAAGTATTTTCCCAGCCCCCCTCCCCCTTCTTCTACCTCTTCAAGCTTCTGTCAGTGGTACCACTCTCAATTTATGCGTTCTACTCCCAGCCATGAGCTAAGGTCTAAAGGTCATGCTAAAGCAGTCTCTTTCTCTCTCTTTGTTGTTTTTTCTCCTCTTCTTCCGGTAATCGCATTCCGCACAGCTGTTAACTGTAGTGTTTCTGTAAAATGGAGTTCCTTGTATTAATAAATGCGTTTATACTAAGCTTTGAGCATTTTTTTTTTTTTTTTAAACACACTGTCCGAATTTATGCGGGAACACGGCCTCTGAGTGCTGCAATATTGATAGAGTCTGATTGTTGGTAATTTCTATCGTTTTCATTTTTCTGGTTGTAAATTTGGACAGCTGTGAGCCAAGATAAGCATAAATCATTTAGTAGATCTTTGCAGTAGGGACACGAAACACTTTTTTTTTTTTTTGTTAAGAATGAGGGGAAATTAAAAATTTTCCATTACTTGCTTACCAGATAATCTAGCTTTTACAGTAATAATTTAAAAAACAAACATAATTTTCAAAGCTTAAAAGCTTTTACCGCTCTTGACTAAGAGGTAGAGGATGATTAAAAAGAAATCGAAAGTGCGCCCGTCCCCCTTTCTTCTTCTCTTTTACTTTTGAAACTTCTATATTGGCTCAGGGTTCATACACCTCCTGGAAATCCTTAAAAACTCCTGGATTTTGGTTTAAAACATTAAGGGCCTTGGAAAACTCCTGGATTTTACTAATTTTTCTGTAGACTCCTGAAATTTTAGTATCGACTCCTGGAAATATTGTTTATTTTAGTTTTCTTTCTAGAATTTAAAGTGCAAAAAAAAAATTTTGCAAGTGCGATCTGCCGAAATTTTTTTTTTGACTCGTGTTTCAAGTGTAACAATTCACCGCCATGCTTATTGACGTTCCTGCCACAGACTAGGAGACAAGGATTGTACTAATGACTTCAGTGGGCTGAAAGCTTACCCCAAAAAGTTCAAATCATGGCGCGATTCGTGGTAGACATTCGTCCCTGCTCTCCTCATATCCAATAATTTTGTTCCTGAAATGAACCCGTTGGCATTCTCAAACTCTTTTATTGCTAACTGCTAGCTCTTACGTCACTGCGAAAGTATCTCGTGATGGGTATATGAGCTGTATGCTCTTATCTCTTCTTTGGTACACAGGGTACATGTTTACAAAGCTTGCCATTTGCGGCAGTGTGTTGGAAATAATCTGTACGTCTGTGACAGTAGTAAAATTTTAAACCATCCTGAGATTTTCATCCTTTTCAATTTGCCTAAAGATGCCAGGTGGAAAAAGCATTTTCGATGATGCTTGGTTAGAAAAGGTATTTATGTATACTCCTGGAAAAATTATATTTTCTCCTGGAAAACTCTTTAAAAACTCCTGGAATTCATACTGCAAAAAAGTGTGGGAACCCTTTTGTGAATTAAGAAAGGCAGCATTTCATTAAAGTTTCCTTCAGCACAGTATATGATAATGTATCGAGCATTGGTCATGTTTACCAAATGAGGGTAGATGTTTCTTTAACGAAATGGCCGTGTTCGTTTATTCTGCGGACATCTGATTCCTGTGGTTATCGGAATGACATTATTTTTGATTTTGCAGTGCCTGAATCCCGTTCTAGCACATCACTGATTTTTTTGTCTAAGCAAATACTCTGGTAGGAGCTATTTCTGAAAGAACACTCGAATAAAGCTAGAATTTTGATTACATCATTGAAATGGAAATGAGTAATAGTAAGCTACAGCGCAATATTAATGCAGGGAAACAAGCATTACACGCCCCATTGCTAAAAGCGCAACAAATGACCGAAATGTTGCCAAGCACGGGCGTAGCCAGAAGGCATTGGTTTTCTTCCCAAGAAGGAAAAAAATCCTTCAGATACGCCGCATGCGCTTATTTTCAACTTTTAAATACGTATAAGCCGCGGCTTATCTACCCGAAATTACGGTAGGTGTATGTGTGTAACATGCATAGACAATGAGGAGACTTTTTTAAAAGATAATTACACTTTTGTTGAAATCTGGAAAATATGGATTTAAACTTAATGAACACGATAAACAATTGGCTCAGCTGATGAACAGATACTTTTAAAGCTATGAACTCGTGAACAAAATTATAAAAGAAAATATCTGCAAATTTCCTCTTTAGGTGCAAACTACATAAATAAACAATTATCTTGAACATAGACAATCAATGTGGGTGCAAGACAAAATCACATTTTTTTCTAAATAAGAATATTTTGCTGCTAAAACCTGTCAGCTTAACATTTCATCACACATTGACACAATTAACTCCTACTTTCAAAATAGATAGAATGCATGTAGCACAAACAACAGTATAGCTGCAAAAATTTCATGCTGAGCTCAAGCTATAGAACATTATTACATTTAGCAGAAAAAACACTCAAAATACTGGTGTTAAACGATTAAGTAAATAAAAAACTTTGTAAAAAGCACACATAAGATGTTATAGGTAGGAAGATACTTACCTATAACATCCTATAATTACCTATATAGGTAAGAAGATACTTCTTACCTATAACATCTTATGCGTGTTTTTTATTTACTTAATTATTACATTTAATTCAACCACAAATTCTTATTCTACTCAACGGAGAAATTAATCAGCATTTGAGCCATGGTTTACATTAAAGAAGTTAGAAAAATTTGATATGCATGTTGATAGTTGTAATATGAGAGGCTTCTCTAAAAATTATTGAAATATTGATTGTACATGAAAATTCTAATTGCACTCAAAATAATTATAGTATGATACATTGACATTCTTGCAAAAAAAAAAAGTTTTTGAGATTTTCTTAAAAATAAAAATAATAACACGAAAATGGACTGCATGTAGTTAAATGATGTTACAAAAATTGAAAAAAAGGGATGGGACACTAGGGGAAAAAAACGCTAAGGGGGAAGTGGGACATGGCGTCCGTGTCAAAATGGTGCAAAGGTAACTACTATGGAAGCGTCTGTACGGCCGGCAATATCATGATGGGGTCCTGGGCAGGTGAGCAAAGCGACAAAGGGAAGATCTTGATAGATTAAAATAAACGAGGAACGTGATTTCACTTTGTGAAACTGGGAGTTGTAGGATGAAAAGAAGTCTCCCTCAATCACAGTCCAGCATTCAGAACAAAGTCCTCAGTGATGGTAAACATGCCGGTTCCATGAGGTTAAGAAACAAAATCCTAAAATATCACCTGAGTCACTCCTATGGCAGGTACGCCTACATCTGGTGTTTTCTCCTACATTGGGTGGCTGGTGCTCGGTCCCTCGGTCAAAACCCCGTCATTTGGGCGAAAATCGGTAGCAGTGGGTTCCAGAAGTTCAAATCGCCATCTAATATTCGTCAAGCATCTCCTCCGCTGCAGAATGTCAGACACCTCCCTAATAGTCACCCATCTATTTTGTTGAACTAAGCATGAAAAGCTCGGAGACTAACTGGCGTCTCCTTGCTCGGGGCCAAAGTTTTACTCCACGTCTACACTGTGCCAAAGATTAGACTCAACTGCCCGATCGTGCCTCTGCACTAAGTGACTCGCCTGAGCGTGCAGCCCTCTCGGCCAATCAACGATCACCAGCATGCTAGCTTCCTTCGAGAAACTTCCTGAGGCATCGCGCAGAAAAGGTTTCATGTGCAAAAGGGCTCGCTCAGCTGAAAAAAAATGGTGGTCATCTACGCAAGATGGCTAAAACTTAGTAGTGTGCACTATTCGAAAGGAAAAACCTGCAATTTAGCAAAACAATACCTAGGCTGGCTAAAAAGAGTCAAATTGCATGGAAAAAGCTCAAAATGAAAAATTTAATCTTATTAAGTGCCGAAACATCGCCAAAATATTAGAAAATAAAATAAAACAAAAATAAAACTTATAGATTATGTAAACACACAAGGGTCTAGCTTAAAAGGGAAGGAAGGGAAGCGAAAGATAGGGCAACAAACTTGTTATTAAAGAAAACTGACTTTTAAGGCAAAACATAATAAATAAAATGAATTAAGCAGATATCATTAATAAAAACAATATTTAAAAATGAATTAAAGATACACTATTATTATCATGACTTAAAAGGGAAATATTCATTGAGAGATTGCAAAGTTATTGTAAAAATACTTACTGTAAAAACTTATTATGAAAAAAAAATGCAAAAACACTTAAATATAACAGTAATAACACTAATATCATATTTGAACAGCTCATGACTACGGTTATGTGAAGTAATAAAGCTCTTATATTTGCCTTTAAAATTGTTTTTTCTCTTCTTACTGCAATTTAATAATATGGCTAAGAATTAACAATTATATCTTTATAGAGTTTTAATTTTTTATTTATTTATTTATTTTTAAGTATACTTACTGTAAACTTGTATAAAAATATGCTTTGAATACTGTATTTTATTGCTATTTTTATTCGAAGTATTATTTCTTTTTTCTTTATTTAAAGGAATTTGTTAAAATTGACACACCTGTGATAAGTACACCTCGCCGGCGGCAGAGTCGTAAAAGGAAAAGGTAATATTTATTTTCTCAAATTTTGGCATTCATTTAAGTATTGATGATAATAAATTTTATGTTTAATAAAAGAAACATTAAATCTGTAAATGTAATATTATGCTGCATGTAATTGCTTGATCTTGCTTTCATGTTATTTCTAATATCTTTTTTATACTTTTATTAAACAAGGCTATATTTTAAAACTTTGCTAGTAATTTTTCTCTGAAGGAGTTAAATTTTTATTATCTGTATGTCGTGTCTCTCTTGAACTTTTTAAAAATAATAAATATAAAACATTGGCAATTTAATTGCATACATTGTATATGTTTTAGTTTTGTGCCATCTTTATACAATGATTTATCTCAAGATACTGCTTCCTTGATGAGTTCTCAAGAGTCACAATCACAAGAGTAAGTTTGAAACCATTTAGTACTTCTAACTGTGTAAAATATTAAAATTTTGCTTTTTCTAACAATCAGAAACGATCTTTTAAATATACTCTTATGTGTGCTGTTTTTCAAATCAACTTTTTCATTTTTAATATGTGTACATTTCCAAATACACATTATTATTTTTTGTAGATCAATAGCATTATACCAGAAACACTATAACATAGCTTGTTTTTCAAAACTACAATTACAGAATTAGTAGCTAATAGTGTTTTTTTTTTACTCTTCATTTTATTATCCAAATATTTTAACCCAACATTATAACTCACTTTTCATTTATTTAACAAAATATAGTATGGTTGTGCTTTGGTTGATAATGAATGTCTAAAAAATAAGGTAGTTTTGGTTTGCAAATTTTCAAAGCAGCATGCAGGAAACGAATTATTCATCTTTTGATAATGAAGAAACTTCATTTGAAAGAGAAATTACTTAAGATTAAAATGATGGTAACTGCATAATCATCTTACCTTGAAAGTGCATACACCCAACCCCAATCTTTTTGAATTACCGTAATTTTGAGTAGATAAGCCACCCTGGAATATACGCCACACACATGATAATTAACTTCAGAAATTCAAAAGTTCATTGTATACGCTGCAGAAAGGCATTCCCAAAAATTGCTTTAAGTATTCGTTTATCCTCTTGCATATTGATGTAATCATTGCTGATAACATTTTCAACAAAACTATAAAAAATGATAAAAAACTAAACAAACATCTTACCTTGAATTTGTCAAAAACAAAGTATGCCGATTTCTAATTATGGTAATTATAACAAAAAACTAACAATTATAACAATAAGAACCTTGAACATGTCGAACACATGGTGCACCGATGTCGAATTATGGCAATTACAACAATAAACTAACTTCTTACCTTGAACTTGTTAAAAACGTGGTTTGCCGACTTCTAATAAAGAGAATAAACAATACCTCAATTACAAAAATAAACAAATAAAGCAACAACTTACCTTGAACTTGCCAAAAATGAAGTGCGCCAAATTCTAATTATGCCATTTTCACATGTAAATCATTGTTTATCACCATAAAGTACCATATTATTAAAAAGAATAAATAAACTAGATAATCAAACAGAATAGTATTGCATGTTAAAATTATTTCATTTATTCAAAGCCATCAAAATCCAATTCATCAGTACAGTAGAATCTCGCTACAACGATATCCTCTATAATTCTCTCTATTACGATATTTTTTCATAGTCCTGGCTGAATTCCCTTTAGATTAATGTAAAACAGTTCTCTGTATTACGATATCCTTTAAAACAATAATTCTCTCTACAACGATGGTAATAATTATCCCTTACATCACAATAATTCTCTCTACTACAATATATATTTTTTTTCTACGATGCATCAGAAGCCCAACTCATGCACACACATTGAAAGCTACACAAAGAAAGTCCAGGTAAAATGTGGTTGGAACGGGTTGGACCACGCCTCTGCCAAAGAACGTCTTCTAAGTTTCGTTTTGCTGATGTAACACTATGGTAATGAGAAAGTGGAAGGACAGTTGGCATTTTCTGGATGACACATCTTTGATTCCTATCCACCCTCTTTAAAAAAATGGTCAAGGATTCCTTTCACCGGAACTAATATAGAAAACGATACGTTCTTTTGTCTGAACTTGAGTAAGAATTTTAACCTCCGATACATCTATCGAGGTCAATTATTACACGTGGATATTTTAAATTATGAGTTTTGTTTACTCTGAAGTTTGTTTAGTGAAAATCGAAAGCAAATGGCTAAAAGAAAACAAATATCTGTCGAAGTGAAATTCAACATCATAAAAGATTTTGATAAATGCATGAAGCAAGTTGAGGTTTGCAGAAAATACGGACTTTCACAGTCGACTGTTGCCAATTTCTGAATTCTTTACACATAATTCAAAATAAATAAGGATAAATTAATGGGTATGTATTTTCATTTAATATCTAATACATTTTTAAAAAATGCTTTTGCGGCATTCAGGTATTATTTATTTAGACATTATATATTTGTTATTCAAATATGCTATAAATATTTATAATCTATATCGCCGCTAGAATCCCTGGCGAGGCGGCAAGGGTATTTAACTAAAATTTGTGAGTGTTGTGAAAATTATTGAAAACTATAAACATGTTTTTCTCCTTTCATTTATTATATATTACTTGCGAGGGTGTGCTGAATGAAAACAGAACACTTTCCGGTGACACCGCAGGGTATGGGATATATGAAGAACAAAAATCTTTTCGTTCCAATATCGATTCTCTGTATAACAATAATTCTCTTTACAACGATATATTATTTTGACCCCAAAAATATCGTTATAGTCTTTTATTTTTCGGCATTTTGTTTAAAATCTCTCATTCGGATCCAGTGGCGGATACAGAAATTTTTTTGGGGAGGGGCTAAATTTTTAAAAAAGCTTATTTCACCCAATTAAAATGTACTATAAATCAAAATTTTATTCTAAACCAATGTGCATGCTTTGAGGAGGGGCTAAGTTATAAAATATGATCATTTTAGCTATTTAAATTGTATAATGAAGTAGATTTTACCCTTTAGCAATCTCTTTTGGGGAGGCTGAAGCCCCCTAGCCCCTCCCGTGGATCCGCTACTGTTCGGATCTCCACCGTCGAGTGCATCTCTCATCGACATCGAACTATCTAGCCGCACCATGATTTTCAATTTCGGTTGCTCTCTTCACTGCCGAAAGCTTATATGCAGCTGTATAGCTTTTCCTTCTAATAGGAGCTATAATATAATTAAAATTCAACAAGATAATTTAATAAGATAACTTAACAAGCATGAAAGATAAAATGAGCACAGTAGTAGCAAGTAAGCAATATGCAAGGCAAGCACGAAAAAATGCCACACATGTGATTGGAAAATTTAGACTGTTTAGATTAAAGCTGCCTAAGAATTTCTGACAAATTTCACTTATTTTTCCCTCCAACCTTTTCCACACACTGACAGCTTTGAGGGGGCAGGCCAAACTCGTTCCGTTCAAACCAGTTCTCGGACTCTTTAAAAGCATTTTCACGAGCTTAGCAACCAAGGGAAGGAGGGAACCGGCTCTGCCTGACAAGGCCAGGGACTTATTTACACTCTAGGCGAATTCAGGGTACAGAGCTTTTCAACCTATGTCGTTGCATTACCTCACATCATAGCAACGAATGCCCCGCCAGAAATAAATCCCTGGGCAAGCCTAGAGTTCTTGTAATATGTTTCTACCCAGGTCTCGCCTGTCAACTTTACAGTTTAGAGTTTCTCTTTTTTTTTTTTTTTTCCGAAAAGCGTAAATGTGGGTTAGGACCCTATAGAAAGACCTCCACCTATTGGCCTAAAACCCTAGTGCAGTTAATTAACGAAAGTTCACAAACACAAACACGAGTGGTGATGCTTATGTCCTCTTAGGTTTGTGTTTGTGATTATGACCAATTAGCTACACTAGGGCTCTAGGCCGATAGGTGGAATGCGCTCTGTGGGGGGTCTTTCTAAGGAGTCCTAGTTCTTATTTACACAAAATTTTCAAGAAAGCCACAGAAAACTCTGAACTTATAGGTCGACGGGTGCGATCTGCATTCAAACCAACACCTACCATCTCCCCACTCTGGATGCGACCACTGGTCAGGCCTATGTTTTCTTGGAAGGGAAAAGAAAGAGGACCAAGCTTTGTGCATGTTTTTTTAAGAAATTGTTCCACAATTTGTAAATAAAAAGATTCGTTTAGACCTGAAGTATTGAATATATGTTTTGGTACAAATTAATCATCACATACACCAAGTTACAATGCCACAAAGTATTGTTTATTTTATTTTATTTATTTATTTTTGTGCACTGTAAATTAACCGTTTTGCTGGTGCATATCATACGATGTAAATCAAGGAAGTTCTAATGACAGGAGGGGGAAAAAAATCCTTCAGATACAGTTCTTATTTACACAAAATTTTCAAGAAAGCCACAGAAAACTCTGAACTTATATGTCGACGGGTGCGATGTAAATAAGAACTGTGCCACAGAAGTTAAATTTCAACTTTTAAACACATATAAGCCGCCGCGGCTTATCTACCCGAAATTACGGTATTCATTTTACTGGTAGTAGTTCCCAATATTCAGTTGCTCTCTTTGTGCCATCATATTCAGGTATTTAAGTCTATCATTGTTTTTTAACATTCACATTTTTAAAAAAAATATAATTATTGCAGTTACTTTTTAATATGCTAGTTTCGATTGAATAATCAATAACACATGCTTGCCTAGCAAAAGCTGTTGAGTTGTGATTTCTTATCCAACTATATTTTCTTTGCATCTTGTCTGTAAAGATTTGCACAATAAATCTATAATTTCAAATTAATTGGAGTTTTATGAATAAAATTATACTAATTGCTTAGTATTTGCAGTAAAACACCTTTTAATTGCTATTTTTGAGGTTTATGTAGCCTTTTAAAAGCACCTAAAGGTTCTTCTTGAGGTATTTTTTAAATGTTTAAATTGACAAGTGTTAGAAGGTTTTTTTCTTTTCTTTTTTTTTTTTTTTTTTTTTTTTTTTTAAATCTGAAATATATCATAAAGAAAACTTTTATTTTCATTCATTCAAATTTAGTTAATTACATCATAATTTAAAAAAGATAAAGGGAAAAACCTTTTAGTGTATTTCTCTTTGCAGGGTGTTCACCAGCGACTGAAAAGGCGACTTTTGCTACTAATTTCAAGATAAGGCGACTTTTTTGAACAAAGAAACGTCATTTTCAAAATATTTTTCAAGTTTTTGGCTTTCTTGTATCCTACTCCAGGCGACTAATTTGAAAATCAGATTTCGGTTTTTGTCAACACCCCCCCCCCCCTCTTTTTTTTTCCCTGTTGTTATTAGTTTATGTGAATATGCATTAAGAGTTAGAACGAACCCCTTAAGAACTCCGACCAAGGTCACCCCCACCGTATAGGCAGATGCCCCTCTTGTAAGCTTGCCAAAACTCAAAACAAACTGACTCTTTTCAAAGTTGTGATTGGTTAGTCATCAAACATTCTAATCCGTTTTTTTAATTGTAGAATATTCAAGGTCACATTCTCTCTTCCCAAAATCTGCTAACACTCTTGTTGCCATGGGCACCCATAAGAGGGGACAAGGACACACTTCCACCCCCAGATTTAATATTGTCTTATGATATAAACAAAAGTGCATCATAAAGCAACTCACTAGAAAAAATGTTTGACACTCTCTAGAAAAATTTTGTTTAGTTTGCCCCCCCCCCCCCACACACACACACACCTATAAAATATTTTTATGGGTGCCCATGCTTGCTGCTTTCCATTTCCTGTGCTCTATCAAAACTATCATTGCCTTGTGAAAACTGAACTCTGTTTTGTTTATTTGAACTTACTTGGATGGTACTTAGCAGTCATCAGCAGTGCAGAGTTGAATCCACATTCAAGTTATCCTGAAATCTGCCAATTCACAGGCCCTAATTATTGCACAGGCACACCTATAGAAATAGGTCAAAAAATGGAGTTTAGGGCGATGTATAAGGGCTCCAAAATTGAGCCAACTGTATGTAAAGGCACAATATTTGAAAAGTGTTCTGGCCACAACAGTGCTATATTCAGGCCCTGCCTATTGGTCCTCATTATTTTAAATTCATTGTTAATATATTTTGAAACTATTTTTTTTTCTTAAGATGTACTATATGCTCTGTTATCAGGGTGTCTACCGCTCCGAAAAATCCTGAAAGTCCGGGAAATTGGAAAATGGGTCTGGAAAGTCTGGAAAAAACCGGGAAATTGGATAATGTGTCTGGAAAATTCACCAAAATAATCAATTTTTTTGTTTTTGTGTCCTTTTTTACCCTTTCTTTCTAATTGTCAGACTGGAAACCGAAAACAACTGCAACGAATTTTTGGGACCGCGAAAGCATCAAGCGATGTTCTGTATAAGCAAGGGAAAATGGGGGCTCATCAATCGTGACAGGAGGGTAAAAGACAAATTAGCTTACTTAGTAACTTATGGCTTAGAACCATATTTCTGAGAACAGTTAGTTAATTCTATCAGAAAGTGTGACTACTTCTGTTTCTCAATGGATGAAAGCTTAATCCTGTATACTTCAGTTCAAATTGATTTCAAGAATTTGTACAAAATATGCAAATATAAAGACAAGGTAGGGGCATTGTGCAATTTCCCAAAGTAAAATGCATTGGTCAGTAATTTTTTTCCCGGGACCTCCCAAAAGTCAGGAAATTGACTTTCAGAAATTTGGTAGACACCCTGGTTATGCAATGCATGAAGTCTTTTAATTTTCATTTTATTCATGCCTCCTTAGAAGCTGAATGACGTATGTTTATTTCTTAACTGCAAAATCATGCAAAAATGCTACTATTTTGGCAACTAAAATTAAGAAAATGGCTGTTAAAATGGTGACTTTTTTTATGTTATTGAGGCTACTAATGATACTATTTTTGCCTACTGACATTGGTGGACACTCTGTAAAGTTTAGTTGAATATGTCACATATGATTCATGTGTTTCAGCTAAATGATTTACCAAATAAATTTGTATTGCAGCACTGGAAACTCTGCTTCTTTAGATGAAAATTGTTTACAAGAATCTAAGGTATGATGTAATATGTCTGTTGATAAGTATGCTCTTTTTTTTTTTTGGGGGGGGGGGTGAAATCCTAAAAGTAGCAAAATAAAGATATTTAATAATTAATGTTTGTAACAATTTTCTTATTGTTGCTTTAAAAAAAAAAAAAAATCTGTTCATTTACAGTAAATATTTAATTTTAATGTATCATTATATATATATATATATATATATATTATATATATATTATATTTATTTATTTATCTTTTTCATATATAGGGTGAAACTAAAGAAACTGATGTCAAAGAATTAAAGAGCTCTCCTTGTAGAAGTTATAAAGAAGAAATTGCTATACCTAAAAGCCTTACAGATTCTCCAATGTCTACGAAATTTGAAGAAAGATTAGATAAGAGTCTTAAAAATCAGCAGTTCACTGCAATTATTAAAGAAGTAATTTCTGTATCATCATCTGATTGTGATAAGGAAGTAAATTCTAAAATTGTAAAACAGTCCAAAGGGAATTCTGAGAGCCAAAATCAACAAAAGATAGAAGAAAAAGATTTTAAAAGTGATAAAATATCTGTATTTTCTAAGCCAGGAGAAAAACAACTTGCAGCAAGATCCACTAGAAGAAATACTCGCTTATCTCAATCTTTCTCAGATTTTACTTCTGAAAAAAAGCCTGAAAATTCTGATGTACAAAAATTACATAATTCTTGCATTGAGCTTATAAACTTAAGTGATTCGGAAGATATAATTCCAAGTTCTCAAGGTTCTGCTGAAAAAGATAGTAGTACAAAATTCTCTAGTAATAATGTACAGCAAGTGTCGATTCTAAGTAATAATTCTGACTGTGATGTTACTGAATCAAAGTCCAATACTGCTTCTTCGCCTGAAAAAGATAACGTAGAGGACATTAAAAGTGAAATAATTCATCCAAAAATTGCTACTTCAACTCCATTAAAATCTAATCTTTCTGTTGAATTTGAAAAAAAGGGGATTTGTAAGACTTCACCTGAAAATTGTAAAAAGAATGTAAATGACGTTTCTGCATTACCTGCTGATTCTACTATACCAAATAGTAAAACTGATTTATCTCTTCCTGAAATTATACCTGAAAAAAACCAAGAAGAATCACCTCCAGAATTAAACACTGACTCCAAAGAAATCAAAGATTTAAACTTTCTGTTGGTTGCTGTAGATAATTTAGTAAATTCTTCACCAAAGCCTGAAGATAATTTTGTTGATAAAACTTCAGAACAACTACATTCAGATATAGAAATGAAAGACATATCCACATCAAAAATTGAAACAATTGTTACCCCAGAAGCTCAAAAGAAAACAGAATCTTCATATGAACCTATTGCTAAGCGTTCTCGGCATTGTCTGAGAGCATCTCAGAATGAAATAATTTCTACACATGACCAAATGTACAGTCAAAAATTACGGAAAAAAGCTGATAATACTGTTAAAAAGTCCCAGACAAAACCTAAAAGGAGAAAAATATGTAAAAAGGGCAATAATTTGTGTAAGACTGAAATAGATGACAAAAGTAATAAAACTCAACTGAGTATAAAAAATAAAGATTCTGAAATATCTGATCCTGCTGAAACTGAAATCCCGAGTGATGTCATTATGCAGCCTTGTTTTAAAGTAGAGGTAATGAAAGATGAAAAAAATATTGAACTAAAAGAAAAAAGTGCTTCTGAATTGAATACCAAAGAAAGTGCTGAAGATATTAATGAAATAGTCAAGGGTGGTATAATAGACAATGGGACTAGTACCCAAAACACCGAGAATGCAGAAAGTTGTGAGATATTTGAAATGTGCTCTAATAGTTGTGGCAGTTTGCAAAATGATATTGCGGAACAAGAAATTTTTGATTCAAGCAGTTCCAGCAATGCTTCACCAGAGAGTGAAGAATATAAAAGTTGTCAGGATTCTCAGGACTGTGAAGCACCTGAGAGTTTTCCTTGTAAACCATCTGTTGCTTCTTCACAAAATGCAGAGATGGTTGAAGCAAAAAATCCCTCTTATCTTTCCACAGGTGAAGTTTCTGAAGCTTCTCCAAAAGATTTAAATGAAACTACTTTAGATGAAATGCCAAAAGATAATATTCATACTGATTTATCTGCTATTACTGTTATTCCCTCAAGTTTAGAGGGAGATGACAGTTCTCATATTGCTGACAAATCAGAAACAGAATTTGCAAATAAAATATCTGTCATTGAAAATTTTGATATAATTCATTTGAAATCAGAAGATATGAAACACTTTAATAGTAAAAACGAGAACACCAATGCTGAAGGGAACAAATCCTCTACAGATCCTAAATCTGTCAATTTTGTTGTTATTGAAGACAATTTGAGCTGTGAAATGCATCATATTGTCAATTCCATAACAGAAGTCGACAGTGAGAATAGCTCAGATCATATACCAATAATTAAATCCGCTGATCTTAAAGAAGATCATGAATCACAGGAATTCCATTTCCCTGAACTCCATTCTGATAAAAACAGTGCTGATAAAAAAAATGAAGATTTTGATAAACCTATTAATATCCAGAAAGATTTCATGAAAAAATATGATAAAGATATGAGTTATTTATCCAGCATTGAGCAGCAGGACCCCAATAATAGTTCTTTGGGTTATCAAGATTCAAAAGAAGTTGCTATGTCAGATAACTCACCCCTAGTAATTGAAAACTGTGATAAAACAACAATTACAGACACAAAACCGAATACCTTCTTAGATCCTGTCAGTGTTTTAACAACTGATACTGATACACCCGACACAAAAGTACCAATAACTAAATGTGATAAAAATCTTACTGAATTAGATCATTCCTATTCTATTTCTCAACAAATTAAAGACAAATTTGATTCTTTTCCTGCAGGTAAAGATATATCAGATAGTAATAAAGTAATAAATGTTAGCATAAATTGTGAATATCTAGAAAGAGACTTTTCAAATAAGGTAAGTGCTGCAGCAGCTGATGTTACTGAAAGTATGACTAGAGTATCATCAGAGTCTCACAGTAGCTTATCTGATGAGGTTGAAGTAAACTCCATTCTTAAGGATCTTATTGTGAGAGTTGAAAAATTAAATTTTGACACTTTACAAAATGAAAGTCCCATCTTTAATTTAGGTAACAGTCCAGAAAATTTATACCAAACTGATTCAGGAAATATTTCTGAATCCAATCATACTGCAAATAAAGAAAATCAAGTAGCTTCAAGTAGTGATGATAAATTTGCAAAGGGATCAAAAAAGCGAAAAATAAAACCTCCTATTCGTTCTCCATTCAATTTTCGACAGCGTACTAAAACTGACATTTCTAAAAAACTCTCTCCAAAATGCATTAAATCTCTAAATATATCACAAATTAAACCTGCTGCTGACAAAGGTTTTAAAATACTGTTTTCAGAAGATGATCTTAAAGATGAAGATAATTGTGATAGCAGTATGGCTAAAATAATATCATCAATTGTTGATTCTATTAGTGATGAGGATGATATGATCTCTGAAATGATACCTAATGTTCCATCATCTAGTCATATGTCTAAGGCAGCTCAGAGAATTGAATTGTCCACAGATGAATTAACAGACATCAATACTCGGTTAAATGCTCAAATCGCTCATCAAACACGTAGAATTAAAATGATAGCTGATTCTCAAACTTCTGCTGAAACTGATAGTGAGCCAATGTTCTCTGATACAGTAACTATATCTACAGTAGATTCTTCTGGAAATTTATCAAGTATTTTGAAAAAAAGAAAAGCTTCAGAATCTGCTGCTCCTAAAAAAGTGAGTACTTTTTTTTTTTTTTTTTTTCTCTGTTATGTTTCATGGTAGAGACTCAGTACTTGTAAACTTTTCCATCATTTAGAGAATCTGATTAAAAATGTTAAAAAACTTAGCCTAAAAATAAATTTCTTTGACAGAATCCTTATTACATCTAGAGCTACTTTAGTTTAGTTAAAATTACTATTTTTTATTAAATTAGAAAATACATAGTCATTGTAATTTACAAAAATTTTATGTAATGAAATATTTTATGTAAAACTAGCCGCCTTTGGCAACCATCTGGTTCAACGACGACCGCTTCTCGACCAAAATGTGCAGCCTGCGGGCCACTTTTACACATTATGGCGAGCATTCTGCTTACGACGAAATGTGCAACTTACGACTCATGGCCCGCTTTTACACATTATTGTGTAAAAGCGCCTTCGGCGACCAGCTGGTCTGCCAACAGGTTGCTTTGCGACTGAAATGTGCAACCTGCGGGCCGCTTTTATACATTACGCTAAGACAGTGGCGTCGCTAAGCACAGTGTCACCCAGTGCGGACACATCTGGTGTCACTTCCCCCCTCCACTCACACAGGCCAGTCAAAGTTAGTTCTGCATAAAATAAGCAAAATCATTAACAGCATTGAGAGTATAATATTTTTTTCTTTGTACACTACACAAATAATGTTTCATTTCTGCAAGAATATCATTCTAGTAATAGTAAGAAAGTTCTTTCAAACATTACTCCGCTATTGTACAACTTTCCACATCACCCATATATACCATTCGCACCCCTTGCCCAAGATCCACTGCCCCCTCCCCTGAGCAAGAGGAAGCATTCCAAGTTACACCCCTGGTTAAAAGTGGAACAAAATACAGATGAAATGGTAACACATGAGTTGAAAACCACCTGCTCTATTCTTGTTTTATGATGAAATTTTTAAATGGGGGGTGAAAAAAATTTTGAGATGAAATAACACATTTTTATTTCTACAGGAGCACAGAACATGTGTCTTTCATTATATTTATTCTTATTTCCAATCTCTGAAGTCTTTTTCATCACCCAATCAGATCTTTTTTTCAAATGAATGGAAAATTTTAAAACCACCTTTTTTGTGTGTGTGTGTCACCTGGTGTGGTTCGCACCCTCCACGCGGTAGCACTGCAGTAAGAGGCTACCTTTGGCGACCAGCTGGTCTGCCAGTGGGCCACTCCGCAGCAGTCTGTGTAACCTATGGGTGCTTTTACACGTTATAATGAGTGGCTGCCTTTGGCGACCAGCTGTTCTGCCAATGGGATGCTTCACGATCAGCCTGTGCAACCTATGAGCTGCTTTGTTATCAGACTATGCAAGCTACGGCATGCAATCCACTTTGAACACGATATTTGCAAAAACTTTTTTGTACAACCTACGGGCCGCTTTACGACCGATCTGTGCAACCTGCGGCATGCAGTCTGCTTCGCTCATGGCACTTGCAAAAAAATTTTTCATTTTGCCAAAGATTTGGGAGGAACAATGGATGTTTGCATTTCTTTCTGAGTTCTTCTTTGGCATTTTGCCAAAAGGGGAGAAAAATCCTTTCTTCTTTTTTTTGGATTAATCAAAATCTCTTTGTACACATTTTGCTAATTAATTTTTAACTGACCAAAAAATTATGATAGATGCATGATTTTTTTTAAAAAACGAACGCTAAATAGTTTGTCCATAACCATATATATATATATTTCGAAATAATCCATAGCTTTCTCAATTAAGGATGTAATGGATAGTGATTTTGCCGGATACAAATATCTGGCACTAATCGTATTTAGTTATCAGGTGTGTTTTTTTGTTTTGTTTTTTTTAATATAATGACATCAGAACAATAAATTGCAAATATATTTCACACAAAGTATTTTTTAATAATTGATTTATAATTTACAAAAACTAAATATCTTTCCATATGAAAAATGTTACTAAAATGTAAAAAGTTAAAATATTCTTTTTATGTGTGCATTACTGGCAGAAATGAATAATTTTAACTATGACAAATTTATTAATGTATCTATAATTGCAGATTATTTTCATATACATATTTTTTATTTATTTCAGAATAATATATCTATTTTGATAAGATACCTGTAATAGATGAGTTAATTTTTTCTAAACATAGGTTTAGTGCCTTTTTTTTTTTTTTTTTTTTTTAATAATTTAATATTAATTTACATTAAGCCCTTTTTAGTTTTATTTTAAGTTAAATTACTTTTAGAGATTGATAAATAAAAAGTAAATATCTTTTAGATATTTATAGTGAAATTGTCATGCTGTCTTTTGTAGTTTTATACAGGTATGAAACAGAGTTTTTCAGGTTATGCATTAAATTTCTTTAATCAAAAATAATATTTTTTTTAAATTACCAGTTATAAAACAAAAATATAATTTGTTTAATTGTTTAGCTTCTAAAATATATGAGCATATATTTTAGCATTCTTTCACATTACAAAAACTTATGTGGCATCATAGGGGGAGGGGGGGGGCAAATTCATAAAAAAAAATATTCCAAACATTAGTTTCCAAATTTTAGGACAATTTCACTTTTTTACTCTCAATTTCGACATTTTGACATACACACACACACACACACACACACAAAAAAAAAAAAAAAAAAAAAAAAAAAAAAAAAAAAAAAAGTCAAAGTACTTTATGTATGGAGTGATAATCATACACAATACTGTAGTAGTAACTAAAACAGCTATTTTAAACTAGTAAAAAGCCATGTTATAATTTTCATTAATAAATATTTCACAAACACATTTTAAATGCACATATTTTAAGTAGACTTAACTTTAAAAATCAATTGAAACTTCCAGAAAATCATGAATGAATTTAAATAACTAAATTCAGTTTAAAAATATGCAAAATAAAGGTTGATTTTTTTATCATTATGTATTGGAGACTTCAATTAAGGAATGCTCAGTAAAAGATCATCATTTAGAAAAAGGATGAAGATTGAAAATTTCTCCCTGCCTACAGTAGCGGATTCAGGGGAGGGGCTAGGTGGCTTCAGCCCCCCCCCCCCCCAAAAAAAGAAATTGCTAAAGGGTAACATTATGCTTCATTATGCACTTTGAATATGTAAAGTGATCTTTTTTAATCACTTAGCCCCTCCCAAAAGTTTTTACATTACTTTAGACTAAAATTTTGCTTTATTGTATATTTTGTTTGGGTGAAATAAGCTTTTTTCAAAATTTAGCCCCTCCCAAAATTGAATTTCTGGATCCGCCACTGCCTGCCTCTGTAAATAAATTTTGAAGACAGAATAATTGGAGTATTTTTTTAAATTATCAGATTTCCGGAACAAATAAAAAATATTAGCAAAACTCATGGAGAGAGGGTATAAAATTACATTATTTCTGGGATTACCATGAGAGAAATCGCATATACTGAAAGGACATATTTTCAAATGATACTCTACAACATGCTTATAATTAAACTTCTCCTGTAAACAGCAGTCTACAGATGAAAAGAATGAGAAGATCGCCTCCAAATTTGCACATGAATACTACATGAGAGGTTTTTTTTTTTTTTTTTAAGTTCAGAAAATATCCGCTAAGCGACACTGCATGAAATCAACTCTAAACATTAGCCTAACTTGTTATAAATGTGCTCAAAAACTACTGAACAAATGTTGAAATTGTGTGTTAATTTTGAATGATCCACTTCCAATGTTAAATTTGCTGTTTTTTCAGTTCAAAAATATATCCCTCTGTTATATATATCACTTTATCAAGAGTGTTCAAATATAATTTTCCATCCTGTCCCATGCATATTATAAATAGAACTTAGTATATAGCTAGATATCCGGCAGAGAAGTCTGATATCTGGTAGTTATGGTTCGAATATTGAAAAATCTACCAGATACTTGCTGGATATCCGTTACATCCCTATTCTCAATGCAGCCTTCGTAAGGCGCCACTTTCCAAAATTCTTGAAATTGAGCTGTTGATTTTTATTTTTTTTTTAAATCGGGAAATGCAGCTAATTCGAAAATGATGGTCTCATTCCAAAGAAAACTTTTTCCACTTTCCGATCGTGTAATTATTTTTCTTTCGAACTATCGGAAGCTTTCTCTTTTGGAGTGAAAAGAGAAAAAATGGTCAAAAATGAAGTAAAATATAAAATAACTAAGAAATATGCCCGAGGTGCACATTCCCGCCAGACTGAGGCAAGACCATGCAAAATTTGGTGCAATTCAGCCAGATGGTTAGTCCAGCATCTGAATGACAAACAGATAGTCAGACTCTTTTATTATACGTGTAGATAGATGCGTCATATTTTTTATGTATGTTCCTCTGCCCCTTCCTCATTACATTTGTTAGCTTTTTAAAAAAATTGTTGCGTTTTCATGGGTTTGTTTTATCCTATACTCAGTAGAGATGAGACGGGCTCTGTAATTCACGATTGCGTTCGGGCTCGGGCTCGTGAAAAATTTCTCCTTTGTTGAACATACTCTTTCAAACAGATTTTAAAAATTGATTCATGGAATAAATATATGTAGTTATTAAAAAAAAATAGTGGCACGGGTGCCTAGAAGGTGTGTGAAGCTCTTTGTATATTTCAGAACAGCGGCTTATATTGCTTAATAAGTCATGAGATCGGATCATTATTTGATAAACATGGGTATAAAGAATTAGAAAGTGCATTGAGAGCTTGAAACTATATTTGTCTTTAATTTG
Organism: Cheiracanthium punctorium; assembly: GCA_038373885.1. Taxonomy (NCBI): domain Eukaryota; kingdom Metazoa; phylum Arthropoda; class Arachnida; order Araneae; family Cheiracanthiidae; genus Cheiracanthium; species Cheiracanthium punctorium. The sequence continues at coordinate 82,508 of JAWZYV010012301.1, read as the reverse complement.
CACAAACGGCAAAATTTATTGTATTCTATCAATGAAGTAATTAATTTTATTTATCTTTAGCTGAAATTTCGGGCTCGGGCTCCGACTTAAATAATATTGCTCAGGCTCGGGCGGGCGCGGATTAAAAGTCCTCGGGCTCGGGCTTCAAAAAATGAGCCTGAACTCATCTCTAATACTCAGTATATATGTGTGTATGACAATATGTCATCTTGCACATCAGTACAGATATTTTATACTTATGAGTCAATTGTAAAATAAATAACTGGGTTTTTTATACATTGTGTATATATATTCAGGTTTGTGTATACATACAAACATAATCATACACATTGCGTTATGGTGTATAACACATTTTATTTATTTATTTTTAATCAGATAAGAAAAGTGACGTTTGCATCACCTCTCATTCATGAGCTTGTATATGAAAGTTGTCCTGAATCAAGAGGTATTGAAACTGTAACTATGAATAGACTTAAAAATTTAAATAAAAAACGCAAAAAGATTTTGCAAGAAAAAAATAAGGTAAGTATAAAACTCAGTTTTGCTGTAAATTTTTAAGAAAAATTTGTTTAACATTATGGAACTATTGCTATTTAAATGCGTCAGCAGTAGCGTAGCAAATTTTCGTAACCCTCCCAGAAATTTTTCATGGGGAGGGTTCTGACTACTGCAACTCATGTATATGTATACGTGTATGCAGGGGCGTAGCCAGAAATTTTTCATGGGGGGGGGGTTACGACTACTACAACTCATATATATGTATACGTGGGTGTGATAATGTAGTGAAGAATATACATTTTGTATGGCAAAAAATTCCTCATGGGGGGTTATGACCCCCAACCCCCCACCCCCGTGGCTGCGCCCCTGCGTGTATGTGATAAGGGAGTGAAGAATATACATTTTGTATGGCAAAAAGTTACTCATGGGGAGGGGGTTGCAACCCCCTATCCCCCCCCCCCCCCCCCATGGCTACTCCACTGTGCGTCAGTAATGAAATACGTGCAAAATGAATCACCAATATTTATCACAAGTTTCAGCGCACAATGTAAATATGAATTTTAAAAACATGCCTCCATTTATGTGCAATTCTTAAAGCTCTGTATGTGATGCAGCTACCTACGTATATATATATATATGTTCTTTTTGGATATGTTGTTAAAGTATGAATCTTTCCCTAAATCAAAACATTTATTATTCCATGGATACTTAGAATGTTGTATCTGCTGAGTGGGTGCTACATTGATTCGTAAGTTAAGTCTTTTTACTAGAATATATATCTCTACTAGAATATATATCTCTACTTATTATAAAAGATGTCTGTATGTCGGCGGCTGTCACGTTGACACAACGTGCATATTTTTTAATGAAAAATTATTTATACAAATCCTAATTAATATTGTCTAAATTTAAACTAATAATCTATTCTAAATTTAATTTAAGTTTTTAACAATAACTGTTTTTTTAAAGCTTTCAATTTTCCTCTTAGCCTTCTCAATTACAGCGTATTATCGTACTTCTAAAGCATTTCACTCTTATCAGCTGCCTAAATAAAAAAATAAAATAACAGTTGACGCCAGTTTTTCTCTCCTGCTAAAAGAATAATAATAATAACACCTCTTCCTTGCATATTTCTCTGCTCTGCTGAAACAGATGTGTTTCTCTTGCGGTTTTGCCCTGCTACACAGAAAGCATATTGAAGCGTCTCGTAAAACACCTGCTAATGCTTCGATTTGTCCGAGAAAGATCGTGCTCGCTTTTCTAGAGAAATGGGTCTAACGGTCATTTTTAGCAGTTAGGGAGTCTTTTTCGGTGGGGCAAGACGCTCACTTCACGTGAGGAGGCTTTGCCTGCCAACATGCAATTTATACCGCAATGGCATCAACACTGTAATTTTTTTTATGAAGATGCTCCCCCAAGTCATCATGTTTTTATATGTGTATTTTTCTCAAGTTTTCAATAGTCAAATGAATCTGATGTTCTGAACAAATAAAGTAATTTACGTCTAAAAAGGTGATATGTGATCTCATCTTTTTTGTTGTGTGGTTCAGTGTTCCTTCCATCACTGTAGGAGAATCGACGAGCGGAAAGATGGATGTCTCTCGCCACAACAATACTATGGGTTAAAACTTTGTTGGCCCACTCCTTCAAGTGTGTGAATCGTCATTTTGTTGTGTTTCGCGGATTTGTTTGCTCGTATTCGAAGTGAAATAACTACGAGGCTGATTTAACAAAAATCTTTTTAACTCCACTACATTCACAGGTAAATCTTGATTCTCTCTACAGAGCTCGATGCCTAGTTTTGATTCTAGTCTTTGATCTTCCTAGTTTTGATGTTTAGAATTTCGTAGCATCAACGCGGAGAGCTTACAGGATTACATTAATTGATCATGGCACATGATAATTTTGTTGCATTGCCACAAAAAGGATTAGAAAAAAGGTTTTTTTCAACCAATCGATTTTTTAAATGGAATATCGGAATTTCAATTCGCAAGTGAGGATCTATGACGTCAAATGCTTTAAAATATGTAAAAATTACACCACAATTTTAATGCATTTGTCCCTGCTCTTTTTTTTAACACAAGGAGGTGATATTTTGATTAAAACTTACTTTAGAAATAAACTGAGAAATTCATGATTACTATTATTATAAGTGGTAATTTAATCCATTGCTTATTTAAAAATTGAAATATTTTAACACGGCTGAAAATGTTCTTCATTTTAAAAGCTACTAAATTCATTTTGAAGTGGGATCTATTGAAAATTTTCTATTTACTTTTTTATTTTTCGCATTTAGTTATGTCATAGACATATGTTTCCTAACATATGCATGTTGTGAGTATAGTTTTATTTTAACGTTGGATTATGTTCCTCCATAGTGTCCTATTCTAATTTTCAACATCATTGTAAATTTTAATATGATACCGTTTGAAAGTTATTGAGCAAAATATCCAAATTAATTCCCTCAACCAACCGGGGTATCTTTTACAGTAGTTAAACAGTGATGTCATAAATTTTAAAAAATGTGTGAAATTTGTAAAGTCTGCAACTCTAACGCCATAGAATAAAAAGGTCCCATTTATGCCAAATAATGTAAGCTGTTTCATTAAATTGAGCATTAAAGAGGGAGAAGCGAAGATAGATAGTATTAATAAGTGTAATAGGTAGTATTAGTAGATTTGTAAGGATAATATGAATAAATCACAATATACCACGTTAATAAATATTTCATTAAATTAAAAGTGTTCTGTTTATCCATTTTCAAGGGTTGTTTTACAACCAACTGAACAATGAGTAATTTTAATTTGCATTGATATATCCTGCAGTAATTTCAACAGAGGAGATTACTTGAACTTTTTTAAAAATGAAATTCTGTTTTGTCACATGCAGATATGATTTTAGTAAAATATTTGCTTCTTCCCGTATGAAGAGTGGTGCTCAGTTATTTTAAAATAAACGGTTGTCCATTTCATGTAGTGTCTGAGGTATTTAATGCTACAACTTGAACCTAAAAAACAGTATGATGTAGAAATAACATATTTTGAAAGTCAGAAGTTCTCTGCAAACCACTAAGCTTTTCACTTTTCTGATTGCGAATGACACTGACGTAGTTTTTTGAGTCATTATATTGCAATGATGCCAGGTTAGTACTCTTGACGCAAACTTTACATCATAAGTCAAATAATTTTGCTTTTATTTTAGATTTCACATCACTGGAATTAATTGGTATTACACATGTAAGGAAAATTTTCATTTCCTACCGTGCGAAGAACAGGCATGCAGCTAGTATACACATATAGCAGACAATTATATTAATTTAAAAAAATTAAACTATGTTATCTGGAAAAAACTTTTAAACAAACTGACTTCCCTTCAAAGTTTGATGACTGTGACTTCAAATATGACATCATGATCAAATATGTCTTTCTCACTTGAAATAGCTAATTTTGTCACGCAAATGATTCACTCTCGGAATTAAATCAGAGCTGAAAATAGCAATAAATCACTTAAAATGAGGGAATGAGGGGATTTTCAGGTTCTTAAGGCAGTGCATATTGGTTTCTATAATTTCATACATGGTGAAATTTTTCAAGCGGATCGTACAAACGGTGTAGATGTTATTACACTTTTTTCTTACTTAACTTTTAAATCTTTTTGGAGTAATGGGTATTAAAGTTTTATATCTTGGATGAGTTGCTGAATGGTTATAGAGTCGGGGATCAGTGTAACTGTATAGTAGAATTAACCCAAAGTAACAGTGACTTATTGATTTCAACCCACCTTAAATATTCGTCAAAGTAATACTTATCCGTTATACAGACGCCTACCAAATTTTACTTTTTTTTTCTGTTGCCAAATACCTACAGAATATTTTTTCGTATTTAGCACTCACAGTGCCTTGAAAAAAAACATTTTAACACAAAATACATAATTAAAATTACAAAAAAACAGACTCATCATTACATACGACAAAATTTAATAGATGTTAAATCCTCACACCAAGAATAAATGAATCGTAACGCTGTTCTGAAACTAAAATGATAATTTTCAAACCAATTACCAATTCAAATGGTGACACTACATCTGCAAGACGTCAGTTTACCTTTCAAAGAAGTACGGGAAATTTTTTTGAGCAAGTTAATTTATTTGCTAAGCATCTACAAAGATTTTTTTTCCTGCTATACTCAATGCATGCCACATTTTCTGTAAACTGAAAGCATAATAGACAATTCTACACAAATAAAAATATTGCAAAACATACTCACATTTTCAACTTTTTCTCACAAGTTTCGCATACGTCAATTCCTCTCACGTACAATAAATACAAATCTTTATGTTGTTTTAAAACTTATTTATTAATTTTCAAACCAATTACTACTTTGAATTCCAACGTTTCATGTACAGTTCATGAAGCAAAAGTAAAACATGTGTACTTGTCAGAAAAATAAGAACTGTCTTTCTAAATTAATGGGAGTGTTATTTAGCCATTAGAACTTGATGGCACTCGGTTTTTAAAAAAAATTTATTGTAGTATGTCTGTAAGATAAATAAGCATTCATTCTTTACAAAACCCTTCCTTCAACAACTCGGACAATATGTTCCTCATTTGTTGACATTTCCGATAAATTCATATTTATTTTTAAAAAAAATTAAACCAATGCTCATCAAAACTAAAATAAATATGGCAATGCATGTTAAACCTCGCATAAGAATACAAAACAGACACAATCTGTTTTCATTTGCTATTCAAACACATGCTCAAAACCTACGCACGATCAAGCAAGGGTTACCAGAAAAAAAAATGTTGACAAGCTTCGCCCTCCACTACCTGTGAAAAATCGCCAAATTTGGCTGGCATCCGTATAACAGATAAGTACTGTCACTGTTTCATTTGTAGATCAGTTTCTTACTCATTCAATCTTTTTTAACTGTTTTTCAATGTTCTTGTATCTCCGATCTTTGTCTTTAGTTGCTATATTGCATGTTTCATCGTGGCACTTAAGCCCTTTTCATTTATATAATTTGTTGTTGGCTTCGTACTGCAATTTATTGTAGAAAAAGAAAAAACAGATAATTAAGAGCATCTTCTTTTTTAAATAAAAAATTCAACAACGTTTTTAATAAACTAGCTCTTGAGAATCCAAGTAGAGCTGGGTTGTAAGAACGAAGTGTTACTTTGTTACTTGACCTAATATATGTTTAGATAGCTACTTTGCTACTTGACCTAATATATGTTTAGATAGCTACTTTGCTACTTGACCTAAAGATATTTCCTCAGTGGTTAAAAGCGCATCAGAAAAACTAGGTATTGATTTATACATATTGACTTTATAAAAGATGTATTTTATATATGTATTTTGTGCTTTAGGCTGTAAAAATAATTCCATTGCCACCTCCCACTAAAAATGAATCTGAAGATGTTCCTTCATCATCAGAATATCAAGATTCCGATGTCCTTGATTTTAGTGATCTCCCGGTTGCTCCTGCTTTAATCAACTGTCCTGATGATGTCTCCGGTATTTTGAAAGATTTAACATCACCATCTTGGTAAGATTTATAAGTTTCAAGCACGCCTGCATAAAAAAGAGCATTAACACTTGTGTTAGCTAAGACTAGTTAAATATAATTTTGAAAAGTACACACTGTACTGACAAATAAGTGTTTAACACCCTAATATTTCCTTGAATGTATAAAATACACCTTCTTTTTAATAAGTAAAGAAATACTTCAAGAGTTTCTGAATTGAACTGATTTTTGTCTCTCTAGATGTCCACCAGCAATTAAAATGGAGCCTAAACTAAAGATTAGGCAACCTGGGATTGGATTTTTAAAATGTCATTTTCAAATATTTTTCAATTTTTTTATTGTTTCAAAGCAGCTAATTTGGTGATCAGAAAAAGACAAGTTTTCTTTTATTTCTCTTTCTTTTCCAAACTTTATCGCCTGTCAGAGTGATTTCTAGAAGCCTGCCTAGGTTTAGCAAAAAAACTGATATGAAAAGGTAAAAATAATTATAAACTTTGTAAAATAACACATATAAAAAAGATTCTGATACAGTGAGATCAGAGGATAGAACTATCTATCCGTTCCACTCATGTGGATGGCGCAACTTTTTTGAAGCTGCAGAAGGGACGACCTTTTTGTACCACCAAAAATGATCATACTGGTGTATACATATTTTTTATGTGTATTATTTTATGAAGTTTTGATTATTTTTTTCTCCCTAGGACTGTCTATTTGCATGCCGCAGCTATGCTAGGAGACAAAATAGTGATTTGGTCATCATGATAAATTTTTGTATTCAAATAAAAGTATAATCTGAGAAAAATAGTAAATATATAAACAAGATTTTTAAAAAATGTTTAATTATTTAATTAATTTTTTTTACCACAGTAGGTTCAAAATTTTATTTTATTTATTTACTTATATATTCCATATCTACATAATGTTTAAACTGTGTAAGAAATTTTTGTAAAAACAGTTTTTTTTTAATATAGAATTAGGTCATAAAAAAGGTAGTCAGAAAACTGAAAATTAAATATAAAAATATAAAAACAGAATTCTGAAAATTGTTCTTTGTTAAATTATGATTTAGTTTATGAAATACAAAGCTAAAAGACATATACTAACAAAAAATCTCTAAAATATTACAAAATTTTACTAGAAATGAAGTTTAGTATTTCCAATCTCCAGATTCATCGCTATCCAGAGAGGAAATTGGGAAATCATTGTAAACTGTGCCCACTGGCAACTATGGTGACTACTTTCGTATAAAAACAGTTAAAAAGCAACTATCTTGAGTGAAATGTAAAGGTCAAAATTAAGGGTCACCACGTAGCAACTGTATTTTTGAAAGTGGAGACTGTGAATTTATGTAACAGTCGTCACAGTTTATTTCCCCACCCACTTTCCTTTTCACAAAGTTTTGATGGATTGAAAGTAAAACAGAAATGAGAAACATTCAAACAGATGTTCTTGACAGGAGGCCAAAAAAAAAAACTCAAAGATCGATTTTAGCATGGCAGAGGGTAGGGGGGTGTAAGGGTGGATTATTGATAAAGGGTATTAGTACCACTTGACGAATTAGCAGAAGTGATCCTCTGTTGTGAAAATTTGCAGACGAGGATTACAATGCACAAGATTGCAGTTTGAAACAGACACCTGCACTTGTTTGTTTTTGCAAAGTTTCCTGCACCTGCAATTTGGGAGCTCTCTTTCTGAGGACAAAAATCCGATAAGTGGCGAGCATTCATTTATAAATTATTTTCTTGTGATCTATTAATACACACACCCACCTCACAAAAAAGAATTTTTTTTTTTTTTTTTTCAAGATTTATTCCACCATAATAAGGCTTATGGCCAGTAGAAAGTTGATGACGGCCATCGGTCCTGGGAAAATTAACAACGTTCATCATGAAAAAGACCAATGGAGTATGTATATGCAGCCACAGGGGCTTTAAAAATTCAGTTTGTTCTCGAAAAAAGTCACTTTTGTGTACCATGTAGAAAATATTCAGAATTGGTTTGGTGCAATCTCAAAATGATTAAAATTTATTCCTAAACCTTTATTTCTTATAGGCTTGTAACATAAATTCAGATCAATGCTCGCCATGAAGTTGAGCAATTTTCTGACTCGCAAAAGAGTCTTTTTTCATTTCTAAATGAATCCGTAATTCTCTATTTCTTAGTAAATATCTTTAATAACTATAAATTATTTGAAGTAAGAAGGCCAGATAATGATTACACTAAGCAATCATTTAGAACAAAAACTTACAAGTGGGCAAAACAGCCATTTATAAACAATAGAAGCTACCGTCATTTATACTAACAGCTTTCACTAAAAAGCTGCAGTCTAGAATATTGTTTTTTTAGTAATTATCAAATGTAACACCCACCTTATAGGATCAACACCAAAGTTATTTTGAACCCCTTTCTTACCCCCAACTGAATGTGTTATGTGCCAGATCGCAGTTTTTTATTGATGCATTAGCTGAAAACTAATATCCTTAAGGTGCCTCTTTTTGGGTTACACGAACCAAAGAAAACAGATGAAATGAAAAAGCGATGACTATCTAATTCTGATGAACATCTCAATTAGGAAAAAAGTAACTTATTTGTAAAAGGAAATTTCATCAGGTTCCATTTACAATAAATGTCTGATTGCATTGCTTGTAATTTTGTGAAGGAACCCTTATACATCGTTTTGTAAAGGGTCGTTTCAGTCAATCATATTTTTGTTATAGTATCATTTTAATAGAAAGCGTTTTGTAAAGGGAAAGTAAAACGATCAATAATCGTGACTGCGATAATCCCTGTAACAGAAGGAGCAGGAGAAATGACAAGTTTTAGAGTGAAAACTTGGACATACTAAGGCAAATGGGGGTTAAAAGGACTTCCAATCGTTGAAAGCCATGCTTTTTAAAGAGTGGTAGTAGGGGGACACTACAGAGAAATGCTTTTGACAAACGCAAGGTCATAACCAGAAAAAAAAGGAGGAAAGGCTGAAATTTTGTACATCACCTAATTAATGTAAGGGGCACATTTCACTAAGTGGGAGTATTTTTGTATGGGGTATGCATAAAAATAATTTTTTTTTTTTTATTCATTTAGATTTAATGTTCTGAAAATGTTAATCAACACTATAAAATTCTGTCCCTTATATAACTTATGATTTATTGTACATGCATGTGATCAATATTTAAGGAAGAAAAACCTAGGTCAGTGTTTTTCGGACACCCTGTATATACTGGCAGGTAACTTCTTTTTTTTTTTAATTAGCAGAAGATTTACAAGTATATTTTAAGAAATTCTTATTACTTATATAAGCTGTGCATGTTTATTAAACTTGTATGTAAGTTGTGCAGTATTCAAAAACATGCGAGTGGCCACTTAAAATTTGAAGCTCAGTAGCCACTGGCACCTGCAAATTTTCTGAATTTTGACCTCTAGTGAAATGGCAACTATTTTTCTTGGAGTATCAGTGCAATTTTTGTTTTTTGCTAAGAAAATTTGAGTTCATGTCAAAGTCCCTAAGCTTAAGTCTGCATGAAGATTTTGACCTGCAAGAAGGCACGTCCTGGAAATTCGCATCAGCTGTCGTTTGGGGTATCTCATACCCATTACATAAAGTACAATATAAATAGTTTTTTTATAGTGTTCTTTTCTTTTGAAAGAAGTAAATGAAAGATTTCAAAATATAGTAATAGTTTTAAAAAAGTTTATGAATTATAAAAATTATTCTGTCCTTGGCTGAAGGGCATTTGTCACATTTAAGTCTTTTCGATTTCCTTTGATTCGTTAGAAATGTCTGCTTTTCTTTTGCATGACGTATGTAAGCTTCTTAGTAAAGTCGTAATCCTGATCATTTTCAATTCGATGCTGTATTAGCTGCAATGCTAAATCTTTCAAAAAGAGACACCTACTTTTATATTTGGCTGGTGAATTAGTAGTTGAAAGCAATAGGATTTTAGCATTCAGTGCAGAAAAGAAAATGACCATTGGCCACCTTCTAGTTGTTCTGGCAGTGGAATAATTTGCTGTCATTTCATCCACAGTATCCACTGCTTCTCTAGTCATGTTGTAAAATGTTATCATTTTGGGCTTTTTCTTTTCTGCAGTAGTATGATTTATTGAATCATCACTGTGCAATGTTGAGAGCATAAGAACTGTTTTTCCTTTCTAATGGTCATAAGAAATAAGTGATTTATCTTTCTGGAAAGCAAATAGTGTGGAATACACATCCCTTCCTTTAGAAGCTACAAATGTGGGGGGAATTTCTCTTTCGTTTTTCTGCACTGTTCCTACTATTTTCAGCTTTTCTTTTAGGAGATCTTCAGCTAGTTGGTAATTTATATACTAATTATCTGCTGTCAGGTTTTGGCCAGATTTATACAATGGGTGAGTCAGTCTTTTCACTATGTCAGATGGACTATTACTCACTTTGTAACGACCATCTGTCTGTGTAACTCATTATATTTCCATGTTAGATGTATAAAAAATCTGTAGAGTTAGTGCAAAAATCTGTATTCTGTATTTTGCTGGTTTATTTGACATGTACTGATGAAATCCATATCAGCCACTAAAGGGTACCAGTTTTTCGTCAAGTCACATACTCACCTCCTATACTGTCAGTGGCCCAAAGATCCTTCACGTTGAGGTGCAATGACTTATGATTTATTAGAAGCCCGGATAAATATGAAAATCCTATAGGAGCTTTTATCTCGGCAATATCTGTTATTTTTGCATCCCTGTCTTGTTTGTAACTTGGAGCTATATCAAAAATATATAAATTCGTACATTCTACAATCATTGATAATATTGTATTATCTAAAAAATATTCTAGCTGCTAAATGGATCAGTAACATTTCTCGTTTCATTTACAGGTCCTGGACGATGAATCATAATATTATGGAAATAAAATCTTACATTTTCTGTAAATTTCTTTTTTTCTACATCATTTTTCCATCTTTTCATGCAAATCATCCAGTTCAGGAACATCATTTTTGAGATTTCGTCATCTTCTGTGTCTGTGTTATGTTCACTATTTCACAGTCAAATTCATTTTCACTTCCCGAAATACAATCATCATCGCTTTCCATCAATTCTAATAAATCTCGCAATCATTACATCTCAAATTCATATGGAGTCATTTTCTTTGCTATTATGCACTTTAGAAATCTTTAAAATGTAATTTCAAATACTTTAAAGCATATAAAGGCTAATGTATGGATAGTTATACTGTTAAATGCTGGAACTCAATATCCCAACTAAACAGTGTCAAGAAAAAAAATAATCACATAGACAGGTGCATTACGTGCATCATACCACTATTGCAACAAAATACTGATAATTCCTTTTCCCCGTGCATGTGGAAGTTGGCACCTGCTCTAAAGGTCAGCAGGACAAAGAAACTCAGCTGCTGAATAATTTAGGAAATTTCAAGTTTTTGAATTCAGGAATATTCTGTTTTTTTTTTTTTTTTTTTTTTTTTTTGTGGGAGGTGGTATATAGTACAACCCTTCCTTCGGTATAGCGTAAATTCGGGCATTGCAAGAAGACACTATAATTGACCTATGATCAGGCTAGCTGCAGCACAGACTCGTTGTGAAAGAGTCTTACGAAAAATATTACATTCGGTGACCACAAAAGATATGAAAAAGGAACCAAAGACTTACCCCCAGCAGCAATTCAGGGCCTGAAGATTTTCCGTGAGGGAAAAAGGAACACACACGTGCAAGAAGACGAACACACTCTGAATACAGGGAATGACTAACAGGAAACTTTATTCATTGGCTGAATGCACTGTACATTAAAATTAGTGCGAAAGAACATTTAAGGGTTTTAGTCAAGAAGAAGAGAAATTATACACGGTGTACTTCGAAACGGCAAAATGGCGCACAGGCCATGCAGCATGGTCAAATATTACAGGAAAAGGGGAGCTTGCATTTTATTTTTGAAAATTTAAGTTCATTACGAACCGAAGCAATTTAATAAGGAGGGGGTGTCTTATTTGCCTAAAAGAGAACTTAACGGTCATAAAACTTTTACCGCGGTACGGTTCCTGTCGCCTCCAACAAAAGGCCACGATGTTCTGCGATGGGGAGCGCTTCCTTAGCACGGCCTACTCCGGTGGTGGAAAAAGGAGAAGTGAAGTCTTGCTCTTTCTAGACGGCTCACCATCGCCATTGATCTCGGCAACCTCGACTACACGTCACAGGCAGGGAGGAGAAAGCGCTGCGATTGGTTCAAAAGTAAGCGCGGGCAGAAAAACCCTGGCGTCATCTCGGGGAATGATGAAATATTTTGCCGCGGAGGTGATGGCCGGATTGCCAGTGGCGCTTATGATCCTCATTATGAAGAGTTGGCGAGATGCTCGAAAATCGCGCTGACTGTTGTAGAAGGAACACGCTATGCAACCGTGCCGCCATATTGGAAGCACACAAAAAAAAAATGGGCTAGCCGGGGAAAACATTTTAAAAAGGAAAGGGGGGAAGAACCAGGAGTACACACATGGTAAAATTAATACTTATGAAAGAAAATGCAAAAAAGGAATACATGTGATATTTCCATCACATACGGATTAAAGAAAATCTGGCAAAAATGAATAAGCTGTGTTCTTACTGACTGCACCAAGCTGTAGTAGCTTGCCTCTGTGAAACATTGTCCTTTTGTAATTGCAAAAATCACAAAACCTCAAAGTTCAAAAACATAACACTGCCAACTTCCCAAAAGACACAGTAGCACATTATTCATATCAATGTTTATTAGTAGTAATGTATGCTTCAAGAAAATTAATACATCTGCTGTAAGCTGGTGTAGTTCTTGAGTTTGTCATGCCATTATTTTTAGATTTTGGCATTCTGTCCCCTCTCCCAATCTCTGTCCATCAGTTTGTTACCTCATTCTAAGTTTTGGCATTCTGCTTTCCCTTATCTTTGTTATCCCTGGACGGGTTGTCCCTTGCTACATCAAGGTGTCTACTAGCATGCAAAGGTCACGAAAGTCGCGGAAAAGTCAAGAAATGGGAAAAAGGTCATGAAAGTCAAGAAATGAAGCACTAGGTCACGATTTGTGACTCAACTACGTTTTTTCCATTTCATTCAAATTCTTAGTTTCTAATTTTTTCTGCTAAGTTCAGTCAGAGAAATTATTTTATGTATCTTTTCTTAACTTCCTTAATTTGTATTTTGATTTCACGAGTGATTTCCTGGGAGAAAGGAAGTTGATTTGTTTATCCCCTTATCAATGGTGTGTGTGTGGAGGGGGGCATCTGCTGTGTGTCCACTCTTCTCGGTCCCAACCTGAGGCGAGGATTAAAACCGTTTGCTGTAGCTTCTTTTTTTTTTTTTTCTTTTTTTTTTTTTAAGAAATATATATTAAGTGTGTTATGTAAATTTTATTATTTTATACTATTTAACCCTTTCATTCCCAGATTACAGATATTTTCAAAATCTCAGAGTCCCGAAGATGAGCCCGAAATTTCATCCCCGCTTTGGGAAATTTCGACTTCTTTTAAGGACGATCAGTAACTAAGCGGTTCTCGCCTTTTCCATGTACACGTGAAATGCGAAAAAAAGTTCATTGTTAGGACTATCCCCCAGTAATTGAGAAGAGAGCAGAGAGGTAGTGGCATTATCGCTGACACTGACGGATTGCTTTTGGTCGTACGAATAGAAGCTACCCTTCCCCCAATACTGAAAAGATAAACCACTTATCATGTATCAAAGGGGGGGGGGGCATTTTTTCTCAGGCGTCTCCGGGAGATACGGGATCCACTTTATGCCGGGCGCCTAGAGCCATTACGGGATCGAAAGTGTTAAACTATGCAAACAGACAAACTTAACAGTTTTTCACGTGTTTATTTCATAAGAAAACTTTAAAATACTGTTCGTTTGCTATTTATAAAATTCATTTAAAATGTCATTTACATGTTATTTAGCAGAAATCATCAAAAATGATGTCTGCCAAATAGTTGTATAGTGAACTGACAATAGTTCAATATGTCAACTGCGTGTTGTTTTACACCTTGGGAATTTCAAAAGTTGGCAAGTATGTATATTCAAACCTTGAGAAAAGTATATCAGTTATCCACCTTCCCTCCTCAAAAAAGGTTAAAATTGTTGGATTTAAGAGTAATTTTTTTTTCTCCCTTCATTCCCTGTTAAATTCAGTGTTTTGATTATTTTCCACATTTTCATTTTTAAAAACAATAACTTGGATTCCAATTATAATTATCACTGATCCCCATGTTTCATAGCTAATAACTTCAATTTCCACAAAGTTTTACGATATATTATAGACGTCCATAAATTCTGTGTTACCATAGATGTAAAAAGATTTGCAATGTACAAGCTACATTGCAAATCTTTTTACGGCGATCAATGGTAAATCTTGATCTTGGCGATCAATGGTAAATCTCTTTTTAAAATAGCAATTGGTCCAAATTAACTGGAAGCAAATGGCTGATCAGTGAAAAAGTTGAAAAAAAATCGCTTTAAAAATGGGCAGGGAAAAGAAAAACTCAAAGAATTTTTTAATTCATTGTTAAAATCAAAATCAGTTGTATATTTTTCTGCAAAATTTCCCCAGATGGCTAAAATTTCCTCCAATCGTAGATTGCCGGATAGAAAATATTCTACATCCCTGGCACGGTGTATTTTTTATATTAGTTTCGTATTTGTTATGGTCAAGAAAAGGTCAAGAAATCAAGCTTACTTTTTGTGGTAGACACCCTGTACATTACTGATCAAATTTTTTTTTTTTTTTTTTTATTTAATATCAATAAGTTTTTATTTTGGATAGTCATTTATTTTTCAGTGTACAGAGTGCATTTACAAAAAGAGTGTTAACAATAGAGTGATCTACAATTTCATTCTGCATATTTCTTGACCTTGGTATGTGCAGTTTTGAGAGAGTTTGCTGTTTTTTGCTGGCAGTTTTTAATGTCTTTCCAGGTCTGTTTAACTCAAAATACATGGAAAGACATTAAAAACTGCCCATTTCAGGTATGAGCAACCTTTGGAAAGTTGCAAGCCAAACTTGCACACAGTCGCAGGCCAAACTTTAGGATGTTAGCCAATTTGTAGGCTGTATAATTGGGATTAATAGGAGATTTTGTATGGTTTGCATGAATTTTATATGGGGTTCAACAGGCTGGATAAAAAGCCGGGGCGAGCCACATCCAGCCCACAGTCCATTTGTTATCCAAATGTGTCTTATTTTATAGTGTTATGTTCCATAAACTTATGCATATATGAGAGAACAGAACTAAAGGAAGGATCTGCTGCAGGGTAATATAACTGATACTTTATGAACTTGTTATATTACGTCTTCCAGAAAATTTAAAATTTTTGAAATTGTTAGTAAGATGGTTAACTTTGTTTATTATTAAGATTTCAGTCTGTTTAGATTGAAAAAGGGCTACTATTTTATAATCTGAAGGTTACTATTAGACTACTATTTTGTGCTTTGGAGGCTACTAATGTAATTATTTGTGTGGCTGTGTCATGATGGCCACCTTGATTGTACTATGCACTTTAAATTAGTCAGAACTCCTATCAGTGTTGGAAAGGTCAGCAGGAAGATAATTTTTATTACTCGGAGCATGTCCTGAGGGACATCTTTGAGCTTTCCAAAGAGTGAGAGAAATGCTAATAAAATAAGCTCATAAACTTCATAGAAATATGAAAACTATCACCATCTATTAACCCAGATCTGAATTAGCAATTAAACATTGCAGAAAGGCCAAAATAAATCAATGAATGGGGGGGAAAGCAGTGTGTGCTTTAGAACTGATGGAAAATATTCGTACCTATGGAAATAGCGGTATATGCATCAAGAGGGCTAATATGTAAAAAATATACGCAACTGGTATTCAATCAATGTATGATATATGAGAAGTGTGATTATATATGTGAGAGAAAAAAGGAACATGTCATGAGCAGATAAAAAGAAAAAAATAATTTAATTATTTCTCCTCTTTTTTTTATGCCAGTAATTTATTTTCTAACTATGGAGAAAATGTTACTATTTTGACTACTAAAATTAATAAAAAGTATGTTCTTTTGGTAACTTCTTTATGTTTGTGAGGCTACTAATGCTACTATTTTTGTCTCCTGAAAGTGGTGGACAGCTTGTCTTAACATCTTTTTTAATTTTTCAGGGTTAAAGGCTTAGAAAGTCTACTTACTTCAAAAAATATTAAAACCATCGGTGATGTGTGCAAGCTTAATATACATCAAGTAAAAGCTTTGCCTTTCAAATCCCCCAAAATTGTGACATTACACAAAGCTTTAATGCAATATGTTGCTGCTACTCAAGAATCTACATTACAAAAAATTAAAACAATTGACGATGGATCTTTCATAGAAAAAGACAGTCCTGTGGGTTGTTCCAGCTCAGACTCTCCAAAAACTGCAACATCAACAGGTAACATTTAATCTTGACCTTTCAAATTCCCCAATCAGCAAAAAAAAGTGGTGTTTGAAGATAAAATTCAAACAGTTCTAACTTCCTTGCCTATGTGGATGGTAGAGTGCAGCTGAAGAATTTAATATTACCCTTTATTTTCTTCTTTCTGATGCATTTTTGCTTCACAGCTTCTGAAATAAACCTGATTTTAACTTTTTTATTGTTGACTTTTAATATTTTTTTTGTTTTCGCAGGAAAGTTCTGATAAATTTAACAATCCAGCATCTCAATTTCAGCATTTTATCATCTATCTTGAGTTTCGTTTAAATTTTTCTGCATCATTTTTTTTTTTAACTTTTAATACTAAGAGTAAAAATTGATTATTTTTTTTAAATCAAAATTTTTGCAAACTACTGGCAACAGCTAAAGGAGTCAATTACATTCTAGATTTTTAATTTAAAATAGATATGTTAGAACAATGTATTAGCAAAATTTGTTTGATAATTATTTAACTGTGTTACTGAATAAAAATTTTTCATATAGGTTTTATACGTAGTTAGTATTGTTTGGTTACAAGGTGAGAAAAAGGCCGGGATTTAAATTTTTTTAAAAATCAAATTAATCAGATTTTTTAAAATTTATATCATGATTTAAATCATTTACACCCTGTTTTGTTATAAATAAATGTTATTTGCATGTCATTTGTAGTAATATTAACTTCTGCTTTTCATTATTATTATTTATGTAACTTCATATCCTAATAAAACACTAATTTACATTTATAAAATGTTTTTAAAATTGCCATTTATGCAAATGATATGATTTCTTTTTTTGGGGGGAGGGGGGGCATCTTAATTTCCATATAATGAAGCATGCACATGTTGGGTAAGCATGGTTTGCAAGGACAATTCATATATGGAAGAATATGATAGGTATATAACTAGTTATGGAAATCTGACCAAGTCAGGGAATTTTTTTTCTCAATTTTAGTAACCACCCTGTAATTGCTTTTAATAAATGGCAGAATTTTTGAAAACTACTGTCAGAAAACTGACACTTTAGTTATTACTAAATGGTGCATGAATATAAAATTTGTAACCCTGAATTCCTAGGAGTCATTTTACTTTTATGCTATTGTTAATTGAATTTCGTAAAAAGATTTTTTGAGACATTATTATGTACAGTGTGTATATGTTTAAGTGGACTAACCTTATTTTCAAAACCATTAGTCCTAGGTGCATACTTTAATTTACAAAAGTGTCAAAATTAGATTCAAGTTATAGATTTTTAAAAATTTGTAGTAAAGAAGAAAAAAAAAGGAATTATAGTATTATGATGAATTATTTTTATTGTAATAACAGTACTAATAAACTAAAATGTTTTTCTTTTGCAGAAAATTTGGAGGAGGATAATCCAATATTAGTAGAAGAAACTGTTAAAGAAATTTTGAAAAGAGGCAGTTTGAAGGACTTGCCTTTGAGCCTTCTAGGGCAGCTGATTGAAGCATGTGGAAAAGCTATAATTGAGAGGAATAAATAAAATGAATTCATCAGTAGATTTTCACTTAATTGCTGCTTATTATCACAAAGACTTGTTTTCTAATCAAGTAGTTATGTATATGTGTGCAAGTAATGTATAATAGTAATATATTTTAAAAATTCTTTACAAGCACATTTTCGTTTTGTCTTTCACTGTATAATATTTTGGTTTATTTTACTGAAAAAAATAAAATGCTTGTTTATAAAGAAAGTTTTTTTAAGAGTGTAATTTTAACTTTTTGCATGTATATGAAAGAAGGTAAAAAGTCTGTTGTGGTCTACCAAATGACACTTAAAGTTGAAGCTCCTGTAACCATTGCTTAAAAATGAAAAATCTCCCAAAAATTGGGTTCAAAGGTATGTTTCTGCTCTTGCTCATTAAAAAAGGTATTTGATTCTATTTTTAAAGGAGCTCTTGCAAATATTTAACAATATCCTTTTTTGAGTGTATGATATTATTGAAACAGCTAAGCTAACATCTCTTTTCCAATGCATAATAGTACTGGCAGGAAGAAATAACAACACATACTATTGTTTATAGTTGTTCTGTACCTACAGGATAGATTTTGCAATAAATAATAGTATAGCCAAGTTGTACGCCAAATATCAAGAAGAAATGAAACTTCTCCGAAGAAAAAATGGTGGTTATTTTTTGAACTAGTTTTGTTCTAAGCAAATATTTCTCACATGGTCTCATTAAAGTTTCTTGCAAATTTGGTAATATTCTGACCAGTAATTCCACAGTACATGGCTCTGCTCTGAGTAGAACTTTAATTATGAACACACTGTATATATTTATGTACATATATATACTGGCTCTCCCAAAATCACTGACCTAGTCTTTAATTCTTTAAATATTGATCAAAGACATACACAATAAATTGTAAAGTTACGTTATCAGGGATGAGATTCTTCAGCTTTTTAGCTAATTTCAGCTATTTGTGAATAAAGAGGAAATCACTTTTTTGTCTTTTTTCCCTGAAAATTCTGTTTTTTCTGTGAATTCCTGATTGTAGTTATTAGTTAACTGTGTGATATTTTTATCTTCTAGCATGTTCCAATGTTTTTCTTCCCTTAAAACTTCTTTCACATTAATTGGATATAAATATCACATGTACAAATTTTTGTTCTCGTATCATTTCAGCTTTTTTGCTCTTTTGCCAATCTCAAAAACATACAGAATTTTATATGCCCCTCTGCAAAAAAATTCTCAATAAGTAAAAGGTGTCGGAGATAAGAAAATAAATATAAGCTGACTTAAACCACTTTTCGATGGCTCCCTAAAGAAAAAATCACATCAAATGATTGCATTTCATGGATCATGCACAAATTATTAAAAAAAAAAAAAAAAAAAAAAACTATCATAGTATAAAAACATATTTTTGATATTGTTTAGCCCCAGACCAGCTTTGTTTTACCATATCTCTGAGTCTGTTTATGTTGATAGCAGAAATTTTGTAAATCTCCTCGTTAATGTGTGGGACACATTTTACTGGGAATTTTTTTATACGGAGATTTGAGGGTAATATGTTACAGAAATAAAACAGTGACAGTGGACAGTTAAAAAAAAAAAAAAAAAAAGGCTCACCTCCCAGAAAATTCCCAACAGAGTGTATTATGTATGAGAATTATTGGAAATTTTTAGTTTGCGCACTTCTGTTAATTTTCTAGTCCTAATAATTAATAAAAGATGTCATTTTTGAATATTTACGGGAAAAGGAAATTATTTAAAATTTAATGTTAATAACTTTACTCACTTCTATGAGCTAATAAATTTGTATACTGTGATATAATAGTCAATCATCTACACTTTATATTCTAATGAACATTATATATATGTAAATTAAATACTGGTCGTAGATATAAATATCCTTTTAATTTTTTACCATCTATTATTATTTATCCAAATTCTTAATATTTTTGTGCGATCAAGAGGAATTGTTTCAGTGTTCATTCTATTCATTTAGACTTTAATTTATCTTGGGATAGATTTTCCTTTTCTGCTTTTTATCTATAGAATATAGAATTGACGTATGCAGTTTTTACCCTAGTAGCAAACAGTCATCGGTTCCTGAAATGCCGATGATCGGTCAGGGAGGAAGCTCAGCGTGCACCATGAAAGGTTCTTCATCACATCGGGGGCTCTTTTCTCGGATTTTGCTCGGGCAGGTCCGCTTCAGAATAACACGGCTGGATCATCGACAAGCAGGAAAATTGGGCACCGTCCCGTTGAAGAACCGATGCGATTGGGGTTATATTCATCATGGAAGAGCAAACATCTTGCAACTTAGGATGTGAAACCGATGACTTTTGGTGAAACTTTTAAACTGAGCAATCGATAAAAATTGGGGCATATCGCAGCTAGAAAAAGTTTTAAAAGAAAGTTTAAAAAAAAAAAAAAAAGTGAATAAAATCAGATCTACACCACCTCTTGACTTTTAGTGCTGCCATCTGACGTAAGAACTTACTGCATTTTTCAAGCTTCCGAGACTTAGGATCGAACCGGAGAACCAAGACATAGTAGGCGAGCATTCTAACCACCAGACGCCTCTGACTGTCTGACTGAATGCCGTGACTAAAGTTTAAAGTTATTGTTGTTTCAAGTTCGGAATTGGAACACATATATCTAAGTAAATAAAATTAAGACTTTGCCTGCACACTTCTCGAAATTAAAAAATTTTACGATTTTTATCCGTCTTGTGCATTTGGGACCGAGTACAGCTGTTTAAAAAAAAAAGCATATATAGCAAGAACATACAATTCTTAAATAAAAAGCCTTGCAAATGTAACTCAGAAGAAGTTTTATGTATCTACA
This sequence comes from Cheiracanthium punctorium, assembly GCA_038373885.1. Classification (NCBI taxonomy): domain Eukaryota; kingdom Metazoa; phylum Arthropoda; class Arachnida; order Araneae; family Cheiracanthiidae; genus Cheiracanthium; species Cheiracanthium punctorium. Next base: position 61,748 of record JAWZYV010012301.1, on the reverse strand, counting down.
AGTTTAAAATAAAATGTATGTAAAGTGATTGCAGGAGTGCTATGGCTATGCCAAACTGCTCCAAATGGAATCTCTTGATACATCCTGATACAAAAAGCATAATTTTGAAGGTCTCTCCAATAAAAGAATCTCTGGATATTGCCTGTTACAAAAAGCATAATCTTAAACAAATTCTGCACCAAATCAGTGCTCCCAAGGCTATCAAAGAATAAATAAAACCAGAAATAACATACTAAAATCTCACCTTTCCGTTTTCATCAGAAAACTGTTCTGTTTTTCATTTCAAGAAGATGCACATCCAAAACCAAACTTCCCCAAAATCAGCAAATCAGATCAATATACTTTATTGCTTTAAAAGCAAGCATTATAAGAGTTAATAATAATAAAATAAAAACAATTAACAAAAAAAGACTTGATGGTTTTAAAATTTTCTTCCTCTCCCAAGTAATGTAAATAAAGTACCAAAGGCTGTCAACATCATGGTCAAAACATAATGCCACTTTTTACCATGTCTGGTAAATGATATGAATTCAGAATGATACAGATGTTCCATCAAAAGAATAAATAGAGACAACGCATTACTGGAGTATGCAACGCCTCACGTAACAAGGGAGGGGGGAATTGTTCCGATCCAAAACTGCTCTCCAGGAGTTTCATGTGCAACCAGACTGCTTTGGCAAGAATCGTTTCTGTTGTTGTTATATACTGCACACTAAGGGTTGCTGCCCGCAAGTTTATCCGCAAAAAAGAGTAGAGAAATCGCTTGTTAGAAATTCCATGTTCTTTTTTCTAATATTTTATGATTTTATTTATTTATTAATTGTTCTAAGTATATATTTGAATGTATTTAAAATTGCAGTATACTTACATATGCATGCATTTCAGTATGAATAACAATTTTAGATTTGAGGGTAATATGTTACAGAAATAAAAAAGTGACAGTGGACAGTTTAAAAAAAAAAAAAAAAAGACTCACCTCCCAGAAAATTCCCAACAGAGTGTATTATGTATGAGAATTATTGAAAATTTCTAGTTTGCGCACTTCTGTTAATTTTCTAGTCCTAATAATTAATAAAAGATAAGTCATTTTTGAATATTTACGGGAAAAGGAAATTATTTAAAATTTAATGTTAATAATTTTACTCACTTCTATGAGCTAATAAATTTGTATACTGTGATATAATAGTCAATCATCTACACTTTATATTCTAATGAACATTATATATATGTAAATTAAATACTGGTCGTAGATATAAATATCCTTTTAATTTTTTACCATCTATTATTATTTATCCAAATTCTTAATATTTTTGTGCGATCAAGAGGAATTGTTTCAGTGTTCATTCTATTCATTTAGACTTTAATTTATCTTGGGATAGATTTTCCTTTTCTGCTTTTTATCTATAGAATATAGAATTGACGTATGCAGTTTTTACCCTAGTAGCAAACAGTCATCGGTTCCTGAAATGCCGATGATCGGTCAGGGAGGAAGCTCAGCGTGCACCATGAAATGTTCTTCATCACATCGGGGGCTCTTTTCTCGGATTTTGCTCGGGCAGGTCCGCTTCAGAATAGCACGGCTGGATCATCGACAAGCAGGAAAATTGGGCATCGTCCCGTTGAAGAACCGATGCGATTGGGGTTATATTCATCATGGAAGAGCAAACATCTTGCAACTTAGGATGTGAAACCGATGACTTTTGGTGAAACTTTTAAACTGAGCAATCAATAAAAATTGGGGCATATCGCAGCTAGAAAAAGTTTTAAAAGAAAGTTTAAAAAAAAAAAAAAAAAAAAAAAAAAAAAAGTGAATAAAATCAGATCTACACCACCTCTTGACTTTTAGTGCTGCCATCTGACGTAAGAACTTACTGCATTTTTCAAGCTTCCGAGACTTAGGATCGAACCGGAGAACCAAGGCATAGTAGGCGAGCATTCTAACCACCAGACGCCTCTGACTGTCTGACTGAATGCCGTGACTAAAGTTTAAAGTTATTGTTGTTTCAAGTTCGGAATTGGAACACATATATCTAAGTAAATAAAATTAAGACTTTGCCTGCACACTTCTCGAAATTAAAAAATTTTATGATTTTTATCCGTCTTGTGCATTTGGGACCGAGTACAGCTGTTTAAAAAAAAAAAAAAGTTTATCTGCCTGTCGTTCTGTCATTCTGTGATGCTTTTTTTATTCGCACGTCATGTAAAACTGACTGAAGCGAATGAAATAAAATTTGGTGACATGTGGTCACTCAACTTAAACTGTAGGCATCAATTCATTAGATTTTGAGAGTTTTCGAAAACTGTTTCAAACAGCCTAAATTTTTGTTAGCACATCACGTAATAACTAAAACGAAAGAAATAAAATTTGGTGTCATGTTATGTGATCACTCAACTTAAGCTATAGACGTTGGATTTAAAAAAAAATTTTATTAGAGATTTTTCTGAAAATCGTTTCAAACTGCGTACATTTTTGGTTGCGCACCACGTACGACTTAAGTGAATAAAACGAAATTTAGTAACATGATAGTACATAAACTTAGTAACATAAACTATGCCCCTAGAGTTTCTCAAAATTTGTATTAGATTTTGAGATTATGCGAAAATTGTTTCAAACTGCTTAAATCCCTGCTGGAAAATGTTTGCACTTTTTTTGCGAAGGTTTTGACAACATAGAATAAATATGCACTTTTTAGTATGCATAAAAACTGCATATAATTTGCACAAAAAGTGTATACTTTCAAAAAATCCACTTTTTATACACAAATTGTGCCCCGTCTGCCTTTTTAGCTTAGCACAAGAGAGGTTTTTGCTTTCATTAGAGTAGTTTTTTGCTTTCATTAAAGTTAATTTCAATGGGTTGTTCTTGGGCTATTTTAGAGAGAGCAGTGCTGGGTTTATTGAATTTAATATCATTAAAGTGTTCTCTTTTTCTGTGTTTAATTTTCCTTTTAGTCATTCCTATATAGCATCCAGATTTATTTGAATTATTAAAGCTAAAGTTTATTTTATAGATTCCGGCTGTTTCATTAGTATCAATGGGGTCTTTATCACTGCGAATTCGTTTGAGGATAGTTTGATTAGGTTTTATAGGAATTTTGATATTTTTCTTGGTGGCTTCATTGGCTATTTTTAATGCTGCTCCCCTGCAGTAGAGTATAGCTTTAGTAAACATCGGTTTCTCTTTTTGATGGTTGCTAATTTGTTCAAGTTTTTTAATTCTATTTTTAAAGCGGTTTTTGACTAGGGATTTTGGATAGCCTACATTTTTACATTGAGTTTTGATAAACTGTAATTCATTGTTGAGGAGGTTTCGTCGGAGCATATTGTAATGGTGTAGGGATTAATTATTATGAAACTGAAATTAATTTATTTTAACTTAATTCTTATCTTCAATAGCATAAGTAAAACGTAACCAAAACTTAAATAAAAACCTTTCCCAGTTTCAAAACAATAATCCATTCTCCCGTCATCGCAAAAAGATTTAATAGCTGTTCGAATTGGAGCAGCAGCGTCATTTGTAAACGGACACATGAGCTCCGATTTAAAATCAAAACAAGTTTCATCGGCGAAGTTGAGTAGCGTTTGTGCTGCTGGCCGTAATCTCTTTTCTGCGATATTCTTTTCTGTGCTGATTTAGCTCGCGAGTCATTCCTTCACCACGTGCGAATCATATGCAAATGTTTCAAGTTTTCGCCATATGCTAATATCCTTGCTCCCGTGTGCGGCGGTCTCTGATTGGACGCCACGTCAGCTAGCGGCATTCTACTGTTGTATAAGAACTCTCAATCTTAGTTGGTTGCCGAGCAGCAGAGAGGGAGCCGGATGCGTAGGACGCAGTTCAGCCAGCGGCTGTAAGCCGTGTTTAAAGTAACGTAACTTAATTTATACTGCGATTTGCAGATATCTTTAAATTAAATGGAACTTTAAGTTAAGTCTTTTTTTTGCCGTAGTATCGGCCTGTTACGCTAGTTGCGTGAGCCTTGCAGAAATGTAAACGTTAGTTCTAAATTTAGCTAAATATACTTTAAAATTCTTTTGAAATGTTTTCTTGCTCATGTGACCGTAGTAACGTTTTGCATCCTGTGTCCCGTAAAATGTCATAATTGTTGTCATGACTTGTAAATAGAACTTGTTACTTAATAAAAATATTTTAGCCTACTTATGGCTTTGTTTTTTTAATTTAACTCTGGTAAGCAGAAGTAGGACCTCACGATGTTTTGTTCCCTAGGAACAACAAATGGTGCTGTAATAGACCCATAGTAAGCAAGTGTGAAGGACCTACCTATGACTTTGAGAAGTATTTAAAACCATTCTTCAAGAACTTTTACCTCCCAATAACAATATTCTTGTATCCATCGAAGATTTCATTCAACGTCTTAAAGATATAACAATAAATGACCAAGAATGTTTCGTTAGTTTTGATGTCACCAATCTATATCCCTCTATTAACCTCCAAGAAATTAATACAATAATAAATGAGCAAATCACCTTCAGCCTTGGCAATAATCATATCTCCGCAACCTTAAATAGCACTCTCAACCTTATTCTTAATAACTCCTATTTCCAATTTAATTATAAATTGTACATTAAAAGGAAAGGCGTCCCTATGGGATCACCCATCTCTGGTACCATTGCCGATTGGAAGATGCGGCTTGTGGAGGGGGTCATCTTAAATAAATTCTCCAATAACATAAATACCTGGTTTCGCTATGTCGACGATTCCTTGCGATAATAAATAAAAGAGAAGCCGAAAATATCCTCAAAGAAATCAACGCAATAGACCAAAACATCCAATTCACCGTGGAAATAGAAGAGAATGCCACCATAAACTTCCTCGATGTTAAAATCAATAGAGATAAGAAAAACAATATCCATACGACCGTTTTTAGAAAGGCTACAAACAATAATGAAATAGTAAACTTTAACTCAAAAACCCCTTACAAATTTAAAACCTCCACCATCAATTCCTATGTCAATAGCGCCATTACAATATGCTCCGATGAAAACCTCCTCAACAATGAATTACAGTTTATCAAAACTCAATGTAAAAATGTAGGCTATCCAAAATCCCTAGTCAAAAACCGCTTTAAAAATAGAATTAAAAAACTTAAACAAATTAGCAACCATCAAAAAGAGAAACCGATGTTTACTAAAGCTATACCCTACTGCAGGGGAGCAGCATTAAAAATAACCAATGAAGTCGCCAAGAAAAATATCAAAATTTCTATAAAACCTAATCAACACTTTAATGATATTAAATTCAATAAACCCAGCACTGCTCTCTCTAAAATAGCCCAAGAACAACCCATTGAAATTAAAGCAAAAAACTGGCCGATTATAAAAATATCAATTACGCACTTAACATGGAAGCCCTGCAAATCTTAACTACAGATGGCACCGTAAACGATATGACACATGCTCAGATCGATCTGGGATGGAGCGAAGTGTTGAGGAAGAGATCAGATCAGACAGGAAACAACAAAGGCTGAGGAAGGTGGTGGCTGCTACCGTCGGATTTTAGATGTGTATTTTTAACTTTTTAAGTATTAATTTTTCACTGAGACAAAATAGTCGAAAGAAAATCTTAAAAATCGTTCTTGAATATTAACATTAGTTTTTTTTTCTTTGAATTAGGCGTTTTTTTTTTTTGTTAAAAGAATTTAGCATTTTATAAATACAGATTATATGTAGGGATTAATTATTATGAAACTGAAATTAATTTATTCTAACTTTAATTACTTAATTCTTATTTACAATAGCATAAATAAAACGTAACTAAAATTTAAATAAAAACCTTTCCCCAGTTTCAAAACAATAATCCGTTCTCCCATCGTTGCAAAAAGATTTAATAGCTGTTCTGATTGGAGCAGCAGTATGATTTGTAAATGGCCACATGAGCTCCGGTTTAAAATCAGAACAAGTTTCATCGGCAAAGTTGAGCAGCGCTTGTGCTGGTGGCCGTAATTCAATATTCTTTTCTGTGCTGATCTAGCTCGCGAGTCGTTCTTTCGGCACGTGCGAATCGTATACAAATGTTTTACCAATTCGCCATATGCTAATATCTTCGCTCCCGCGCACGGCGGTCTCTGATTGGACGTTACGTCCACCAGCCGCTTTCTACTATTGTATAAAAGCTCACAATCTCAGTTGCTTGTCGAGCAGAGAAGGAGCCTGGTGTGTAGGGCGAAGTTCAGCCAGCGGCTGTAAGCCGCGTTTAAAGTAATGTAACGTAACGTAATTTAATTTATACTGCGACTTGCAGAAATCTTTAGTTATATAAATCTTTTGGCCGTAGTATCGGCTTGTTACGCTAGTTGCGTGAGCTTTGCAGAAATGTAAATTATAAATGTTAGTTTTGAATTTAGCTAAATATCTTTAACTTAAAAATACATTAAATGTTTTCTTATAATTGATTGCTCATGAGACCGTAGAAATGTTTTATATTCAGTGTCCCGTAAAATGTCATAATTATTGTCATGACTTGTAAGTAGAACTTGTTATTTAATAAAAATATTTTAGCCTATTTATGGCTTTGTCTTTTTTCAAATTTAACTCTGGTAAGCAGACGTAGGACCTCACGATGTTTTGTTCCCCAGGAACAACATTATATGTAAACGAACTTCACAAAGTTTAGCATTTACTTTATTACCGTTACAAAGACAAACGGTAATTATTCTTTGTTATATACATCATTGCTAGCACATATTAATCTTCCAGTATCCTACAAGAATCAGAATGCAATTTTCGCCCTTGCTTCAATCTGCATTGATGGGAACATATAGGTTTTTTTATTTATTTAATAGAAAAGCCAAATGATAATTATTTTTTAACTGTCCACTGTCTCTTTTTTATTTCTGCAACATATTACCTCCAAATCTAAAATTTTTATTCATATTTAAATTCATGCATATATAGATATACTGCAATTTTAAATACATTCAAATATATATTTAGAACAATTAATATATAAATAAAATATTAGAAAAAAGAGCATGGAATTTCTAACGTGTGATTTCTCTACTCGTTTTCGCGGATCAACTTGCAGGCAGCAACCCCTAGCGTGCAGTGTATAACAATGGGAGAAACGATTCTTGCGAAGCAATCTGAGTGCATGCCAAATCGCCGGAGAACACTTTTGAATCGCAACCGCCAGCGTCGTGTCCATGGCACACACACACACAAGCAAAAGTTTCTTTTTTTTTTTCTGAGGATGTGGGTTCATTATCATCACAATAATAGGTAGAAATTGATTAAAATCTTTATTAATTCAAATTAGATTATACTTCAAACATACAAATTAGATTATGATATAATCATCCTTTTAATTACAATTTTATAAATTAAATGTTACAATTTTATAAACTAAAGGTTTCCGAGTGTCAGATTTTAGGGTCCCACCTCCTGGGTGCACCAATATTCCGGACATAAAATTTTTTCGTATTATGGACAAAGATTTTACTTAAAGTGTCAGCCTTAGCAAAAAGAAATTTTTTTTTTTTTTTTTTTTTTTTTTGTAATGTTGTAGCTTGAAGATTTTCTTAAAATATAATATTATTAAATCTACTTGCTGAATTACTTATATATATTGCTACCAACTTGTAGAATTGTACTTATGATTAAGGAAATCATATGAATTTTGAATGAAACCTCTAATGAAAAATCTAAAATATAAATTTCTACACACATTGCACATCCCTGAAATGTGTATTTCCTGCATAGCCCAGCTTCTGTGTTTTTCATTAGGAACAGTGCAAACATGAGGGTAGCTAAGGTTTTGTTTAGTTTACAAATCAGTGGTTTTCTTTTTTTTTTTTTTTTTTTTTTTTTTTTTTCCTGCTTCATATCAGTTAATTCCACCATCAGTTTATTAATTTTTTTGACAGGGGAAAATTACAATAAGATAGGATGCTGAAGCCTCCTAATCTCAGTTTTTTTCCATTCTTGAGAATAAATATTTTTTCTTTAGCATTCTTCATCGAAGCTTTCGTTGCCATAAGAGTAAAAATAGTAGAGATGGGGAAAGAATGAACATCCTGTTCTTTTGAACCTGTTCTCAAGAAAGAACGGGAGCCCCCTGTTCAGTGATCACGGCAAAAACATGTTCTCAGTTCATTAAGGTCCGACACTTCAAAATTTTATGGCAGGCAAGATCGTTGTAAAAATAAATTTTGGAAAAGGCCTTAAAGGTGAAATTTCTCATTAAAAGGCGTGATTAATATTTTTTTGCTAAGAAAAATTTAAATTCTGGGAGACCAGACACCCCCCCCCCCCTCCTGTTCACACCTTGTCTACGTATCTGACGGTGGGGGCAGAAGTTCACAATTTTAGCTTTATCAAATTCTAAGTAATTGCAGAATCTTAGCTATTTTGAGAAATAATGATAACGATGATGATTATCTGGGGGGGAGGATAGAACTTTTAGCCCAACCTACCATAATTTTAGAGTGGACCCGGGCTAAGAATAAGAAACTTTCTTAGATGTTCAATACGAAATGCACTCACAGGAAAACAATGCATCAGTTTTTATTATTCCAGCCAAACTACTCAATTTCAATCAAGGTAAAAAATTTAATAATAAAGAAAATGATAGTCTGAAACAAACAAATCGAAAAAAAATATTTTATCAACGTTAAATTATAATAAAAGCAATAAAATAAGTCCATATAAAATGCACCTTTGCTTTCATCCATCTCCTATTGGCTGAAAAAGATTCTGTTCCGAGTGGCCCTCTCCTATTGGCTGAAAAAGAACCAGTTCTTTGATCACGGCTGGAGATCAGTGAGCTGGAACACCTAGTTCAGCGTTCTTTCGCTGAACGGAGAGCTAGGTGTTTTTTCGAGGAACGGAGAGAGCTGGTGTTCTTTTCGGAACGGAGTAAAAGGTGCTCTTTTGCTGAACAGGTTCTTTGGTGAACAGTGTGAAAGTTGTTCTTTTGCTTTAATTCCATTCTGAGCTGAATACAGTGTCTAAGTTGTAGACTTGGAGTCAGAAGTAAGGCCGTACTTAGAAAGGGGGGGGGTCCTATGGGTTTGGACGTCTCTCCCTCGACATTATTACATTATATGTATATGGTGTAATTATACAGGGACATAGCCAGAATTTTTTTTTGGGGGGGGGGATGGTGAGGGGTATGAATTGCAGTGATGTATAAATGAACGAAATGTTTTCGCAATAGTTAAAAAAATTAAAAATCTTGCTACATAAGTTGAAAATTGGGTGTGGGGGATATATCCTGAAATTTTTGTCTAGGTATGGCCCAGGTCTGAAGCCATTTAAGCTGGATTTTCGGAGCCATGTAATTTTATATGCCAAAGTCGTATTCATTTTCTTAAATCGGAGTCGGAGCAATATACATATTGTAGTATTTTGCTACTACTGCCGTGAAAATTAGTTTAGCTAAGTTAAAATTTAGATTTTAAATTAAGCAAGTTACCAGAACGGAATTAAGAATTGACCATGCGTTGTGACAGCAGTAATTTGTTAAATAACCCAATGTTCTCAGCCTTGCCTGAAGTGTGTGTTAAAAATGTGGTAAAATAAACACAGAGACATTGCATTAGATCACCAAAATACAAATTTTATTCAACAATAATAGGGGTAAACAACTAGTGGCGTCACGACATCAGCATTTTTAGAAATAAAAGTAAGTAAAACACTGCGCAGGGGTATTACAGCGCGTGCTAGTAATGCACAAAAACTAAGAGAGTGCTTTAATTTCCCATTATTAGCCCTTGTAAATTGAAAAGTAAAAAAAAAAAAAATAAAAGGTAATGCTTAATTAAAATTGTCATGACAAAAGTAGCACGATTGGGATCCAAAATTTAAGTTAAAAGGCTTTGCTGCAGCAAAAAAAAATTTATCCTATCAAAAAAAGTAAAGAAAAATTTGGGCAAACAAGTCCCCACCTTCTCCAAGCCACACAGGGCATCTAATAAAAATCCCACACAAAATCCTTAACTGTTACTTGAAACCCCACTTTTACATTCCAACAAACGAGCTTAAATAGTTAACAAAATAAATTTAAAAAAAAAAAAAGGAACTTTGCAATTTTGACACCAAAGGGTGCAGCAAATTCACTGATATGCAGAACAACTCAAACATGTAATTACAGAGATTAGCATTGGCAAAGCAAGTAAATAAAACAGATTTTATGACCCTCCAAAATTAACTAGGTAAGAAAAAAAAAAAACACAGCATCAACAATTATCATTTAACAAAAAAATTTAAACATGGCGTTACTGGTAAGTTATACCACAGGTTACTACTTGAAGAGAAGAGTCATTTAGCTTTACCATCTTGTTTAACCCCCCCCCCCCCCATTAAACGTAACAAGTTCCTGAAAAAAAATGATTGTTCAAGCACGGTTTGAAGCATGATGACGTTGTGATCCAGCTTATCGAGGAGAATTGTAGCATAAGGATGATAGAGGAAAAAGAATCAGAGCGATCTCACCCACGGATCCAGTGGCAGGCCTGGTCTCGGCGTTTCAGGGAACTGACGGTCGAGCGCTGGTGGCTCCCGGAGCCGGCATCTTGGTCTCTCCTTGGAAGGGAACACGGACTTTCGGCCGGCACAATCAGGCATCGGAGATCTCGCGGTCCACTCGGAGCATTCTATGTAGCACTAGCAGCTCCCGGTCTGGGGGATGATGAACACAGTGCAGGCGATTGAAACGGGACCTCGAAACTGGTAATTGATCTCCGTCAAACAGGGTGTGGGGGGCCTTAAGCCCAATTCAACATCAAAAGGGAGGGAAGCATATTGGCGGTGACGGTGTCGCATCGGCAAGGTGGCCAAATAGAGGCAGTCAGCCAAAAACCCGAACATGTTATAAATGTAGTAGGGCCACCGGGAGCTTATGCACAAAAAAAAATTTATACGGTGATCTTTGAGTAGCTGGCCCTCTAGTCTGCGAGCGTAGACTCCGAAAGTCAATTCGTCCTAGCAGCACCACGTCAGCTCTCAGAATGACGCTTTCTGCCCCTTGCGTGAGGAGCTTCGCCGAGACGCTGACCGCGGGGACCAATCAGAGCGCGCCATCTCAGCCGGGAAACTTCGAGAACATTCGATTGTCGGGGGAAGGAAGAGAGGAAAGAAAAAATGGCGGCCAGCGACTACTACACGCGGGAAAGAAACGAACTTGGCCGAGAAGAAACGCAGGCAAGAACGGCCATCTTGAAATGGGAAAAAAAAAACTTAATTGATCAAAAAGGCATTAAAAACGTTATTAAATTTCCTAAAATTTTAGCGGGAGATAGCTAATCGTCCGAGACAATCCTGGGTAAAATTTGGAGTAAAAATTTAAATTAGAAGTGAGTAAAAATAATTAAAAAACCGGACATGAACAAGAGATATTGCAAGAAATGAGTTAGGCTATTGAAGAGAGAGGGAAACGTAATAGTCAGCAGAAAATCGACAGAATTTACATGATAATTAAATTTACACCTCCGGAGACAGGGCAAACAAAGGCAGAATTAATTTAAAGAAAATCTCATTATTTAGAAAGTCCCAACAAAAAAAAGGGGTAATTAATAGTAATTTAAAAAGACAAGCTATTGAGCTATACAAGAAGAGTCACCCAGACCATTATATCTCCTGACAAAAGGTATTTAAATTAAACTTCCAAGTTAATTACAAGCATTAGAAAATAAATAATTAATGGTTAAAACAATTAAAATAAAAATTACTGCTTTTGATTTGTAAAAACTTTATCCCCAAAAAACAATACTACAATATTTATGCAAGCGCATTATTTTTCATCTGAGCCTGATACTTACAGCTTTTTAAACGGAATGTCTTTAATTTTTAAGCTGGAGCATGTACTTTTAAAGCTGAAACTGTACATTTTTTTTTCTTTTTTAAGCTCTAAGAGCGTATTGACTATTTTGTGGGCTCCCCCATTGGAAATGGGCAGGTCCACGATGTATATTTTTAACCTGAAGGCAACACAAGAATTTTTTTTTTTTTTAACTTGAGATGGACTTATTTAATAATATGAATTAGAGCTAAAAATGTTGGTCGTTGGTACCAAAGCCATATCTTTTAAGCAGGAGCCCGATACATATATTTTTAATTGTAGTTGTAGCCAAAGAAGGATTTTTTTTTTTTTTTTAACCCGAGCCAGATCCATAACCTCTTGAAGCTAGACCTGGAACAATATACATTTTTTAAGAGGCGGAGCAAACGGTGAAAAAGGCTGAATTTTTCAGCAAACAACTTTCATTATTATTTTGTTAACAACATTTTAAATTGGGGGGGGGGGAGCAGACTTCCTGATTCACCCCCTTGGGTACATTCTTGCATAAGTGCTTAGATAGGAGACAAGGGGTCAGGGCCGTATCCAGAAAAAAATTTATCCAGACAAAACTTTTGGAGGGTTACCAAATGAAAGAAAAAGGCTGAATTTTTCACAAAGACTTTATTATTTTGTTAACAAAATTTTGAATTTTGGGGGGAGAGGGGACCAGACCCCCTGGGTACAGCCTTGAAGGGGGTGCTCTCTCTCCAGCTTTCATTATAGTGAACACTCTTATAGTATTTTGAGTTTTTGATCATTATTATTTTTGTATTAAAATGTTTGAAAGTCCGAAAAAAACTTCTACAACATTCCTCCCATTCCTCCAAGAGTTACGACTATAGGGTCAAAGATTGCGTTACTTAGGTGCATTGTGATAATGTGGATATTATGTGTCCGAGGTAATGTACTTCCCGACGACCCCTTGGCACATTATCCAAGGTCAAAGTCTTGCGTTACTTTTGCTTTATCATGAAATTTATGGTGTGGACTGGGAATAAGGCTAGGAAAGGAGGGGGTAGAGGATTTCATCGCAGATTGTCAGCTTCAGCGGCTGACATTCTTGTGTATCGGCTCTTTTACTGCAGTAGTGCTGAAGAAGAAAAAACTAATACAAAAGGGTATGCAGTCATGTGGCATATTGTATCAGACCGTTCAAGGATTAGTTGAAACAGATCATTCCTTTGCGCTGTTACTGGTACAACTCTTAGTTATGCTTATGTTTGGATAGTTTTTCCTCATGGATAGAAAAAAATCTTTTGTTTGGACGGATTTTAAAGTTATTGATTCCGCTGCTTCCAAAGCTTTGTGCAATATAGTCTAATCAAAATAAACAGTTATTAATATAATGTTATTTTAGGAGCCGTCAGACTCAAATATTGTTTACTCATGTAAGCAATATTGTATCACTCAGGTAAGTAATCAAAAATTAGGCCCGGCCTAAATAATTCTCTCTAGAATTGAAGTTTTTCCATTTCTTTTTACATACATGCTATGAGTAAGGATAACAAAAGTTAATAAAAAGCACAAAAAAAAATTTGATATTAGAAATATGTGCATATTTATCACTGTATTATAGAACGTTAATATAATTAAAATATTTTTACCAAAAATTACTGTTAATATACTTGATTAAAGAAAGCCAGTATGTTGGTTGCAAAGTTTTTTTAAACATTTTGCAATTGTATTAAAGCATAATACATGTTAAAAAGGACGTATATTTTCATTTTTAAATTGAATAAAATAGTCATAATAAAGCTACGATAAATCAAAGAACCTGTTCTCAAAAGAACGGGAACAGTGAACAACTGTTCTGTGAAAATAACGCTTTTCCCCATCTCTAAAAAATAGGTCCCTATTTTAAATGTAAATGAATTTTTTAACCTTAGTCTAACCAAAAAACACTACAAAATCTTCAATAAAAAGAGCAGGCTCAGATATGATTGAAAATGAAAAAGAATTAAAGTGAGTCGTGAAACAAAGAAAATTATGGCTAGGCTAAAAATGTTTGAGAAAACAAACAAGAAATAACATGTCTAATAGTTTTTTTTTTTTTTTTTTTTTTTTTTTTTTAAATATTATACTCTTCTATATTACAAAGTTACTTTTTTCCTCACCTTATGTTTTTCGAATTACTTAAATTATCTATTTAATATTTATATATTTGTTTTCTCTTGTGAAAATTACTAAAATAAACTTTACTGTTTGTAATATTAGAAATTGTAATGTAATATTAATGTAAATAAAATTGTAATGTAATATTAGAAATATATATTTAAAATTTCATGTATTTTACTAATGGAATATTTAAGTGTAATTTAGTAAAAAGATAATTTGTGTAATTGTAAGTGCATAATTTGAGGGGGGGGGACAGTTTTGTATTGCAGACAAATACAGTGTATAAGATATATAATATAAAAAACATCTACATTTCATCAGAAAGCTTTCTGTTGTTGGTAGCGTATAATCCTAAAGTCAGTACTTTAAAATACAGCCCATTAATCAAACAAATTGATATCAGCCAAATTGAACCAGCATAACACTGACTTGAAATTCTCCATTTTTAAAAAACTTATAAAAATCAATTTAGTAATAACAATGTTTTTCTTTTTACCCTTTTTTTTTCAGGGGGGAAGGGGGAGGCATTTCATAATATATAAGCGATACAAAAGTCTGATAAATATAAAATATTCTTTTTAAACACAGAAATTTGCAAAACTGATACAAAAGTTAGTAAATTAATACAAAATTAGATTTTTTTTCTGTTACAAAAGGCCTAAACCTCTGTATCCCAGTGGCATAGTGGAGGGAAGGGGGGGGGGGGTCTGCCCCCGTTTGTTTTTTTTACCCTCACACAAGATCTAAAAGAATTGCACTCAATTTAATGAAAACCATTTTACACTGAACCAGGAGCACCCATAAATGCCATATGAGGGTCGGCTGGGGATATCCCCAAGCCAGCAATCTGTAACTAGAGATAGAGGCTGCAGCAACAGACCTCCTTTTTGCCCTTTTGCATATTTTTCTTACAGAATATCTAAAATTATTACTCTTCATGTAATGAAAAACATTATACACTAAACTATGGGCACCCATATATTGGGCAAAAATGGTGGCTTGACATAAAGGGCGGTTGGGGTTACCTTCAGACTTAAGTATAGTAGGCAGTTTTATAGCATACTGAACTTTTTTCTATTATTTTAGTACTAAAACGTTTAGAAGTCTGGCATGAGCCGCCCCTTACAAATAAACGATTACTTCTAAAAGTACTTATATGGGTGCCCATGTCCATATGAGTATGCCCTTGCCAAAGACATGGTCTTGTTAGCTGTTGGTAGTTGAATTTTTCAAAATAGATCAAGAATAATAGTTTTGTTGAAAATTTTTTGAAGTACTTTCCGTTAAATGTCACATCCTGCTTTAGCAATGCGAAAAGATATTATCTAAGTCTGAGGACCAGGGTCGTGAACACGGGGCATCGTTAGGGTTGGGGGTTAAAATCACTGGACTCCCCCTCCCCTGTAGTTTTTCTATGGGTAAAATGGGACTGTTTTTTATGTTCAAGTAAAAAAAGAGTATTTCTCCCTTCTCTAAGGCCCGACCAGTGGCAGAGCTCATTTGCGCTCTGCTCTGAACTGGGAGTCGGGAGGTGTATGGTTCAAAATCGGGTTGCGCCTGCCGACTTAACCGTTCGGAGTTTGCTGTGGTTTCCTCCGAAACTTAGCATAAATACGGATCAGAACCCCTTTAAGAGACCCCCACGAAGGTCATCCAACCGGGGCCTTCGCAATTAGTAACGGACCTGCGTGTGTATTTTGATGAGCCATCCAAAGAGGCCTACGGATGCTCGAGTCTTCACGTATACATCAGGCATTTTTTAAGCTTCCCAGTGCTTTCAAACGTTATTTAATGTAGTTTTAAGTAGTAATTGTGTTACTAATTCAAGTACGAACTCATGATTAATTTGTTTGCTATGATACATATTGACATAAAGAAAATAGATGCATATAATTTGAAGGAAAAACAAAGTAGCGCTTACTCTCATGATTCACGATTGCTTATTTTAGCTTCACAAGTGGATATTTAATATACTTTAAAATAACTAAATACACAAATGAGAAAGGCATTTTAATAATCAATATCTCATGAACGTAGTCGTATTTCCTACGTTATTTTAAACAATTCAACATTAATCTTTAGCAAATGATGTATTAAAGCGCATTTCAGTGTTTTCGGGATATCCTGTATATTGGAGAAAATTGATAAAATACGCTCTATAGCGTGATCCCTGAATTAATTATTCTTTAATAAAGACATTTCATGTAGTATATATTATTCTTTTGTCGCTTTCTCAATCGAACTTAGGAACTGAGCAAGCATAATGAACGCTTGTACAAAATATTAACTACATTTGAAGTTTCTGTATAAACGGGCAAAAATCAATAATTTATAATCTACTGTATTTCTGCACTGTACCAGATGTAAGTCTTAATCACATAATCAAGGCATATAACTGATAAATAACATTTTCAACTGGCAAAATTAAATTGTCTAAATAGTATCACAACGTCATGCTTATTTACAAGAATAAAAACTATTCAAGTAATACGATTTCTGATTAAAATAATTTATTTATAAATAACACATGAGTAATTATTCACTAAGCATGATTTACATACATATTTTCAGAATTTCTAAATATATTATAAGTGTTCACTTACCTTTACATTCAAAGCAAAATGTTCGAATTTTAGGATAAATTTTCATGAAAGAAAATGGCGCAAGATTCACAAAACGATTACCTACATCTAAAGTTCTTTAGTACGACAAAAGTATAAAAAAATTGTTTTAAAATAATAAAATAATATAACATTTATAATACTTAGAATAATGAAATAGAATACTGTGACTGGGAAAACAGGCCTCAATGATAAACTCATTTTTAGGGATGGCAACTCATAAGCAGGCCCGTTACTAATTGCGAAGGCCCCGATCCAACCCATAGACCTAGATCCCTCGTGTAGATAATTGGCCTTAATCCCACAACACAAACACACCCTTCTCTAAGTGCAGGGGTGGATCTTGCGGCTAGTGGTCACCACGACTTACTTCTAATTATTCTTCTGTGGAAAAACCCAGATTCTCCAAACAGTAAGCATGATAAGAAAGTGTCTGTTTACAAACCCTTGAAGAGGTTGATTTCACTAACACCAGCCCTCAGAAAGTCCACTGTCCAGGCCAAAAATTTTTCATGGGGGGGGGGGGGAGAGAGAAGAATAGAATGCAATCAAAGAGGTCTGGGATGATACCAAAAGTAATTTTTTAAAGGTTTATTTTTGACAAAGTCATTGAGGACTTAGCAAATAAGAAAGCGAGAAAAATACAAATTTAAAATTTATACAGCAAAATCTAGAAAAATTATTTTTATTGAACAAATTTTTAACTTCACAGAATAACTTAAATTCTTATTTTTTAAAAGTATGATTTGAAAATTTTATTTACATTTTGGTGTTGATTCCCTCCTAATCCGCTATTGTTAAAAACATCACAAAATTATATAAATATTTAATTCTAATGCATTTTAACTATAAACTCTATTTTAAAAAACGGTTAATTGGCTGCCCCCCCCCTCCTATCAAGGCAATATTTAGTAAGTGTGTTAAAACTTAATTGAACTTTTATTAATAAAAATTTCCCACATAATCTTGCAGTATTGAGATTTATGCGTGATTTTAAAATATTGAATATTTCCTGTATTTATAATTAGTGATTTATAATGTTTAATATAATCAGCAAAATTTACTTTTTATGTAAAACAAGTTATCTAATTTGTAATATTGTAATTACTGTGAATCAAATAGTTTTGATCATGGTAAATTCCTGTAAACTTTTTTTTTTCCCACTGTACAATTATATGTACAGCTGCGGGGGAAAAAAGCCCACTTGTACTTTAATCAGCCGTCGTTCGTCATACAGCAAAGTTAGAGATACCAATCATTTACGATTGACGTACACTTTAATTTGCTATACATAAAAATTGCAAAAGGGGTAGTCTCCATATTAAAATTTGCATCAACTTCTTTTTTCTAATAGCAACCCCTAGATTTCACTTCATATTTCAAAAACTTAGTTCATTTTGATCCCGGATACCAATTTTAAATAAATTTGAACTGAAAATGATTGAGTTATGAGCACCCAAAATCCCCTTCTCCTATGTTAAAATATTTTTTCATACTTTAATTCATATCTCATATAATATTGATAGTAAGAAGCTGACTTTTATTCGTACTATTAGAACTAAACGACCCAAACATAATTTACTATTATTATAATTTTTAATAAAATATTAATATGAATTATTAAATTAATATTAAAAAAATTATGAATAGCAATCTAGTCAAATTTTTACGTTAAGTAGTTTAATTTATATTAAATAAAATGTGTTATTTTCCCGAGTTAAGGGACCATATATAAATTTATTATGGTCCCTTAAATTGTCCTTTAAAAAAATTGTGTAAAATAAAGGTAAATTAGATTTCTTTTGTGCAAAAACAGTAAAAGATAGCAGTATTTAAAAAATATCAAATTTTGAAGCAAATAAATTAGAGGTTTTTACATTTTGATGATAATTCTATAAAAGCTTCTATTGTTGCGTCCGCTACCATATCCCACCAAATAAAATGTTTTCCATGTATTGAATTAGATGCAATAGATGTATGTCTTCCAATACAACTTCCTATTTCTGAAAAAATAACATCCTCAACATTCCACGCATGAATTTGACCTTTTTTAATATTGTAAACATCAGGTCTTTGAACCCCATAAACATTCAAAATCATGTTTTTCTGTCTAAATTTTCATCAGAATATAAATGAAAATACCGCCAAAGGTCTTATAAGAATATTGCACGTTGGGTCGGCAAAAAAGTAATTGCATTTTTTACATGAAATTCAAACAAATAAATTTTCAATCATGAAACCATTCTTCAAGTTCGACCGTAGCTGAGTAACATTCATGATTGTAACATTGCTCGACCAAGTACGACAAAATCTAGAAAATAATTTATAAAGTTTTGAAACCCGCTGAAAATACTTGTAGGTGGTGCAATATTAAGAAACAGGAAGGTTCCTCTTTCTTGGGGGGGGGGCACGTTCCTCTTCCCTCTAAAATTTTTTTTATGCACGGTTCTTTTTTTTTTTTTTTTCAATAATAATTTATATTACATAAGCGTACGATTTAGTTTCATTTCGTTCTATTTTTATTTCTTCCTCCTATTGTTTCTGCTGAACTAGTTACATTTTATTTGTATAAAAATGCATATTTAACACATAAATGTTAGTACTAAAGTCTAAATGAACCGCCTCTTGTCCCCCTCCAAAAAAAAAAAAAAATCTTTTGAAAGAGATATTTTTTCCATCAATAGAATTCTGTAATGCAATTCATCTGTTCAATATTATGTACTTTGACATTTGCATTTCAGTGATCATTCATCATCAGAATTAATACTTACAGCAAAATCAATAAAAAAATTACTACAGAAAAAGGGGAATTTCTTGAAAAATGGAGATTACAAATTTTGATAATTCGACTGTTCGATTCTCTGAATTAAGAATCGGCAGCTAGAAGGAAAGTTAGTCGAAATATGGGATAAAAAAAAAAAAAAGCGTTTTCCGTAAATTTGCGAGGTTTTCTAAAACATATTTCGATATAGTTTAAGATATTCGATATAGAAAAAAAATACTAATAATAAAGATATCGAATAATAAATAATTCGTTCACTGTCATCTGCAATTTCACTATCCCTGTTTAAAAATGAAATTTGGCTGTCAGCACTTGATAAGTTATCAAAGAGCCTAGGATCCCAATCAAAAGATGACTGTGATTCTATTTTCAGTCAAACAAGTCTCGTTTTGTGTTCTATCACTGTCTATCGCATCCTCATCACTGTGAGTAGTGCCCACCAGAGCAAAATTTGAATTGTAAAACAATCTAGCTCTTCTGCGTCTCCTAGCAGTGACATATAATGTCTGATCTGAGAGATCTGTTTCACCATACACTTGGGAGTCATTATCTTTTTGGTTGTTAGTTACTTCATCAGTATGATCATCATTTAATGGTAGGGAGGGGAAAACTATACGTTCTTGTAATTTCGTTAACCTATCAACATGTACTAACTGGGTATCATCAGGATTATTGATATGAGTTATTACAAAGTTAACATTAGAAGTTTTTCTTTTTATTCTGTAAACTCCTTTATAAAATTTTGAAAATTTTTTGCATTTACCAGGTTCTAAGACAGGTGTATACAATAAAACCAGATCTTCCACTCTCAACTGTTTATCCTTACAAAAAGTACTTCTATATTTTTCTTGTTTTTCTGCAGCTTTAGTTAAGTTATCTTTAATTACCTCAAAAGTCTTTTGTAACCTAATTTCTGCATAAGAACGTTTAGGAGATGATGTCAAGAGATCAATAGGTAAAATAAGGTCCCTACCATAAATTAAGTGAGCTGGTGTGTCATTTAAAGCTGAGTGTATGGCAGTTCTGTATGCTAAAATAGCAAAATGTAAATATTTATCCAATCAGAGTCTGTCGATTGAATCAAGTGTGTTAACGCATTAATTATTGTAGCATTAATCCGTTCGACGAGGCCGTCCGAACTTGGATGGTAACTGGTAGTATTATGTTTCTTTATCCCTAATTTTTCATACACTTTTTTAATGCTTTCAGAAATAAGTGAACTTCCTTGATCAGTAATCAGATGTTCTGGAATGCCATGAGTTGATATAAACATTTCTAAAACTAAAGCGATGGTATGTGTTTGAATGTCTTTAACAGGATATGCTTCAACCCAGCGTGTAAAGTAATCTGAGATGACTATTATGTATTTATAACCATCTTCTGTTAATGGCAAAGGCCCTACTGCATCCATCCCAATTCTCTCAAAAGGTCTACTTATGATATCAATTCGCTGGAGAGGGGCTTTATGCTTTTCCTTATAACCTCTCACTTCACAACATTGAATACATGATGCAACATAGTTTAACACGTTTGTATTGTCCCCACCAAAAGTATTTATTCTTGATTCTTAATAGGGTTCTCCTAAAGCCAGGATGAGCTGAGGTAATGGAATCATGTGCAAGCTTGAGTACTTCATTAATCAATATTTTAGGAATTACTAACTTTTCAGATCTATTTTTCTCTATTGTAGAATTTTGAATGCAATATAAAATGCCATTTTTTGTGTAAAAGGTGTTGTTGTTAATACATAATTCACTCTGGTTATTAAGTTGATCCAAAATTTCTCTGCATTTACTGTCATCAGCCTGAAGGGTTTTTAATCTAGTGGGTGGAAAAGGTATATAATCTTCAGTGCTTATTATTTCAGTGACATTGACATTTCTTGAAAGCACATCAGCAGGAATGTTATGTTTACCTGGAGTATGTATGGTTTGAAAATCATAATTTTGTAGTTGTAAAGCCCACCTTGCTACACGTCCACCCTCTCTGAGCTTCAAGGCATAAGACAGGGACTTTTGATCACAATATAAGGTAATCAAATACAATATTTCTTACCGTATAAATATTGACGAAAATAATTAATCCCCCAAACTACTGTTAAGGCTTCCCTCTCAAAAACACTATAACGGGTTTCCGCATCACTGAGACGCCTGCTTGCGTAAGCCACAGGATGTGTGTGACCATCCTCGCCAATTTGGCTAAGAATTGCTCCTAAGGCATGGCCTGAGGCATCTGTATGTAGAATGAAATCTTTGTTGACATTGGGTAGATTTAAACAAGGGTATGATGTTAAAGCATTCTTAAGTAATTGAAATGCTAATTCAGCAGCTTCATCCCATAAAAATTTCACTGAACCTTTGGTTAGGTTAGTCAAGGGAAGTGCAACATGAGCAAAATCTTTTATAAATTTCCTATACAAATTACATAATCCTAAAAATGAACGTGCATGTTTTTTTGTGCTGGGTACAGGAAAGTTCTTAATTGCAGTGACATTTTTATTTTCTGGTGAAATTTTCCCATCCATAACTTGAAAACCTAAGTAAACAATTTTATCCTGTATCTGCTGGCATTTAGAAGGATTAACCTTTAAATTATGTTCTCCTAATCTAGTAAAAAGCATGTCTAATTTAGATAGATGATCTTCGAAAGTCTTAGAGGCTACTATGAGGTCATCCAGGTAAGTGTTAATATTAAAATCTTTTAATCCTGCAAGTACTATTTCTAATAGGCGTTGGAAGGATGAGGCTGCGTTGGCTAAACCTTGAGGTAATCTGTTCCACTGATATAACCCAAAATCTGTACAAAATGCTGTTTTGTGTCTATCTTCTGGATCAAGATCCATCTGCCAGTAGCCCGAGCATAGATCCAAAGAAGAAAACAATTTAGCACCCTCTAATGAGTCTAATAAGTCTGAAATGAGGGGTAGAGGAAAAGGGAGTGGTAAGATCTTGAGATTTAGTTTTCTGTAATCACAAACTAGCCTATAAGTGTTGTTCTTTTTCTTGACTAAAATTACTGGTGCAGCATAAGGAGAATCACTAGGAGATATTATTCCAGCATCTAGTAGCTGATTAATTTGTGTCTTTAATTCTTGTCTAAGGGGATGTGGTGTTCTGTATGGCTTCGATCTAATAGGGATGTCATCCGACAAAAATACTCTAGGTAAAATTGTAAAACATCCAGTTAAGTCAGATACAGAATCTGCAAAAATATGAGAGTGTTTTCTGAGGAGCTCAAGAACTGTTGCTTTTTGACTGTCTGATAAGTGATCTAAATTAAATTGTCCCCCATATGGTTCAAAATCCTCTTCAAAAGTTTTTTCTCTACATTCATTTACTTCAACCTGCTGAATAAGCTTGGTATATATTGGTTCTAAAGTTACTAATTTAGTGTGTTTATTAATATGTAAGGTGTCATCAGAAAAATTTGCTACTTTAATGAAGTACTCTCCATGTTTATTGCTATCATTTACTGAACTAGACACTAACCATTTGCTTGACCAAGAAAGGCCTGATGGTTGAATCAAAACAGTGTCTGTAGTAGGATCAAAATTCTTTGTATATACAGGAATGATTGTTTCAGAATGAGGTGGGATTTTAACTTTAACCTTATTATATCCAAAAATTTCTGGCTGAGTATTATTAATTTCTAATATATTACTATGTGGGCTCTCTGATATAGTATGATTCGTGCACCAAGGGTATTGAAAAAGGCATTACCTATTAATTTATTTTCACAATTTACAAGAATTTGGTGATTAGTTAAAAAATTGATACCCAAAACAATATGATAAGATCTATTTAATGGAGTTTGTGACACAAAGAAAACATATTTCATTATATACTGATCAATGGTGATAGGCACCTGAATAACTCTATCCAATGTCATCACAGAATTAGTAATCCCTTTGACTTGTACATTACAATTTTGTTCACTTAACCTCAATTCTCGTCTAATATCTGTCAAAATGGAGTTGTTTATGATTGAAATAGCAGCCCCTGTGTCAACCAAAGCTTTATAAGGATGTGTACCAATGACAACTTCAATAATAGGTAATTCTAAATTATACGAAAAAATAGATTCAATCATGACACACCTGTCACGGGGTTTGAAGCTCAGATTAGGCGGTGTGCTATTACCTATCTGCTCCTCTACTTGTTTAAATTCCTGTTATAATTATTATGTAAATTCCTTGGCCTTCTGCAGTGTCTACTTATATGGCCTTCCTGGTGACAATTAAAACAGACTGGGGCCCTATTCTGTGGTCTGTCCCTGTATTGCTGTGTACCCTGATTAGTATGCTGGAAGTTTTGCCTGTTCGTAGCTACTCCTCTTTGATTTCCTTCCCTTACTAGTCTGCTTAATCTTTCTACCTCTATTGATAATGGATTGACTTTCCTATCTGTGTCTGTGACCGAATTTTGCAAAATTGCCTTAATGTCTTTCAATTCTGCGGCTAAATCATCATTGTGATTCGTAACCTTCTGCGTTAAATTAACTGACACCGCTTGTTTAACTCTGAACAGTTCTCTTCCTGTAGTACTAATTCCCACAGCGCGTCAAATGACTCTGGATTTTGACCCATAACAAACCGCCTAACTGCTGGTTGGAGTCCAGCTAATGCTTGGTGAAGTACCATATCCTGTCTAGTCTTTTCATCAGTGAAACATTTGTGTGAAAGACCTAAAATTCGTGTTAAGAAATTCCTTGCCGACTCATTTGGTTGTTGTGTTGCACCAGAAAATTCTATCAGGCTAGACCCCTTTGACGAAGCTTTCCCAAATCTATTCCTCAATGCATCCTTCAACTCTTTAAAAGATGTTATATCTTTTAGTTGTGGCTGAGATCTTAAAAATTTTGCTGCCTCCCCTGTGAGTTTGCTTTTAGCAGCAAATAAGAGCTGCCTATCTGCCCAGTCAGCATAGTTTAGTACCTCTTGCACTTGATCTAATAATTCATGAACTGTAATATTTGGGTTTTCTCCCAAAAATGCATTAATTAAACATATATAATCTGCTAAATTGTTATTTGGGTTTGTAATTTTTTTCATTAATTCCTCTAAGTTATCCATGTTTACAGACGGTACAATATTATCTTGAGGCATTATGACAATTAATTATATATATTTATGATGGTTTTGATTGGAAAAAAATAACCTTAAATCACAATATTGAATGTTCTATATTATTATTACACTCTTCTAAGGACATTAGTAAGAGTCAATCTGTCTGGCATCATAACAAATAAAAATCGCGATCTTCTAGACAACGTTTAAAGGGCGCGCGGCACCGTTGTTGCAATTGGGTTTTTTTTTTTTTTTTGCTAATTAAACCAGGTGTCCTTTTTTTTATTAATTATTAACTTTGGAAACGATTAATCTACTAAAATAAACTGCTGAGAATTTTTATTAGGGCCGTCATGAACATAAGTGGTTAGTGTTCTTGCGTTGTGTAATAACTAGGTAAGTTAATCATTGTCTAGAACAATAAAAGTAATTAAATATCACGTACCTATAAAAGAAAATTTTGATATTCATCCTAAAGAGAAAATTAAAACTTCAACCTCCTGAAATAAAACTTGATAGACAGAGAGATTGACTCCAATAAACAAGCAATTAATTCAGCTCCAAATGTAATTTATTCATTATCATTATATCTTACATTATTAACGAAGGTAAACCTCAATAACAAAAAATACATTTTTAACCATCAAATATTTAACAACATAACATCTCCTCAAAGTGAAACACTTAAATCTCTAAATAATAGGGAGCTGAAAATTTTTCTTTTCATATTAAAATAAAATAAGGAAACATCGTTAACCGTAAAAAAAAAAAAAAAAAAAAAAAAATTATTCTGAGTGGACAGAAAATAAAATAAATATTTAAAACTTACATGACCGGATCCGGTGAGAAATAAAAAAACTTAAGAGGGAAAGAAAGGTATGGTCGTTATTCGTCCCATAGTGAGACGTTAAAAAGGAATGTAGAGGAGAGAGGAAAAAGTCAGATACCGGCAGCCTTCGCTGCGCTCCTCGAAGTCCCGTTACAAACTTTTTCTCCGCGGCACGTTCGCTCGCCGCATCACACCTCGCCTCCGATGTGTAAAGTAGTTCGTGTAGTAATATTTTTTAAAGTTTCACCTCTCATTTTGCAAATATGATCTTTTTTCCATGCATGAGGTGAACTTAGGTCATCATATCGTCACCTTTCATGACGATGTACAGAATAATTATTATTTTAATTAATTTTGGTCTCCGTATTCTTGCGCTGTTGTTTTCGTCGGCTCCCATGATGACACAGCTCTCTGGAATGTTGATTACTTTTCCATGTGTCCCCTGCACTCGATATACCAGGCTTTATGGGAGGTGTAAACAAGATGGCGAAGCATCTTCTTGAAGTATCTTGAGACGTTTTTGGAAAAAAGGAACATAGGGAGAGATACTTAGGAAGATAAAACAGTAGAGAATTTACTAAGCAAAATTACCCAATTTTGTATTAAAAAAAAAAAAAACTAGAAACTCCGATTTTTCTTACAAAATTTCCATTGTAGAATATTTTAGTTTATAAAAAATAAAAATTGGCATTCCTTCAAAAATTTCACACATATAAAAAAAAAAACAGTCCACTCAGAGAAAAAAAAAAGGAAAAAATGTCCACTCAGAAGGGTTATAACAAATCAC
Organism: Cheiracanthium punctorium; assembly: GCA_038373885.1. Classification (NCBI taxonomy): domain Eukaryota; kingdom Metazoa; phylum Arthropoda; class Arachnida; order Araneae; family Cheiracanthiidae; genus Cheiracanthium; species Cheiracanthium punctorium. The sequence continues at coordinate 35,752 of JAWZYV010012301.1, read as the reverse complement.
CATTTACTATATGTCATAAATTGAAGATTCCTTTAAAATTTGATTGAACAAAATAAAATCATTCTTCTAATTTTTTAATCTTAAATATTGAACCAAATTACTGTTAATATTTGTCACTTAGGAGAGTGTTTACACACATTTAGTACCATAAATAGTTAATTACTTCTATTAAGGAGAGAGCATAGCATAAAATTTATTTTCTGACAAAATTAAAAAGGGCTTTAATTAATTAAGATTTATCCACAACTACTGAAAACAGCTTCATGTCCTTAGGGCTCAATAATCAACACCACATATGTATTTTTGTGTAGTAAGTGCTTTTTTAAAGGGAGTTTAAGAGTACTATTAACATGCTATGCAACTTTCAGAGTATAATAGAAAATTTGCTAAAATGTACTTTAAAGTAAGCATGATTTTAATGTGGAAATCTAAACATCAGTATTCTCATTTAAGTTTGAAATGAAAGGTAAAAACAGAAATACTTTCAATTTAGATTTTTGAGCAATTTTTATTGATTCATATAGTTGACATATTAAAATACCTATTACCGCCGTATGAGATATATTTCGGCTGCTTTGCACAGCCATCATCAGTCATCACACACTTCACCATCAATGGCAGTCTCGCCGCATCTCTCTCGAACTTTCGCCTCATGACGTCACTCCACACTCTATCGATGCTGGCATGCGTCATATCGTTGATGCTTCCCTCTGTCGTGGAAATTTCTAAGCTTTCTCAGATATAGGCATATATTTTATTGTTATAATTAGCTATTTTCAAAGTCTATTGTTAAATTTTCATTAGCTGCTAAGCGAGCATAGGCAGTGTTTTGTTTATTGTATTTAATATCATTAATATGTTCAGTTTTTCTTTCGTTTATTTTTCTTTTTGTTACACCTATATAGCAGCCTTTATGATTGGGTTCATTGATGGACAGATTAATTTTGTATATTCCTGCGGTATCTAATGGATTAATTTTGTCTTTTTCAGACCGAACAAGTTGAAAAATATTTTTATTAGGTTTAATTGGTATTCTGATTTTCTTTTTTAGGCTTCCATTAGAGATTTTATTTGCTATCCCACGGCTGAACATATTAATGATATTAAATACAATAAACAAAACACTGCCCTAGCTCGCTTAGCAGCTAATGAAAATTTAACAATAGACTTTGAAAATATTAAGAAAATAGCTAATTATAACAATAAAATATATGCCTATATCTGAGAAAGCTTAGAAATTTCCACGACAGAGGGAGGCATCAACGATATGATGCATGCCAGCATCGATAGAGTCTGGAGTGACGTCATGAGGCGAAAGTTCGAGAGAGAGAGGAGGAAGAGAGATGCGGCAAGACTGCCATTGACGGTGAAGTGTGTGATGACTGATGATGGCTGTGCAAAGCAGCCGAAATATATCTCATATGGCAGTAATAGGTATTTTAACATGTCAACTATATTGTAAACCGACGTAATTCATCTTTTACAGCTTTTAACAGAAAAAAGAATTTCAATTATACATGAGCAACTGTGCAAGATCATACTCAAACAAATTAAGTTGTTAAGATACTATTCAACTATACACGGTACATCAATCAGTCAGTATAGGTATAGAGTTATGTGGGCTTCAGCTCCCCCATCTCACCCCAATGAAATTTTTATGCTTATATCAGCCAGTGTAACAGTCACTCACTATTATTTTTCATTGCATTTTGTAGAAATGTATAAAAATGCAATTTCAGAGTTAGGTGGATTTAAAACAAGAAAATGTTCTTAACGAACGTATTGTTTAGATAAATTTTTGTGCATCAAGAATTTATTAAGTGTCATACAGAGAAAATAACTGCCTATTTGAAAAGTCTTCACAGTTGATAGCCTCTGTAAATATTTATCATAATACATCTACTATTAAGGAGATATGCAACTTTAAATCGTTTCAAGTAGAATTAGGTTTTCTTTTTAATTAATTTATCATCTTGTTTTATTCGTAATTCAGTCTTTTCCATGTTTTCAACTAATGTACATATTCTTTCCATCTGGTTTTCTTGCTCTTTGCCAACCTCTGCAGCTAATGTTTGTAAATTCTGCAAGACGCTGTTTAGCTCATGTATTTCTTCATCAGAGAGATGAGTACTGCTAACTTGGCTTTGTGTAGAATCTGTTACTTTCTTTGACTGGGTAGAAGGTGAAGATGGTGAGTTAACAGAAGATGCTATAAAATAAATTTTCCCTCAGATTAACTCAATTGATTCATAATAATTAAACAAATTCTAGAATGTCATCAAAAGGCAGTGCAAATTATATAAATCTATATATTGATACTAATCAAAATTGAAAAAAGCTATAAACAAATTTTCTTTCTTCTTTTGTAATTCTACCACGTTGAAGAAATAATTTGTGTATTAATGTTACTGTATGTAATGAAATACTAATTTGACCTGCTAATTTGAAATCAGGTGGAACAAATGGCCTACTCTTCTTCAGCAACAATGTGCCTACACCCTACAGTGAGAAGTTCTCACTTGCCTGCGAGAGTATACAGGGTCTGTTTATCGCACAGGCACATGCAGATATAGGCCAAAAAATTGAGTTTAAAGAGACATATAGGGTCAGAAAATTTGAAAAAGTGTTCTGTGCACAAAAGTGTTATAGTCAGGCCCTGCGTTTGACAACCGTGTAGACATATGCCATGCATCCAAAGGAGGGTACATTGAGCACCTTTAATTTGGCTTGTAAAAAAGCTTGTTTACTATGCATATAACAAAATTAATTTAAAGTGTGTGTTTTCAATACTTTTTATAATATACACATTTCAAACTAGGACATTCTTCTTGAATCGCCCTGTATTTTAAGTTAAATAATGCCAAAATATGCTCAGTAAAAATAATGCTTAATACAACTAAGTCAATGAACTTCTATCTGAAGATTAACATTTAGTACAATCAGAATTTCTTCAAGGAAGTTGGGGATTTTCCTTTAATTTGTTTATCTCAATCAAGGGTATCATTGGCTTCTTAAATTTGTAGGTTTTCAGGACGATTAAATTTTTGGGTCCTTTGCTAAATTTTCTGTCTTTTTCCATAACATTAGTGCACAATGAAAATACTTGTAAATTTCACAGAGAAGTAATAGTGGGTATCAAGCATAATGAAATGAAAAATGGGTTAAATATGCACTATAGCATGTCACACTCAGTTGACTATATTTTAAAAATTCTTCTCAATTGAGGGGTTAAACCCCATATCCACCACCCCCCACATCCTCGTATCAAATTTTTCTAATAATGCACAAGCTTTATCATTCTACATTAAATCAACAATGGTTGTTAGATTCAAAAGACTTACCAGAGGATGATGAACTATAACAAGATGCAGTATCATACACTGAAGAATCATCATCTGTGTAGCTTACTTTTTCTTTGTAATGAGGGAAAGATGATACAAATTTAAGCAGTCTTGAAAGTTGTGGACACATAAAATAGCACAATTTTCTGACTTCCAAAAAAACATGAGAGATGCAGAATTCCCAGGGTGATAGTACCTTAAAATATTAAAAAGAGTTTTGGTTTTGTGTTATATTAGGAGCAGTCAATAAATAACAAATCAGAGGCAATTTAACAGTAATTATTTAATAAAACTCAAAAGTATTGTCCATAGGTGTTTAGGCATTTATCCCATTGGGACACTAGTCACATGCCATGCTTGTAAAAATCCTTTAGTTGCTGTTTGAACCAATTGCACGCACACTCCTTGACTTGAAATTGGTGAGCGCCCGCAGTGCTTTTTTGAGTTCACCAAAGATGTGGAAGTCACGTGGAGACGGATCTGGACTATGGGGAGGGGGGTGGCTCAGGACTTCCCAATTGAACTTCTGCTGACATTCCTTTGTTGCATTGGCTGTGTGTGATCTAGCATTGTTGGCAACGGGATGACACTACGAGAAAGTTTACCAGGACATTTACATTTGATTGCATTCCTGAGCTCCGCACCATGCTGTTCAGCTTTGGATGCCTCCATTCTGCGTCGCTTTCAAAAACGAAATGACTGAACATGGCTGATGCTTGGTTATTGTCCTTTTCTCACTCCCTGCTGGACAATCAAAGGCATTTGGTGAGAGAAATGCACATGAATCGTTAGGCCACACCACTCTCCATTTCAGACCCATCTCCACTTTTCTACATACTATAGTTTTTGTGCAATATTCACTGTGACTGCCCTTAATAGATTCCTGCATTTGCAAATGAGAAGTAAAATAAATTGCTAATATTGACAGACAATCATTATCATAAAGCTTTCAAAAGTATTGGGATTGTTGAGGTTCAAGCCATGACGTATTTTCATACGCATACAATGTGTGTCTGAGTGATTAAAAAAAAAATTGAGAGGCTCAATGTTTTTAAAAATATTCTGGTAAGAAGGGGCTTGAATCCTCATAAGCCTCTTTCAACACTATGCTGATCTTAGCTGTTATTTTTAAAAAATAACTATATCCAGACAAACATACCAGTTTTCCAAGAGCCCCCTTTTTTTAATTTCTAATTATGATCATCCTATCAACAAGAGTTAGTAAGATAAATAGATTTAGAAAAAAAAATAGGGTATAGAGAAAACTGGAATAACCCGACAATCTACTGTACAACTACTGCTTGACTATCTACTGTACAACCACTGTTTGATAGTCAAACAGTAGTTGTACAAAGTGTATAACGACTGTTTGACTATCATTATGCTCTTGCAGAACTTAATATGTAATAAACTAAATGAAATCCTATGAAAAAAAAATTCTTGTAGAAGTCATATAATTAAAATTTCCACATTTTGTTGATGCGTGATTGGATGCATAGTATTGATCTCTATTCACTACCCACAAGGCAGTAGCCAGGAAGGGGATCATGAGGATTCGATTTTAGTAATTTTTTTTGTGTCAATTCTGGAGATCAGCCCAAAAAAATTTAGCTCTATGATCTCCCTCCAAAATATTTTTCTGGCTACAGCAGGCCAGGCCGGCCAAGGGCCCCCGACCTAAGGGGGCCCCCAATAATGGATATACTGCTTTATAATTAGAATAATTCGATATATACCAGAGAAATATGCATTAAGTAATTTGATTATTTGTTTCCCTGTAATCTTACACCTTTAAGCAGTGGCATAGCAGAGGACCCCACAGAGCAAGGGGCTCCAACAGCTTTAAAATAGTTAAATGCAGTTCTTACTTGTAAGCCTAATTTTCAAATATTGCATATCCTAATATTCTATTCCCTCTAAAAGGGGTCCCTTCCAGTAAGGGACCCCTTTTCAATCTCTAGCCGAGGGCCCCCAAAGGAGCCAGTCAGGGCCTGGTCTACAGCCATGACCACCCAACAACAGTTAAGAAATAAGTAGACATGCATAAATGTGATATTTGAATGTACTAATGTAGCAAAAAGACAAAATTTCATTTTGTCCAGCAGTTAGAAAAAATACTTTAAAATGCTGTCAGCCTATTTATAGTAATAATTAAAATAATCATTGTTGAAAATTTGCCATTTTACATTTATATAGAGCAAGGCATGGGGTCACATCTATAGAAGTCTCTAATAAAAGGTTATGATGGTAATAAAAAGTTATTTATTAATATTATAAAAAGTTATTTATTAATAGTAAAATAAAAAATCTGGAGTGACTCCACGACTTTCCGAACACTTACGATTAAGATCATTAACAAGCATTTTAATAAATTTTAATCGATGAATAATTCAAACATATATACCAAATAAGCTCAATCGAATGTACCGTTTAAACGCTAGTGCACTTTCAAGAATTTCTCCCCATAGGCCATCACGTAAAAGAAATCTTAGTAGCCCTGTAGACAAACTATAAGTCCTATACACATCAAAATCAATACCGGTATTACGATGGTGGTTTATAACGTATACCCAATTTGAGCTCAATCGAATGTATTGTTTAAATGCTAGTGCACTTTCAAGAATTTTTCCCCTTAGGCCATAATGTAAAAGAAATCTTTGTCGTAGCCCTGTAGAAAAACTATAAGTCCTATACACATCAAAATCAATATCGGTCTTATGATGGTGGTTTATAACATGTATACCCAATTTGACTCAATTGAATGTACTGTTTAAATGCTAGCGCACTTTCAAGAATTTCTCCCTATATGCCATAATGTAAAAGAAATCTTTGTCGTAAGTCCTATACACATCAAAATTAATACCAGTCTTACGATGATGGTTTATAGCATGTATACCCAATTTGAGCTCAATCGAATGTACCATTTAAACGCTAGCGCACTTTCAAGAATTTTCCCACATAGGCCATAATGTAAAAGAAATCTTTGTCGTAGCCCTGTAGAAAAACTATAAGTCCTATACATACCAAAATCAATATCGTTCTTGCGACGGTGATTTATAACAAATATACCCAATTTGAGCTCAATCGAATGCCCCGTTCAGGAGCTATCATGTTCACTCACATACACACATACATCTCGTAAAAATAGCATAAATGAATTCAGAAGACCTGAAAACATGTAAATATGCCAAAATCTCTAATTCGAATTTTTTCATGATTACAATACTTTCCTTACATGGTACATGTTCGAAGAGTAAAAAGGGAATCACCAAAAATATTCAGGTATTTACTAGAATGCAGGATCAACTTGTTTAATCCACCTAGGCAGAAATGACATCTCTGCCCATTAAACCTGTTCTCAGCAGCTATTTTCACATCACTGTCTGAAATGGGCTTGGCATGTTGTGTGAGGACAGTGGCAAATGCAGGAAGAAGGAGAAGGGTCAACCCGCTCCCCTTCCTTATCAAAAAAATTTTAACATAAAAGTTCATATATTTGTAATTTTTAACATGAAGATTATGCCTTTTTACAAAGATTATGTCCATATACCCTCTCGTAGGAAGTTTGCGTATGCTACTGAGTGAGAGCGTCATCCTTTTTGCTTGACACTGCCAGTCCTCGTACTGTTCTTAAAATACAAGAATTGCTAAAAACATTCAAGTGAGAAGTCTAAATACCACCAACCCCCCCCCCCCCTCCTTCCCTACAGCCCAGATTTAGCACCGAGTGACCATTTCCCATTTCAGATAAGTTTAAAAGAAAACTTATCTGAAATAAGGTTCTAATCAGGTGGAGTTTGAATGACACATGCTAATTACTGCCTATAGACTTTAATGTCTTAACTAACCAAAATCTATGAGGATTCAACCATTTCAATAAGGCTCATAGATCTCTGTTTTCTGGTATAACTGTTGCAAAAGCTGGCCTTAAAAGTTCAATACAGTTTTAAATACAAAATTTCAATATTCTACCTTCCTTTAATTATCTTTTAGTTATGGAAAATACATAATGTACAGATGCAGGTATATATAGGTTTACATTTTTTTCTTTGGGGGGGGGGGGGCAAATCCAATATTTGGCTTTTTAGAAGGGGCACATTATCTGGACGAAAATTGTCCAGATGGTTTAAGAACAGTTAGAATCTTTCGACTGCTTTTAATTCATCAGAGAAATATGTTACTAGGTTCAAAATAACAATTTTATTTTATTTTATTTTTTTTTTTTTTTTGGGGGGGGGGGGTGGCTGGAATGTACATACATACAGATGTTAGAAACTTGTAAAAATGAATTCAGAGATAGTCAAAATTTTTATACGTCCAGCAAAAACTGAACATCAAAATTTCTTGCAGATTCTATGTATATATACATATTCTTTTAATTTAGTAGGACTAAGTACTAAAAATTAAGAGCAGTTTTATTATACAAACCTGAAATGTTTCCAATTCATCTTTAGTGATTTGCATTACTGTTTTTTCCTCCACCTTTAGTGAAATTACTTCACCTGCAATAACAAGAATGCCTTTTTCCCAGTCAGTTTTATTTTCATCATTTGAAAAGGAATAGTTAACTTTGTACTTGTGACAGTTATGCTCTGTTGTTTTAGCACTTGTACTGTCTTGGTTACAGTCTTTTTTACTTGCCAATGCTACAGGCAGTGAAGAACTATACTTAAGAGCTTCCTCAGCTTTTGACAAATCACTATTTAAATCTTCAACATCTTCTTCTGCATCATATAACTGTCGACTTTGATCAGACAATGCATTTGCAGTTTCAATTAGAGTGTTTTTAGATTCAGTTAAAATGCCTAAAAGTTCTTTTCCAAGCGGAGTATTACTTTTACAGGCTTTGAGAGGACTGGGTTTTCTGTGTGGCCTTGAAATTAGAGCTTCCCTCCAAAATAATTCTAACAAATTATAGACTGCATCTCGACTTTGAAATGAGCCAAACCAATGTTTCTCAGAACCAACACACACAACTAAAGAGGGATATAGAAAATTAGACAGTCGTTTTTCGACAGCTGTAACAGTCATAAGTGGTAAGCATAAGTGAAACTTGTCATCCTCCGTGGTAGAATCAATAACAAATTGGACATGGCTTTTGTTAAGAGTAAAATGTCCTGTTTCCCATTTTTTCGTAGCCGGATTATAATAACTTGCAGAGCTTTCAAATACATTTGAAGAACTTGTCATACTCAAGTCTGCCTTCATCTAAAAATTAATAACAAACTATATTAAAATATAGTCAAAATTCAGGTATCAGATTATTTAGATAAAAATTATTAGTGTTTCTAATTCGTAATTATTTATAGTACTTATCAGTTAACCAGCCGCCTGTTATTATTTGCAATTTTGTCTCTAAGGGGACACACACACAAAAAAAAAAAAAAAAAAAAGCAAGCACTGACAATCATTTTTTTTACTTGCTGTGGCAACCTCAATATATTCATTTTACAAACTATATTGTCTGTAGTGAAATGTGCGCACAGCCTTTTTTTTTTTTTTTTTTTTTTTTCAGTTTTAATTGTATTTCAAGTGTGAAATGTGTTAAGAATATAGGTGATAGAGCATCAATTTGAATTTCATAAGAAAAATTAAATATCTTTGTGTGTTTCGCACACATCTTGATGTAAGCAGGGCTCAGCCCAAGCCGTAGGAGCAAAACTAGTGAGAAAAGTGACTAAGTATTTAAATAAAGAGACTTAAATTATAATATTCAGCACATAATTTATTATGTTAACGGCATCATTTATGACATTAACATGCAATACTATTTGTTAAAAACTTTTGTACAAGAAACTCTGAAACACATAAGACTACAAAAACTGACTTCATGAATCAGTCACTTATGAATTTAAAAGAAGCGTTAAACTATAAGTTATAAACTATTGATTTGTTTCTAGAAAATTGAGTCATTCAAAACAAAATATGATTTACAGGCTGACAGGAGGTGTGTGTGTGGAGGGGCAACCTGTTTAGAACTATTCTTTTCTCGGAGAGGCCAGATAGTTAGCGAGATTTTGAGGATAACCAAAGTAGTCATTGACCACAGACTTTCAATGAATTGAATGCATCCATACACCTTAATGTATTTAAAGTCATTTGGCTGACCCTGTAAATAAACTCCCAGTCGATTGCTGTCAAAAAAGATATTGAAAACAGTTAGATATTACAATAGTTCTAAATACAAAAGTTCAAAATTCTATGGGTTAAATTTTTAGTTATACAAAATATAAAATAATTTTTGGTGCCAAGTTTGGTGATATTTCGGCGAACCTCGCCAAGGTCGACGACATATGGCGAGATTTTAAGCATGGACAAAACAATGACTCACTATAGCCAAATTTTGCAATATTTCGCCAAAACTTGCCAAGAATGATGACAAATGGCAATATTTTAGGCATGGACCAAATGACTGACTATTGCCAAATTTGGCGATATTTTGGCAAAACTCTCCAAGCTCAACGACAGACAGCGAGATTTTTGGCATGGGCCAAACAATGACTGTGTACAGTTGTTTTATATTGAATGTCCATAGGCATTAAAGTATTTAAATTCTTTTCGGTGGACCTGTAAATAAACTCTCCAGTAGATTGGAACCAAAAATCAAGATGCACAGCTAGATGTTACACCTATCATATTTATGAAATTTCAACATTCTATGACTAATAGTTTTTGAGATTTGAAAGTTAAATACATGCACATGTACACATAAGATGCCAAGCTTGGTGCCTTTTGGCGTAGTTGTTGAGGGAGGCATGTGACCGTTGTCAGACCATTACCTAACTTATATGGTAGGACGGTATTGTGCTTGAAATGGATGAATGCCCCTAAAATTACCATTGACCGTAATGTATTGGAAATTTTTTTAGTGTTCCTGTAGCTGAACTATAAATGATAAAGACACTTTTTTTAATGGAGAAATTCATTTTGTAACTCTTTACAGCATGTATCACTTCTGAGTCGTTTGAAATAGCCAAAAACCTCTAAAATGCACTTTAATGAATTTCGGCCCATACAGCATAATGTATTTAGAATCTCTTGGGCATCCCTGTAAATAAACTATCCAGTCGAATGGAACCGAAAAGGGAGGTGCACAACTAGATGTTACAACAATCCTAAATATAAAGTTTCAACATTCTACGACCAATAGATTTTGAGATATGCGAGTTTAATGAATTTCGACGGTCCTGTACATAAGCTATCCATTCGATTGAGACCAAAAGGGGAGGTGCACAACTAGATGCTAGAACAATCCTAAATATCAAGTTTCAACATTCTACGACAGATAGTTTTTGAGATATGTGAGTTACATACATACAGCATGGAAAAACTGGGCAAAATAGACTCACCGCTGGTCAAAATGAATTGCAGACCCGTTTATAGGATTGTGCATGCTAGCTTACGATGAGATGCATCGAAAAAATTCTTAAAAGTAAATTTAGAGATAGTCAAAATTGGGTTTTTTCATCGAAATTTTTCGGGATCACATTACTTTCTTATACTCGTACAAGGAAGTAAAAAGTGACCAACTGTCGAAAATAGTTACCGATAGTGACAACTTCTAAAAATAGTGAGAAAAGTGACTCAGGCCGAGCCCTGTGTATGGTATAATAATAATTTTTTTCTCTTGAGGATAGAAAATGAAATAACATTCAATATTTTAATGGTTCGCCTGTTATGATAGATAAAAGTATTCTGTTTTGTTCATTTTTATTAGGAAAGTAACAAAGGATGAATTTATGGGATTTAATGGCAGATGAAGTCAAGTCTGAAATGTTTTAAAAGTACTAAATTTTACTTGCAATTAAATTATTTTTATTGTTTCTGCAATGAAATTTTACTTTTTGAGGGATTGCATTGATTGGAAATGCAATATTCAAACATGCAAGAATATACAGTTTGAATTTGCATTGGTTTCTTGAGGCAGTGGCACCCTTGTGCTATGGATACTGAAACTCATGAAGTAGAGTAAATGTTACTGTGTCCAGAGTAGCCGACGCACCGAGAGCTTATTAACAAACCTTGTACACTTCAGTGGATCCCTTCCCATGTGGGCATCGAGGGAAATGAGTGCGCTGGCATTTCTCTAAGGCGGCTCAGTATTTGGATCAGCCTCTTACTGTCACTTCCGAAATTGCGAACACGATTGTCAAGTGTAGAATTTTTTTATAAGCCTTTTAAACAGCCTTCTATCCCAGATCTTCACTGCTCTAGAAAACTGTCATCTATAATAGCAAGACTCTGTACAGGCCATTTTAGAGGCATGAAAATATCAGATGACAACTCAAGATACTATGCCTTCTACAGAAATTGCCCAGGTACTCAATTAACACCAGATTATATTTTTGACTGTCAAGCCATTATTGCCTCTCTTTTTCAGCTTGGCTAGCCACCACAGGACATCCTTTATAGCCCTAAAGCTCCAGACCTGCTGGCCCTCATTTTCAATGCTTTTGGCTCCATCTAGCTTTCACTTACTTATAGACACGGCAACAACATATGCATTGGTAACTGGTTTGAAAATTTTAAGATAAATAAAAATAAAATTTGCAACAACTATATATATGATATTTACTGTTGGTCTAAAGATTTTACTTCAATAAAATTGTATGGAAAAAAGATTAAAGTGTGTCATGATACTGTTATTGATTGGAACAATTAGTTAAGTGAAATTCGTTAAAAATTTAAACATATGGTTTTTTGGGGGGAAGGGAATATAAAGAATAATTAATTTATCTATTTTTTTATCGTAAAATACTCATGTTCCCAAATCCTGCATACAAAAATAAAAGATTTTATTTGTTTCTGCTAAGTAGGGATGCACCGAATAGCATATTTTGCCGAATAACGAATATTCGGTTAAAATTCTAACCGAATATTTGGCCGAATACCGAATACTTCGTTAAAATTTATTAAACCATTATTAAACTTTGTTTGCAATGATTAATTTAGTTTTTTTCTGAAACAATATTTGGTACAGCTTTAGTATGGTCCCTTTGGCGCGCTTTATTTTTGGCGACGTTTTTTGGCGCGATAAAGGATGCCAATATGGTAACCCCGCCGTCGGATGTTCCGGAGCGGTAACCCTAACCTCGGGCTAAAAGTGGATTCTTCCGTGACGTCACGGATGCGCTCGTGTTCGTCCGGCAAATCGTGATCATTTGTTCCTTTCATGAACTTTTTGAGCCCTGTGTATTTCTTAGCGCGGGAGGTTCGTTCAAATGGTTGATCTGCCATGTGCTTTATGGTTTTATTTTAATGGCTTTATTTTACATTAAATTTTATTATTATTTAATTATTTTTTAAATTTAAAACGGCTGTTCAGGTTCATACTGACTGTTTACATACAGTTTTGTATGAATAAGCATTCTTTTGATAGTACGTTTCAGATTAATATTTGCGTTCTCCATTGTTTATTTGTTAAGGGTAGAAGCAACAAATAATTACGTTATTAATATTTTATACAGTGAAATAATTTGATTTTATTATTTCCATATTCATTGGAATAATTTAGAGATTTTAATCAAGGTATGTGATAAGCATTGTTTGTTTTTATTTGTTATTATTACCTTTGTTTATTTGTTAATGGTAGGAGCAACAAATAATTCCGTTATTAATATAATATTTGATATTTTGATTTTATTATTTCAATATTGAAACAATTTAGCGATTTTAATTAAGGTACTAGATAAGCATTGTTCGTTATGATATGAATTAGTTCTTTATTTTGCTTACGTAGTCTTTTGTCAGAATGCTAAGATGTATTTTAATTTTTTTTTTGTTATTTTGTGAGGTATTGCCTTTAGAATATTATTTGTTTGCATTGTTTAATTTAATCAACTAAAAAGAGAAAGGGGGGGTTGAGGGGGGGCACAGCCCCCCTCACACAAAAAGAAAAGTTATTAAATTTTATTAAACCGAATCTATATGTACATGTAAGCTTGTTATCTGTTTAATTTTTTTTCATAAAAATATTTAAAAGCCATTAAAATAAATCATAGCAAAATTAACGGCGACGATCAATTATCTCGGAACCAGCACCATCCGATCCGCCATATTGTTTACAATTGGCATCAGCAAGGCAAACTTGGGTTGGCGACAAGATTTTGTCGCCAAATCAAAAAATCGCCAAAAAGGGACCATACTAAAGCTGTTCCCAATATTTCATAGGATGTAAAACTTCAAAAATTAAAATGCTTCAAAATTTAATATCAAAATGTGTTTCCTTTATATATTATTAATAACTTTTTTAAATATTAGTGAAATGTTGGTAATTTTTTACCTGCATATATTATTAAAAAATTAGCAGTTAATTGACTTTATATATTTATGAACACAATGTTATGAGTTTTTTTTTTTTCCTGGTTACTGTTTCAAATTTAAATCAGTTAGTAATAACAAGGTTAATGTAATGTGTCATAAGATTTAAGAAAAATTGAAAAGCAACAAAATTCAAATTTAACATCTGAGTGTTTTCTCTTACATTAAAACTAATTTCATTGGGATATTAGTTTTTTTGTGTGATTGTGGAATGCTACGTTAGGGCTATCTGCCAAGGATGAGGGTGCCTTGGTATGAGGACTTTCTAAGGGTTTCTAACGCTTATTCCCATGTGATATTAGTAAGTAACAACTTGAATCAATTTAGTACTATGGTATTATACTATATCTTTCATTCATGATATAAAAAATATGTATTTGTTTACCAATGGGTGAACACTTAAATTTGTTTACTGTTCGGTTGCCGAATATTTAAGTATTTGGCCGAACTGAATATTCAGTTTGTCTGCCGAATAGGCAGTATACCGAATATTTGGTGCATCACTACTGCTAAGTATTGCTTCAAAATTAATATTGGGTGAGTGCAAAAGTTTTACCAGTTTTTATTACCCATAAAGAAGAGCAAATAAATGCAAAATGAGATATACCTATTGTACATGATCCCCATTGCTATCTGTGACCTCTTGCCATCTTTCTGGTAGAAGATGAATCCCATGGCAGTAAAATTCCGGCAGTTTCGAATCAAAGAGTCTTAAATGGAAGTTTTCACAGCATCAAGATCATTAAAGATTTTCTGACTGAAGGAATTGTTCAATGCACAAAATAGGTAATAGTCAGTTGATGCCAAGTCAGAATAGGGAGGTTGAGGTAAAACCTCCGAATCAAAGCCCAGTAACTTTTGGGGAGTGATGACAGCAGCATGTCGCCTGACGTTATTCTGATGAAGAATAGCACTGCAATGCTTTCTGAGACCCGGCCATGAGACCTATTTTTTTTTTTTTTTTTTTGCTACCAAATTCGAATGCAGACTATCTTACTGTAGACAGTAAAAGGGAGCATTGATGGTTTTGTTGAGTGGTAGGACCTCCCAGTGAATTATTCCCTGCACATTCCACCACACACTCAATAACACCTTCTTGGGATGAAGGTCAGCTTTTAGAAATCGATGCAGGCAGATCAGAAGGTCGACACACAGCCCTATGACACTTTACGTTATGGTACATAACTCACTTCTCATCTCCTATCACAATTCATGCCAATAATGGGTCATTTTTGTACCGTGAAAGCAAGGAAACACAGGTGATTCGGTCATCCTGTTGATTAGCTGCGAGGTTATGTGGAATCCAACAATTCAATTTTCTCATAAAACCCAAGTTAACCAGCCGTCTCTCGACCATTGTCAGGTGTATGTTAAAGGTTTCTGCTAATTCATGCACGGTTGGGTTCGGGTTGTTCTTTATGGCTTGGCCAATATCCTCCTCTCCAACATGTGATGGCCACACACTCCTAGCCTCATCTTGGCAGCTTCTGTCTCCTTCCCTAAATTTACAAAGCCATTGACGACAAGAGCTTTCGTCTATTGCATCCTCCCCAGACATTTGACAAACATTGTGACATGCAGTGGTTTCCATACTCTTTTTATCGAACTCTTATATCAAACAATGCCTTACATGCTCCTTCTCACTTTCTGTTTTACACCCTCTGTATTTTTTTTTTTTTTTTATTAATCAACTTTGTGAGACACGACACATTTAATTGTGAGGCATCCACACGTTTGATTGGCCGACGATTTGCACCATTACAATGTCATGTATCATGTCAATTCCATTGCAAATTTGCGCATCCAAAAATGGGTAGAACTTTTGCACTCACCCAATAAATGTTTTAATTTATTATTTTGGCAGACTTCTACATAAGATCTATTTAATTTTATAATGTATATTGTATTTTTTTAACTATTTAAATATTTGGAAAGTGAAAATCGATAAATTAAGTAGGTTTTTTTTTTTTTTTTTTTTTAAGAAAGAAAGAAAACCACCAAGTTTAAACAAACATGGTGTACATACTAGTTGTGCTACATAAAATAATAACAAATAAAGGATTCATTAACTCATATTAATTTTGAGAGGAACACCTTTAGTTATTTCTTAGTCTAAACAGTATTATATAGCACACATATGGCAACCACCAGCCTATGGGCCAGATGTGGCCCACCACTGCTTTTGATCCGGCCCACAGAACATATCAAAACCCATATAAACCATTCAAAATTCCATATAAATCCCAATTATATGGCCTGTGACTTAAGCTAACATCCTAAAGTTTCGCCCGGAACTTTTCAAAGGTTGCCCATACCTGATGTAGCATCATAGGTGCACCCCAGGAGGGGAGCTACAGCACTCACCCATCCAGCTAAAGGTGAATATCATATATAATACATATACAGTTGAATTCTATTAAAAAGACACTGAAGGGACAAGATTATTTATGATGTTATAACAGGGTGATGTTATAAGCAGAGGCACCGACTTTTAAACTTTTGTGGGTGGTCGAGAAGAATTATTTTTCGAGGAGGATTGCGGGGGTGAGGGGGGGGGGATGATTTTTAGAAAAAACTCCATAGATTATATTTCCTCCAATAATTTTTAATTCAGAAATAGAAATTAAAACTTTTACAAAATATAAACTGATTTTTTTTATCTAAATGAATTATTCTAAATTATTACATGTATCTGGACATCATGTGGATCAGTGACACAAAAGAGAATAATTCGAATTTTATTGCAGAAATCTCGTAGGCCTTTTCTAAAGAAAACTTTTTGGTTGACTTTTTTTTAAATTCTAATAATTTTTTTACAAAACTAACTAAAATTTTTTCTTTAATTTTGTGGAAGCTCTACATCTAAGTGATTTTTTTCTGTGGGTGCTTGAGCCCCGGAGCACCCAAGTAGTCGGGCCACTGTTTATAAGCAAGCTTCTGTTCTATTCTAAGCTCGATTCATTAAACGGTACAGAATATCTTGATGTCTCTTATGGCCTAATTCAATTCTATAAATAGCCTTCCCTAAATCAAAACCCTGGATGCACTTTTATCTAGCACAGTGTTTCCCAACAATTGGGCCTCGAACCATTGGCGGTCCGCAGGACTTTACTGCTGGTCCACGTATATCAAATTTATTAAACAATAATCAGCAACAACAGTTAACTAAAAATGAGATTTGTATAAAACTTGGTTTAATAGGTAATTAAATTGCATGCATGTGTATTAATAATTTTTGTCTGACGCTTGACAAAATATTTTTTCCTGACAAACTTCAATCCTATTCCTGCCGGTCCGCAGATGTAAAAAGAAAAAAGGTTGAAGACTGATCTAGCATACACATTACATTTATTAATTATTATATTGACACAGTAGAAATATTTTAGAGGGTTTATAAGTTTCTTAATTATATTATTTATCTTGATAAAATAAACTAGCACAGTAAGAAAACTACAGCGAGTAAAAAATGAGAATAAACTAAAGATAAATTTGCAAACATACATTCAGCTAAAACAAATAAGATCTGAATCTCACTTTCATTCCGAAACGAAAACTGCTTATTCTTAAGATTCCCACCTACCAAGGGAAATTCCCGCATACAGCTGTTGCCGCCGATTTCTCTTTGCGCACTGCTTGAATCGAATGTACATTCGATTAAAGCATTGCATTTCGACGTAACGTCGCGTGCGTGATAGCTTCGCGCATCGTTCTGTGCGTGCTATTACTTAATCTAAATCTATGATTTTCCATATAAACTTGCGCTCACTGGGTTACGGATTGTGAACGCTGCCTCGCTGTGAAGAATGTAAACAAACTGCAGTATAGCACACGATTGCCAGATTTGGCTAATTTTAGCCAATTTGGCTATTTTTGTTCAAGCTTGGCTAGAAAATTTATAAAGAAAATAGCCAACCTGGTTTTGGCTATTTTTATTGTGGCTGCTAGAAACTGGCCAATATTAACTAATTTGGTCTTTTTTTTTTTTAGCACATTTGACTCGTTAAGTTTTTTGAAGAAATTGTTCTAACTTTTTTAGCCTTAGCAGGAAGGAAAATTCAGTTACTGAGAGAGAGACGTTGGGTCAGAGTTTAGGAAAGGATGGGGATAGCTTTGGTGATAATATTGTAGCGGGATGCAAGGAAGTGATGAACACAAGTAGACTGGGAACCATACGCGTTCGAATTCTTTGTTTTTAAAGAAGGGGGAGTAGCCCACCATAAAGGATTTATATACACAATCGTTTGAGCGGCACTGCATTACTTAGCCAAAAGCGTAGCCAGGATTTAATTTTGTGGGAGGATGAGTATAAAATTTTAAGCTAAGTAGGAGTATTCAAGTACAATAAGTTAATTTAGTTCACCAAAAAAGAGAGGGGTCAAATTTTGGGGGAGAGGCCAGTGGCGTAGCCAGGATTTCTTTACGGGGAAGGGGTCCAAAATTTTCTCATCTATATATCAATTATAAAAAAAATAAGTGAAAAAATGCCTTTATCCATGTCTGTCTCCAGGGGTCAATCTAGGAATTTTTTCTAAGGTCCGATTTTTGTAGAAATTACTTATTTTTGTGAATTTCAATACTTATTTTTGAGAATTTTCATACCAATTTTTAATGAAAGTCAGGTTCTCTTTTTGTTTCTCAAGATAATTGATTAAACACATTAAAATGTAGAGTAAAATGGCAGTGAAGGGCCGTTTTAATCCATTATACTTTTGTGAAAGGGCCGTTTCAATCCATTTTATTTTTGTGAAGGGCTAGTTTTAATCGATTGAAATTTTGTGAATTTTTGCAAAACGGACCCAACTTTTGTCTGCATCGACCCCTGTTCTCTCTAGTTTTCTCTAGTTTCGAATGGGTAGGAGCTGACCCCTGGATCCCCCTTGACTACGCCACAGGCAGGAAATGCAGATCCCAACCTTCAAAATAAAATCCTGTCTATGTTACTAATATAAACAGAACTCGTTAGTCCATTCGTATTTAATGTACAGTATGAAGGACTGTTCATTAAATTATTCCCAGACAGCACATAAGCTTAAATCAAGTTTGAGATTTGGCTTGGCAATTAGTGGTGTGTCGTTCCGACCGGAACGGATCCGAGCATGGACCGGGTCCGGAGCGGATCCATCTCTAAAAATGGACCCGGTCCGGGTCCGGATCCGCTCCTTTCGGTCATTTGGATCCGGACCCGTTCGTTTCGTTCATCTGGCTCTGAAATCAGTCATTTGGGTCCGGACCCGGTCCTTTCGTTCATCTGGTTCCGAAATCAGTCATTTCTGTCCGGATCCATTCATTTCGGTCATTCGGTTTCGAAGTCGGTCTCGGTCCTCTCTGTCCGAACCCGCTTCCATTGATCGAGTGAAGAACATAGGCTTTCTGAGAATTACAGGGGGTGGGGGGATATAAAGAGGCACCTGTTTCACTTCCTGTGGAAAGATAGTCTAGTACTAGTTGATGCCGGGGGACGGTTGACATTCCAAAGGAGACTGAAAGGTCATTCATTATTAGTGAGATGAGATGAGAGCTTATAGGAAGAAATCTGGGGATAAATTGCTTTTGAGAATGTCGTCATTGAATGTAGGACTGGAGAAGGAATACGATATCTCTTAATTTATTGATTTGTGAGTCGAATTCAGTGTTGTTACGGGAGGTTATTTTATCATTTTAGTTAGTAGGGATGGAGTTTTTAATAGTTAGGATTAGATTTTCTCACAGTTTTTGGGGGTTGGCTGATCAGCTATAATTTGCCAGGTGTGGGGAAAAAACTTGGACTGAAAAAACGCGAACGGTAAGAACGCCAAAATGATTAATTTTTACTAAAAATTGGACATAAAATTCTTTGTTTTGTAATATGCATGAGGAATACATTTAATTGTGTCCGATATATACAATTATGCCAAATTTCTTTTGTTTTGGCATAAAGGGGTAAACTTTCATGTTCAGTAGATCTGGGAGTGAGAAAGCTATTGTTATTAGGGTTTCCGAGTTTCCTAAGCACGTAATAATATGAACCATAGGGAAAGCGTCGGGAGGGGGCACAAGGGGTCACCTACCCCCCTGTGCCCCCCCTCAAAATTCATCACAAAAAAATTTTTAAGTAAAAATTTGCTTGAAAATGTAAAAAAAAACTTCCCTTTTCTGCTCTTAAATCCGATATGTGCCCCCGCAAACCTTTCCTGTACCTCTCCAAAATTTCAGTAGGTCTGCAAGCAATGATAAACTCTTCCTTACTATTATTATTTGATTTTCCTAAGCGTATAATACATATGAATCATAGCAGCAGTTTCGGGGGAGAGGTGCAGGGGGAGCTCCCCCCCCCAACTTCATTTCAAACTCTGTTAAACAATCTTTTAAAGCTAATGTTATTAAGTCTTCTTAAGCATATAATACATATGAAGCATAGGCGTAGTATTGGGGGAACACAGGGGGGCACTTGTCCCCCTGTGTCCCCCAACTTTGTCTCAAAATCTTTTCATTTTAAAAATTTGTTCGTCGGGTCGTATTAACCGATCCAGCTAAAAATGTAGAAGGAAACTCCATTCTTCCCCTTGACAAAATGTTGTAAAAAAATTGTCCACTGTCAGGATTGTTTAATTCAAACAAAATTAGTTTTTTAAGCCCTTGGTTAAACAATATTTTCAAAATCAAATCTGTTGTACTAGTTAAAGCTTTTGAATAATAGGGCTTCTTTAAAACTTTTGTTTCTTTATTATAAGCAATGCAAAATATTTTATGCAAAAAAGGCTTTATTTGGTAAATAAAGTGAATAATGTTTTTCTTTTTCATAATTAAGTAACTCTCACAGCTTTACATAAAGTTACATTGATTGTTAAAATAGATTATTGCATCCTTTTTTTAATTGTCTTTTATTCAGGTATGAAGATCAATATTTGATAATTTATCGTTCCAATTTTTTGTTTATCGTCATTCTTGAGTATTTCAGGAAGTTCTTTTTAAAGTTTATTTTGAAAGTTTCTAGTTTTATAAAAAGAAAAGGCTTTATAAGTTTATCTTATAAAGCTTAAAAAGAAAGATTTTTTTAATAACCTTTTGCGTCATAATTAATTTTTCCTAAATTCATGGCAATTTGGTAAACTGCTGAAGTGTGTAGGTTTAGAGTTCTGGGCTACCGAGCAATTGTTTACTCCAAATTTAACCCGAATACGCGTTAGAACCCCTCAGGAAGTCCCCCGCCCAAGGCATCCCTTAATAAAGCAGACTGCTCTCGTCTAGACGGTGAGCGGAAAAAACGCCGCCGGAAAAAACACTACTTTTAATAGTAATCTACTTTTAAGAGTTTTATGATGTAACACAGTCTTTATATGCTAATCGATGAGGCAAGGAGCGTAGCCAGAAAATTTTTTCGGGGGGGTTGTATGAGATATAATTTTGTAATGATAAACTTAATTTCTTATACTGACGACGTAGGAAAGGGGGGGGGGGGCTTTGGAACCTAGCATTGGCTTGGGGACCCCGAAATTTTTTCGGGGGGGTTGTATGAGATACAATTTTGTATTGATAAACTTAATTTCTTACTGACGACGTAGGAAAGGAGGAGGGCTTTGGGGCTCGAGCCCCCCCCCCCCTCATACCTTTGTGGGATGATAGAAAATAATCATATATCGGTGTCTTTTTCAGTGTCCAGAATCCATAAAAACATACTAACCCCCCTCCCCAAACCCCCAAATCTACTGAATTGCTACACGCTACTGCGCCCCTATCGGATTGAAGGGAGACCTAGGGTTGAGCTATGGCTTATTATTACTGGTTTTCTTTGTATAAGGGCAAGAGTTTATTCTGATTCATGGTAATTTATCTTGTTAGCTCTTGGTTTTTAAATAAGAAATTTTAGAATAAGGAACATTTAAACATTGGTACTTAAAAAATCTTCTTTAAATTAAATGTTAGTGTAATTGTAATGTTTTTAAACAAATTTTTAAATGCTGAAAAAAAAAAAAAACCAGCAACACTTTTTAAAGGAAACTGGTTTAAAATCATTTAAAACTCATTTCTTAAATGTAAAATATTAGTTATATATAACTGTGATTAAAATTAATAGTTAATTAGTTTGTTAAAATTAGTTGGAAAAGTTTCAATAATACTTTCTAACTTTTGTAACTTTAGTTTTTAAACATTAATTTGATCAGAAATAGAGCCTTTGCTAAAGAACCTGACTGAGAATCAAAGACGACCTTGTAAGTGAACGCGTCCGTTAAATATGTAGGGCCGTCCCTTTTGCTGGGTTGTTAGCATTCAAAACTGCATTATTTTGTTAAAACATGATCGATTCCGGTTCTTGTACTACAAAACAAACATACAAAATTTGCAAATCAAATTATTAATTTAAAGTTTTTTATCTAAATAATTGATATACTTATTTATTGTATTATTTTCAAGACAAAGTACATATTCATTTAAAGATGAAGAACAATTCTTTGTAGTGTCACCGGATGTCGACACCCGTACTCATTTTTAGTGTATACTGTTTTTTTTTTTTTTAAGTGTCAAACTCAGAGCCTGATAAAAGCGAGGGCAGACTGGGCAGGTACCTTAGGTCCCCAGTGAAAGGAGAACACAAAATGAAAACGCCCCTGTCCTAAAGTAATGTAATATTTTTCAGGAGAGGCTACTTAAAAGAAAAAAGTTAAAAGTGATTATTACTAAAATAAATTATTAATTATATCAATTATAATCAATCTTTGATTGCTGTTGAATTATTTTCTTCCGAATTCTTTGATAACAAATTTTAAGTGAATAAAATTGAATAATATATTAAATTTTAACACATTTTAAGTACTGATTTGAGCATTCTAAGATTTTGCTTACAGAAATTTAGTGAATTCTTTTTCATACTGCAGCATTTATTTCCAGAGTTTATATTACTTTGGTAGAATTATTTAGCCTGTCATTTAGAATTTCTGTAGTTAGCACATTTACAGATTCTGCAGAAAGAAAAGAAGTGTTTTATTCAATTTTTATTAGTTATAGAAAATCAATATTCGTAATGTTATCCTTATAAATGACTCACTATAAATAATAATAATAAATAATAACAATAAATAATAATAATAATAATAATGAAAAAAAAGTTTTAAACTAGAAATTTTTTTAAAAATTTGAACTCGTTTAAAAATTTAAATTCTAAATCACATCCAATAAACTATTACCTTTTTAAAAGTTATTTAATGTTTCTTCCTATGAATAAAAATCAGATAGTTATCTGCTGAAAAAAAGGAATACAACTGATACACTTTTTTACAAATAAAATAATTGGTATATTAATAACTTGTACAAATATTTATAAATTGCGTAGTCATTTTATAAATGAATGTTCAATTTATCTACACGAGAATGCTTTTCAAAGATTTATCGCTTTTTCGCCCCTTTTTCTTTTGGGATTTTCGGAGTTTTAACATAGCCATAAGTAGTTGTGACATGATTCCAAAAAAAAGAAGAAAAAAAGAAAAAAGCCTGTGCGAGATCCTCTACCTCCGCTTTGTTCTTTTTTGACCCCCAGGACATGTATATCTTACCTCTTTGTCTAATGGTCAAAACAGTAGGGGCCGAATGCTATTTTTGGAATTCTCCTTTGACCTTGAATAAGTGTTCCCACTGTTCTGTAAAAACGGAATTTTCGTTTAACCTTGAACAAGTGGTTTTGTTTGACGGATTATTGCAAGTTTGTCGGAGGGGGGGGGGGTGTTAGTTTGTCGGTGGGGGCGGTTAGTTAGAAGATTGACATATACATCCAATAGGATCTTTTACATTAATTTCTTTCTTCTCAGGGGGGCGGTCGCCCCCTCCGCCCCCCTTTAATCCGCCCTTGGTGGCGGTTGAGGAGGGAGGGGGTAATTCTTAAAAAGCACTTCAGTAAGAAAAGTCAAAATTCATTTGATATGCCAAAAAAACCCCATTTAAACATGAAAAAAATAAACCCTTATCCCCCACCCACACACGCACACCTATGTGTTAATTAAAATCCCTATTTAACAAGGATTTTATTTCTTTGAAATCTTAACACTTCTATGTCATCAGCGAACCTTAGTGGCGTAGCCAGGAACTTTTCATGGGGGGGGGGGGGCGTTACGACTACTGCAACTCACATATATGCATATTTGCTGTGATAAGGAAGTGAAGAATATACATTTTGTATGGCAAAAAATTCATCATGAGGGGGTGGTATGACCCCCCTATCCCCCCCCTTGGCTACGCTACTGGCGTACCTGAATGTTTTTTTTGGGGGTCATAGCTCCCTAAAAGCTTCATTTACTGTTAAGTAATTGGAAATCTATTTTTTTTTTTTTTTTTTAGCGGAAACCGAAATCTTTCTAGGAAAGTCCATCCCCCTCCCCCCTACCTTAACGCCTACCAAATTATGCACAAATTGAATTATTCAATTAGAAATGTGTCTTCCCCTATTTCTGGAAAACAAAATACATTAAACCTCATAATTCAACTTCATACCCCCCCCCCTTTTCTGCAAAAGAAAAGAAATTTTTTCAAGTATTTAAATAAATTATTACACAAATATCTTTTTAGGTGGCGTTTTTTCCGGCGGCGTTTTATCCGGCGGCGTTTTTTCCAGGTGGCGTTTTTTCCGGCGGCGTTTTTTCCAGGTGGCGTTTTTTCCGGTGGCGTTTTTTCCTACATTCCGTGTAGACATCCCTTAACCAGGAAACCAAAACAACTTTCATGGTAACTTTCATTGGAAGTAAAATGTTTAATATAGGGTAAAAATTATTATCACTTCCGATCCCTATTGTAGAGATATCCTAATAACACTGATCTAGGGTTTTCTTCTTTCAATATTGATCATAGACATATAGAATAAATTACAAAGTTACTTTATATTAGCGAATAAAACTCTCAGGAAATAAGAGGTAATTAAATACAAAATTTTACTTTTTATACATCCCTCTTACAAAAATACTTCAGCCTTTCCCATAAAAAGGCTCAGAGATATGTTTAATCAAAGTTGGTGAGTGGCAATACGCTATACAATATCAATAATAGTAAAAGTATTATTATTAGAACTATTGGAACAAAGCTATTTAATTAATTAACTAATTAATTTTAGTCACAGTTATTTAAAAAAAATATTTTACATTTTTAGAAGTGAGTTTTAAATAATTTTAAAACTTTACTTTAAAAGTTTTTTTTTTTTTTTTTTTTTTTTTTTGCTGTTTTAGCATTTAGAAATGAAAATTTGTCAAAAACCTTGCATGTTACACTAAAATTTGATTTAAAGAGGGTCTTTTAGGGAAGTTTTTTAAAACCCTGGATGATAGAGGGGGGCACAACCCCCTCCCCCCCATGAGGATTTTTTTCCCATACAAAATGTTCTTCACTCCGTTATCACACCCAGATATACATGTATGTGAGTTGCAGAGTTTGGCAGTATCGTTAATATACATGTATTTTCAAAATACATTTGTATCTTGTATTTTGTATTTTCACTTGCAAAAAACAAAGTATTTTGAGAATGTATTTTAAAATATATTTTCATAG
Organism: Cheiracanthium punctorium; assembly: GCA_038373885.1. Lineage (NCBI taxonomy): Eukaryota > Metazoa > Arthropoda > Arachnida > Araneae > Cheiracanthiidae > Cheiracanthium > Cheiracanthium punctorium. The sequence goes on along the minus strand of JAWZYV010012301.1, from coordinate 10,589 downwards.
TATTTTGTATTTTCAAAATACAAAAAATACATTTTATATTCTGACATTAAATTAATCTTAACACCACAGATTGCTCAGATAACATGTGCAAATGAAAATCATAAAATTGCTGATTTCATTCCCCCCCCCCCCTCCTCTCTTGATGTAATTTATGAGCTGCACTAGAATTACACGTAGTAGTGTCACTGAAGAAGTGTTAGGATCTCTTGTGATCTTTAAATTTAAGTAAACAGGAAAGGGAAAGAAAAGCCTTTCATACTCCTGTTTAAAACACAAACAGTATATTTGTCTAGGAATGTTTCTAGATTCCCACTGTATATGAAACCAAAAGTAGTAAAAACATTTTTAGTTAGTATTTATTAGATTCTTTAAGGGAATTTTCGAAATGTGTTCCTAAGTTCTAGAAAAATAAGGCTGCCAGTATTTCTGCAGTAGTATAATGGATTCTTGGTTACTGTGGTTAAGAGACAAAGATACACGAAGGCTGTCAGCCGTGGGGGGATGCCTTGGGTGGGGAACTTTTTAAGGGGTTATAAGGCGCATTCGCGTTACATATGGAGTGAAACACACTAAATTCCCGACCATTAGAGCGACAGCTTCCCGTAATGGATGGGGTGAATCAAATTTCCATTCTAGATGATTTTGAAACCTTTTGCGCAAATCTTAGTTAAAAATGTTTCCAAATTTTATCTGTAGATGGAAATGAAAATGTTAAGGAGCAGTGTCAGTTATGGAAGCTGAAAACTTAGATAATATGGAAAATATTTAAATTTACGATAAATTCTAAAACTCAGTGAAAGACAAAACTTGAATTTTTTTAGGTTGTGATTTAGCTGAGTATTTATATTCAAACATTCAACTGGGTCCATGGGCGTCGCAAGCTTTGGGGACAAAACTGCATTTTCCTTCACCGTATGTATTTAGAATTACATAAATTGTATGCTTCATTTCCATAAATATAATTTAATCTACTAAATCAAATTTTATTTGTTTTCTTTTATCTCTTTTTTGAAATACATAATACCGTGTTTACTCGCGTAATAGTCGCACCCCCGTTTTGAAGTAGAAAAAATAGCTTTAGTTAGAATAACATGTTGTAAATTTTACCCTGCATAACAGTTGCACGTAGACTTTCACTCTGAAAAATTGGCAAAAAAGTGCGACTGTTACGCGAGTAAACACGGTACTTAAGTATGTGTATTTTGTTTGTTATTAATATTTTTGTAAATTTAAATTTCAAAGCTTTTTAAAATCTCAGATGGTCATTACTACCCCCAGGTTATAATAGACCCACCTGTCCAAATATTCCGTATAAATTTATATTTGAAATAGTATAAAATATCTTCGTCATAGTGCCTTATCAACCCAATTTATGGCTTCGAGTTCTTTGTGTAATTATCGAATTAAAATAACAAAATATTTCATTGTCCGAGCCACATTACTTTAGAGTCTTGACTTACACGAGAAATGCGTTCCCAGACCTCTCGCGTAAGGGAAAATTTGGCTTTGTGAGATAGGACATTAGTAGATCCAGAAGGTGGCCTCCAAACGAGCTGTCTTAGAAGTATATATTGCGTATATTAAGTCAAACTTGCACGATGGGTATCTGCCTAAAAAGTGTGTTTTTTTTTGGGGGGGGGGGTTCTAACGTGTATTTCCGTTACATTTGGAGAAAACCGACCAAAACTCCAGACCATTAAATCGACAGCCGTGCGATCAGCGGTCTACCATTTTGAGTGCCTTATCCACTCGGACATGGCAGAAACTCTTAGAAGATTGACTTTAAAAATTTTAAAGAACTTATAAGCATAGGCGCCGACTTCATGGGGCTTGAAGGGGCTTCAGTCCCCCCAATATTTTTATTCAGGGGGCTGAGCCCCTTCAAAAATTTCACTCCAACTTATTTGTGTCAAATCATATTTCTTCCTCCAAATCGGTTAAACTTAAGAATCCTAAAAATAGAGAATGTATCGCTAGCTTCTTCTGTCTCCCACTCCGCTTTTTCTTTCACAGGGATTCAGGAATTACGTTGGGCGCCTGTAATGCCGTAAGGCACTGATGTCAACCTTCTTTATCAAGAGCGCAAGCACAAACAAATGACCATCAGATAGCTAGGCAAAAAGAAACGGGTGTTTTCCCCCCCAAGAACCCTTCAGATTTTACACCGTGACACAATTGATGTTGGAATTGCTTTCTAGTAGGGAGAAGACTGCGCTTTTTTTAGGAGGGTCGTTCTCATGTAATGTAATCTTTCTTTTTTAAATCAGTACAGCAAAAGCTTTCACTGTTGTTCTATTGTGAGATACAGACTCTTCTGTAGACGTCTGACCATAAGGGAGATTTTCCCATTGTGCAAAACTGCAAACGATTGTGACATTCCCATTTCCCAGCAGTATTAAGTTTCGATGCTGAAAATAAACCGTTTAAATGTGACTTAAAAACAATTCAAGGCAGAAAATTGATAGTCAAATTTAAGTTTGAAGATTTTAAATCATGAAGAACCTTGTGGTGATGATACAGTGATGAAAAATTGATGTTTAATACAGTTTCGGATATAGACAGTATTCATTTCTTTATACGCTTTATCAAAACTTTACTAATATCGAACGCTTAACGTTTCTGATTTAGCTACAGTTAAGAGCTAAATAAAAAATGATTTCATAAAAATCTTCGAGCAGCACAACTTCTGGATTATATTTTATAATTGCTTGCTCTTATATTCTCTCTTTACATATAAAACTCTATCCCCCATCAAGGGCGTAATCAGAGGTGGGGGGGGCGGGCGGGCTACGCGGGCTGAGCACTACTTAGCTGTCTCCCAGCCCCCCTACGATTTTCAAAAATTTTTGTTAGTTTACACATAAATATGAAAATTTAGAAACGAACATTTGAAAACCATGAAATCTTTAAGAAGACTCGTTGTTTTAGGCGAATTTCGCTTCATAATTGCAAGATTTCTGTTCGGTTTATTATTTTGCTAGTCTTGGCTGCATGTGGTGCCAGTGGCGGTTCCAGAGGGGGTCACAGTGGTCATGACCCCCCTGGGCCTAGATTAACCATCTCGCCAAGAAAGAAGGAAGGAAAAAAAAACGAGGGCCCAAGCCGAGCTTGGACAAGGCCCAAAATTCAGAGAGGCCTTGATCATGTGCATACATATCATATTGTGTTGCTGAAAGAGAATTCCTCTTTAGAAAACCATTAGTCTCTGACTAATTTACTTTATTTTATAACAACACTAAAGTATGCACACAATATTCTGACTATGTGCTCAGTCGTTGTTCCTTGGCAGAAAAATATGCAGCCGTTTTGTAAATATGTGCATTCATCCATATTCATCCATACATAGAGGGCAAATGAAAGGGGAGTCACAGCGAGCATGATTAAGGTAAGGGTGGATGGGGTAGTTGCCTCGAACCCACAATGAAAGAAAACGATCAAAATAAAAAAATGGTTTTAGAAAAATGTGTGAATTGGGCGTGTGATACATATACTCGTATTCGACCCCCACCTCCACCCCACACTTGTAAATAGCCTCCCTCTTCTGTAAAAGCACTCTATGGAGCACCTATGTTTGTAAATTATTATTTATGGAATATCAAACTAGCGTAACTGCTACAAAACCATAAAAATTATAGAGGAGGAAGGAGGGGGCTATCATGGGGAAAGAGGGACTATACCTAAACAGGGCCGGATTACCCTTTAGGCTGAGTAGGCTTTCACCTGTGGGCTCCTACCATTTTAGAGGCCTGCGTTAAAATTTAGAAGGAAAAAAATATAATCAAACATTATTAAAGCTATTTTAGCGTTAATATTTATACAGAATATGTATATGTAACTAAGAAAATAATTCTGATTCATTATTGACTTCGTACACAAGAAACACTTTTTGGCATTGTACACTGATGAATATGTGCTAGAAAGTTTGAAGCTGACTATTTAGCTTGAATTTTTATGTGCACATTTCAGTGATACCTTGCATTAGATGGATGTATATTTTGCAAATTCAATAAGGAGAACTTTTAGCACTATGTTTACACGAACGGGCTATGGTAATCATAAGAAGGCTTATAAACAAAATACCCTTCGTAACCTAGTCATCACAATCATATTTTATACAACTCTTTTCCGTTCTGAATAAAAATTAATTTTCGTATATTGTTGCACAAATATCATCAGAATAAATTTCAAATAACATAATTCGTTATGGTTTTAGTTTATAAAATGAATACTATGTATCCATTTAGCCAAAGCGTCTCTGACTGACCAATTGCTAGTGTGCTAGTTTAATTTGTTTTGATAATTGTTTAGGTAATCTGGAACAATTTTCCAAATAGAAGGGTGATTTATATGTTTTAAAAATAATATGGCGTAGACTATGATTTCGAATTAGATTTCATTCATTTTTTTTTTTCCATTTTTCATATTATTGAGTATTCTTATTTTAATGTAAAGTGAAAATGTTGAGTATTTTTAAAAATTGTCTGTAAATATCTACAGTAATTCAGAGTGATATTTTTGGCATTGTATATCTGTTTCTGTGTTATTCCACTTTTAAATGTAAAGCACGATTATATTTTATACAACTTTTTTCCGTACTGAATAAAAATAAATTTTCGTATATTGTTGCACAAATATCATCAAAATATGTTTCAGATAGCATTATTCATTATGGTTTTAGTTTATAAAATGATTACTATATGTCCATTTTGCCAGGAGCGTCTCTGATTTGCCAATTGCTTATGTGCTGGTTTAATTTGTTTTCATAATTGTTAAGGTAATCTGGAATGGTTTTCCAAAAAGAAGTGTGATTTAAAGTGCAATGCAGATTTTATATGTCGAGTTTTCTATGCCAAGTTCCACACGAAGCCCCCCCCCCCCCCGGCCTAGATCCCTCGCGCAGATAGTTGGCCATAACACCACATTTCAATATTTCTTTTCATTTTTAATGTTATTGAAAGATTATATGAGTATTCTTAGTTTAATGTAAAATGAATATTTTCAGTATTAAAATGTTTATGAAGACCTAAAATAGTGTAGACTCTGAATTTTGATATATTCTCGCACTTGGATTTCTTTGTCAAATCATTTTTAAATGTTAACAAGGATGATATTATTGAAAAATTAATTTTTTTCCTGCTGTGAAAATACTATGAGAATGAATTTAAAAGTATATTTTATTTATTTATTTGTTTTTGTTTTTACAATTCAAATCACGGAAATCCGTTTAATATGTATGTGTCGAAGAGAGGACTTTGTATGATGGTTTGTATACTTGTTTGATTTGTTTTAATACATGGAAAGGAGGTATTTATTACTTCTTTGCTTATGTTTTTTTAAATAATTTTAAATGTAATCTGTAAAAAGTTGTCAAAAAATGTAATTTAAATGTGATCAGTTTTTCTGTCTTAAAGTAGTGCGACATTTAATTAAAGTCGATTCAATTTATGGGTATTTCATCATGTAGTAAAATAAAAAATACTATTTTATATTAGTAAAAATTATCTCTGATGAATGTTTGCAAGTAAATAAAATAATCCAGATTTTAGTATTTCGTCTCGTTTGTACTTCTAGGGTATTTTGAAATATTAGCTGGAGTAATGTTTTGCAGAACAGTTTTCCACATTTGACTGCATGCATTTTCTTTCCTATGAAATTATCATTAAATACATTTCGAAAAAGATTTTACTTGTTTTGCTGTTATTAACTTAATTAAAATTCAGTTGTTCTTTCAGAAGGGAGATTTGCTTTCTCCATATGTGTACTGAAGACTGATTCGAGATCTTGAGTTCAAATACTTAATTTAAAAAATGAGTTCAAAAAATTTTTGAAAAATTTATTAAATGGAATTCCTTTTATTTTCATGAAAGTGTTATGTTAAAAAAGCACATTTTAAAATCTCAATTCTAAAATTTCTGAACCCCTTTATTATACTGACGGAGAGAAGGATTTTGTGTCCCCCGTCCACCTCCCTAAGGATACGAGCCCCCCCCCCCCCCAATAATTTTTACAAGTCGGCGCCCGTGCTTATAAGGAAAAGCTAAAAAAGTTCTGAGATCGGGTAATACATGTGGACTTTTTAAACGCATACACAGTTACTTCAGACACATATAAACACTCCTCAAATTGTTTTAAAACATTTCCTGACTATATATTACTATTTTAACATAAAGTACTCAATAAATGAATGTTGACTTTCTTACTGTTGGCACAAAATCTTATGTTATGGGCATGGGGAGTTGCAGTTAGCTCTGAGATACGCACTCGTGAAAGACTTCCTAAAATGTAAAACAGAGATTAAAAAGTATAACAAATTTCACAGGTGGAGCCATCACTTTTTTCATTGGCCAGGGCCCTAGCTGGTCGTAAACAGGACATTCATTGAAAGAAAGTTAAAATTTAAACCTATCTCTATTGAAATTAATTTGTTCTTCCTTTCAAAACCCTAAAATTTTCCTAAATCAACAGTTTACTATAAAATTAGTTCTAGGATGATTTCAACAATATCTGGTATGGATTTTGATTGATAATCGCACTTAAATACGCGATCAATTACTTATTTTTAAAAACACGATTCTTTCAACATCATTTTCAGTAAATGCACTTAGTTGTGCAGGCTATCAGATGATTCATCTTAAAACATTCCATCGTACAAAATAAATGCAATTCATAATCTATTTATTAAAAAAAAAAAATAAATGCACTATTCTAAAATATGTTTATTTCTAACAAAACAAAATCAAGGTTATTTCTTTTCGAAGGGCAGGGCCGTATCCAGGATGAAATGTTAAGTAGGGCTTTGAATCTAGTTTGGAGGGCGGAACAAATATAAGTATTGGTAGGCGGAAGGGGGGGGGGTTTCAATTTGCACTTTTTTTTTCTAGAGTATTTGCTTAGAAAAAAAATACCGTGTTTTTAAAATATTTAACATTCATTATGTTAATAATTTTTTCATTGAGATTCCATTAAAAATATTCAAATGACATTTTGAGAGAATGCAGTATTGGATATCGGTTAGAGTAATTTTTTGTACAACAATAATTCACAAGACGTTAGTTACTAGTTAATTGTGGCCTGTTTGTCAATCCATTAAATGCTATCCAATAATAATAATAATAAACTCTGTAAAATAAAAAATGTTAACAATTAAACTTTGGAATAAACATTTACTGAAAAGTGCATTTGTGTTTTCTCATTTTAAATATAATTGTAAGGATAAAATTGTAAAGGAAACCGGCAGTTTTCGTGTACTCGAAAAAATCCGAAAACCGATGCTACATGCAGCCATGAGCAGCAAAGTAATTAACCGCATGTATAGAAATTCTGGCCATTTTTGAAGAGAGAAATTCTCCCACACATAAAATGGGATATTTTTTTGAATGTAAGAAAAAACGCGAACGGAAAAAATGCAACGCGTAAATGCGACACAGAAAAACGCGAACCAGACAAAAAAAAAAGAATATCCCCCCACACCTATCTACTCTCTAGCTCTGGGAGAGAGGCTTGGGGAGAGTTTTGGACATGAACGTGTTTTGTGTGGGTGGGGTAGTATAGACGATAATGGTATGTAATCCAATATGGGGCGCGAGCTCCCAAATTCTTTTGTGGTTTGAGTAAAGGGCGCGCGCGCTTTTTATATATTCAGGAACGCGGATGCGTGCGTGAAAAAACGCCGCTGTCGAAAAAACGCCGCCCGGAAAAACGCCACCGTGAAAAAACGCCATCATGGACACACAAACGCCGCCGAAAAATCTAGCGACTGAGAGAGCGAGAGGAGAGAGCGCGTGCTAGAGAGTATAGTTTATGATGTAGAGAGTCACAGTCCTTTATAATGCGTGAGTCGGTGAGGTCATGGCGCGTAGCCAGAATGTTTGGTGGTCGAGGGGGTTGTATGAGATGTTGGTATTGGGTGTGGGTATGAGACTTCGGAAGTTCTTTCTGACGACGGAGGAAGGGGGGGGGGGCTTGTGGGGGGGGGGTAGCCTGAGGGGGAGTTGGGGGGGCGGGAGGGGTACCCCGATTTTTTTTCGGGGGAGTGGTATGAGTGTTGTGTGAGGAGGTGGGGGGGGTGGGGGAATCTTTATGTTTTACTGAACGACACGTAGGAAATCTGGTGGGGGGCTATTGGGCTCGAGCCGACCCACCCCATATTTGTGGTGGGATGATAAGATTATTATACATATTACTCGTGTTCTTATGTTCAGTGGCCATGTTTTTATGCAGTTAGAAAAGGAACAATTCTGGAGTAGGTCCCTGGGGGGGAGTTCTGGGGAGCGTGAGCGTGCGAGGGCCGCACTGCAGCCCCGTGGTGCGGAGTTGAGTGGTTGATAGGATGCTGGAGAGTTCTGCTCAGACGGCATGCGGTGTTGGATGCGCCGCAGGCGGTGCACATGCTGAGATAACGGCCTGTTCGGTGGTCGGAAGGGGGGGGGGGGGGGGAGGTGCGGGGCGGGGGTTGGGGGGGGGGGGGGAGGGGAGTTAGGTGGCGGTAGTGGTTGGGTAGAGGGTTGGAGTGGTGAGTTGGGGGGTGTATTGGGGTGGGGGCCGGGGTGGATTTGTTGGTCAGGTAGGGGGACTTGTAGGGTTGTGTGGGGGCTTTTTGTGTAGGGTTGGGTGGATGGTAGTGTTATTTGGGGACTTGTTGGGGTATGGTTTGTGGGTGTCAGACTGTTGGGCGTATGTGTTCATTTGATGGAGTACTGTGGTTTTTGGGATGTATGTGTCGGATGTTTCAGATAAGGTTCTTGGAAAAAGTTTTCAGTGTGTGTTTGCTTTCATCTCGTGAGTACTTGGGTGTTGGTTAGGTATTTTTAATCTATTTGTACTTTATGGTTTTTTTCCGTGGAAAATAAAAAATCAGGTGTGTTGTAAGTAAATGAGGACCCACCGGCCACCCGGTTGTTTTGTCTACCGCCTCCTTTCATATTAACGAGTTGACTAGATGTGCTTTTCCCATCGCGCTAGCCTGGGAGTAATGGAGACAGTGCGTTGCACAGTGGTGCGTTGGGTTTTTAGTTAATGTTTCTTGTAATAATAGTAATTAACTATGTGGAGCAAAGAAACCGTACAACAACCGCATCCTCCGTGCATACGCAACGGTCTCCATTCATGCGAGGCTAGCGTGATGGGGAAAGGCACAGTAAAAAATGTTTTATTTGAAATGAGTGCGGTAGACAATTCTACCGGGTGGCTGGTGGGTCCTCATTTTATTTACAATAATATGTTTGTTTTTTTTTTTTTTTTTGTTTGCGTGTGTTGGTGTGTGTGTTTTTTTTTTATTTCTGGTTTTATTCATAAAGTATCAATTTTGGTTTAAAATATAAACGAAGTCCCTTATTTTCATGAGAGAATGCATCACAGTCTGAAAATTTTTTCCAAGTCTCCTTATTTGAAAAATATGTCACAATCTGAAAAAATTACAAGTCCCCTTATTTGAAAAATTTGTTAAAGTCTGAAAAAATTACAAGTCTCCTTATTTCAAAAATATCTTAAAGTCTGAAAAAATTACAAGTCCCCTTATTTGAAAAAAAGGAAAAAAAATTCTTATCAACCCTTCGAACATCCGGTCAACTTCCTCTCTCAACATCCGTTCCGACCACGCCCCCTTCCCCGCTCAGCCCAGGGAAAGCAGTTATACAGTTGCGCTCGGCTGCGGCGAATTAACATGGCTGCGGCTGAGCAGAACTCTCCTTTCTTCCCTACTAACGCCTTAACCACTGGGCTACTCACGGCCCCTTCTTACACAAGGATTGACTGCTTAATTTAGACATGCCTTGGGTGGAGGACTTTTTGAGGGGTCCTAACCCGAATTTTCACATTACAGATGGAGAAAATGGCCGCGCGGTAAGCCAGAACCCTATACCGTTACATTAGTCTTTTACTAATTGTGATGAAATTAGTAAAAATTATTTATTCTACAATGTGAAAGGTACTTGATTAAATTTTTAAAAAATTTTTATTAGATAAATTTATATCTTATAAAGCTCTCTTCTTTATAAAAACTTACAGCTTATTAAACTTTTTAAGATAAACTGATAAAAAGCTTGCTGAAATATCGCAAGACTGATAAAGTATAAATATTTAGAAGGATAATTTATCAATATTGAACTATTCATATATGAATAAAATACAGCAAGAAAAAAAAAAAAGATGCAATAAATCTATTTAATACAATTAATATAACTTGATGTAAAACTGTGAGAGTATTATTAAGAAAAGGGAAAATACTATTCACTTTTCGCTCAACAATAAAAAACTTTTTGCAATTGCATTAAAAAATAAAAATAAATAAATAAAATATTTTTAAAAGAAAACCTAGTATTTAGAAAGAATTTAAAACCACAACCTATGGGAATGAAAAAAATTGTTTAAAACGAATCGCTTAAAAAATTTACCTTGTTTCAAATTAGCTAGTCTGACAGTGAAAAGTTTTTTTTTTTTTTTTTTTTAAGAAAAACAAATATTCTCTCAAGTCACATGACTGGAGTTTCTTTTTGCATTTTTAAGTGGAACGGTTTAAAACGACCCTTCAAACAAATGTTTATAAAATAAAAAGATTTGGGGACAATAGAGAGGGACACCCCCCCCCTGTA
>JAWZYV010012300.1:0-175174 GCA_038373885.1 Cheiracanthium punctorium | reverse complement strand
CGCGATTACCATACTTCCTTCTCTTTGCATAAGGAAATAAAAATGAATAGCAAGAGAGGGAGGGAAGTCTCTTAAAAATATGTCTTTGCATTAGATCACCTATGGATCTTTTTTTTAACCCTTTACCTTAACCAATTAAACTTTCTAGCAAGTCGACGGATTTTTAAGTTCAAGTGTGCTGAAATTAGGGATGATCGGACACTTCCTTCCTGCAGGGGAGTTTTAGCAGCCCTGTGCGGAACATACTTGGCGGCCCAGGGCAAAAAAAAAATTGCAGGTCTTTCAAATTTGTCCACTTACAAAATTGTGCGTCTTCCCCCACCCCCACTCCACATCAGTAAAAAACCGCTAATGCTAGTACTCTAAGTAAATTTGATTAATTAAGATTTTAAACAATGCGTTTCCATAATGTAAAAGATATACTTTCTAGCTACTTATCATACTGAATCTCTCTATTCTAAAAAATAGTAACGGCCGCTGTCAAGAGCTTGTTGGGCTATCTTCTCCTAAACCGTGGGGTGGGGATTTGAATTTCGAGAAACATGTTGTAACGTATCGCCCCGTTCAGAAGCTGAAGGAAGGGAGCCGCACACAACCATGTAGTTTGCTTAACTTTATTTAGTTTATATTCTTGGTTAACATGGATGAATTTTACACACAGACGACACAAAAATACACATATTTACAATTTCAATAACCGAGCGAACGCCTTCAGTATCACAAGGGAAAATTTTCTCGGAGCCCATCCTCTCAGCGTCCTTTTCTCTCTGCTGCTCGAGAGGGACTCTCTCTCTCTCTCTCTTTGGGGGTTGCCAGTAACTTTTTACTTTCTTGACGGTGTCCGTTACAATGTCGACGGATTCGGAAAATTCCGAGGAACCTGATAAGCTGACTTAAATTTCGAAAATCGAATTAGTTTAGAGGATATTAATAAAAAACTGAAAAAATAAAACAATGGTTGCTAGATTTCGCGTAAAATCATCCATTCCTTTGCAACAAAGCAATTCCAAGTACGTAGAATCGCCTGAAATTGACAAACATGAAGAAGAATGACACCCATTTAACGCCAAATTAAAAAGTATATGAAATAAATAACTCGAACTGTGTTACACAAAGTTGACAATTTTCAAATAGTAAGTATATACAACAGAAGTTTAGAATGAGCGATTATTCGTTTTTTCAAAACAGGATAACTAATTGTAATTGATTTTAAAAGCGACATTTTGGCATTAGGTACGATCTGACAAAATGGTATCTTTCCTAGCAGGGTGAATCTAAACCGCGAGTTCAAAAATGTTAGAACCCAATATCTTGAAAATGAAAATAATTAAAATGCAGATTATTTTAAAGCCGGTTCGGTCCAGCTGGAGTATTTGCTGCCCGTAGAAATATTTCGTGGCGTTAAGCAGTTATAGTACACTTTCGATATTTGCCAGCGCGGCGAGATGATATAATTCGTGGTGCTAAATACGCCAATCTGCGAAGGATTATGTATATGGAAATATGGATAACGGTTTTCCGGGAACCTTGCATGATAAGTAATTATAGGTTGTGAGCATGTATAAATTGCTAAATAATGAAAAGTCGCCATGGGTGGCAAGCTACCCTACAGACAAACCTGGAAAGTCAGGGAAATGAGTTTTGGTCAGGGAAAGTCAGGGATTTGGGAAAAAAGTCAGGGAAATTAGCAGAAATTGAAGAAAGTTCAGGGAAATACAAGAAAAATTGAATTTTGCGGTAAAACCAAGAAAATTGTTTCCTGTTTGAACCTAAGTATAGAAATTGTTTTGTTTTCATTTTCTCATTCAACCTTATAAATAATTTTAAAATGTTTTCTGTATGAGCATATCTTGTGCAGTTGAAATATGCTTAACTTTATCCTAAATTATTATCAAACATGGTTTTTGTTAGAATCCAGTGATGTCAAATAAGATTCTTGTATATATTAATTTTATTATTATTATTATTATTTGTAAAAAAAAAAAGGGAGCAAAATGTATAAAAAAAATTAATTAAAGGATGTCATGTTAAAAATAGAAACGCAAAATTCGGGAAATCACGCTAGATAAAGTCAGGGAAGAGCGTGATAGATACCTATCAAGGAAAGTCAGGGAAGCAAAAGCTGTGAAATCTGTAGAAACCCTGTCCTAGCTGTTCCGTGGTTTTTATCAAAGAAAACATATGAAGTACTGTTTATTTTTAGAGCTAATTACTAACTATACATATACGCAAGTCGCCAAAATATGAAAATTCGCCATAATTGGCTAATACGCAAGGTGTTCCATGGGTTTCACATAATTGAAAATAGTGCGAAGTTTAAATTTTTATGTTCGAAGCAACATGCAAGAACCAAGCAATGTGTAGCTCGGTCACATTCTATCTGATCCAACCATTGGGTTTTGTTTGTTGAAATTATGCCCTTTTTACGAATAAGCGTGATTAGGGGCCGAATGCCTCATGCGAAAAGCGAGTCTAGGGGCCTCGGCCCCTAGTATTTGAAAAAAGAAAGCTATACACGAAATCACAAATTCTATACTTTTTGTCTGCTATACTTACTGATGTGCAGTTTTCAGTTCTAGGTCTGGAACTTTATTTGATTACTTAATATCCAAGTATTCAACAGTATTTTAGCGGCCCTGGGCGGTTGCCCAGTTTGCCACCCCCTACAAGCACGGCTCTGCCTTTCTGAATCCGTCACTGATCCCCCCCCCCCCCCCTGTCGCCCTGATGCATTTTTCAGGATCCGACATATAGGCTGCCGAATGCTGTTCGTCCCAGCTTTTCTCACCTGTGCGTGACTCCGTACTGCCACATTCTGGAAGGCTGCCTGCCTGTTTGATATAAACCATATAACACACACTCACACCCAGTCGTCCTAACATATCCGCATTGTGTGCCAGGCAGTTATTTTCAAACATTCTCGGTTTGATTGGGATTCGACGTCGGATGGGTGATGGCGCCCAGGTCACGCGAACTGGTCACGCAAGATGCTGCGGCGGGAAAAGAAATATATAAATAAAATAAGCCGGGATCGTCTGTGACGGGTGACAAAAACTCTTGTGAAAAGTTCATGAGCCGGAGTTGTTCTGTGAGCTCTAAATGTCGTGTCAAAAGAACTCCTTGAAGTAGTGGCGGATCCTGGGGAAGGGCTAGGGGGCTTCAGCCCCTCCTCCCAAAAGATATTGCTTACTCGTAACAGTTTACGTTATTTTCCAAAGTCAAATGAGCTTTTTTTATAAATACATTAGCCCTTCACCCACAAAAAATTTATATTTCTTTAGAGCAGGTATGAGCAACCTTTCATTTTTCGTGTAATGGCAAGCTTACACGAGGACCATCTGTCTATGAAGGGTGAGGGGGGGGGTCTTTCGTGATCGGAGGACTTTATAAGGGGTTCTAATCCGTTAGAACGACAGCTGCGCCATAATCCCGAACCCGGGACCTTCACACTTCAGCATTTACCCTATTCAGTCTTGTGACGTCCTAAATAAAGAGACGAGCCTTTTTTGCTCACACAAACACTTTATTAGACGACACATATAAACACATAAGAGTTGGAAATAGAATGTGTTAGATGGCTGGGTTCACAAAACAGCCTTGACAGGCCCTAACACCAGAGGAAAGCATCTCTGCACAGGTCACTGTCTGAAACCGATCTCTTCTCTGTCTTGAACTGCTGATCTCGGCTCTGGGCTGGAAATCTCAAGTGGATTTCGATCACGTGGGATGCTTGAAGTAAGTGTTCGTAAGTTATGAGATTCTCGAGTCGCTATAGTGTCAAATCCTGAAGAGCCCGAGGATTTATGCGTTCTATAACATCAATACTGCACATTATTAAAGATCTATAGCTTCTTGTCGAATTCTTTACGATACCGCCCTGGTCTAAGGTTATCAGAGATATTCAAGTAATGAGAGGTAAGAAAAAGGGAGCGTCACAGATATATCTCTATAAGTTCTAATTATTCGGACAACGTCACATTCTTGACTACTGTCTACTCGGCCGTGTTGGGGTGGGCAACCTTTGAAAAGTTGCGGGTTAAACTTTAGGATTTTAATGAAGTCACGAGCCATAATTAATAGGTAGAATAGATGTGAAAAATAATAATTATGCCGGTTAATTTCATGTTTATATATCAAAATAATATGGATTATATCACCGGATCGAATAATATTGTGGTGTTTATTACTGCACCGCAGCCGAAAATATTTACTATTTTTTGAGCGTGATTTTAAAATGTTCTGCTGGCCGGATCAAAAGACAGTGCTGACCACATCCAGCACGCCGCGGGCTGGGCGTTGCCCATATGTTTTAACATAACATTTTTCTTTATTAGCCCTTAAATGCTGTCAATTTCAGACAAGGATTTTTGTCTACGCGTCTAAACGGTGAATCCCTTTTCAAGCGTTGCCAGATAGCGACAGGGATATAAAATTCAAAGGTATTTAATAGACGCACAAGGAAATCACGTGATGTCCACATGCGACTTTTGATTGTATAGTACACCATAAAAATATATAAAATGAGTCAAGTCATGGATTAATATTTGGCATGGACAATGAAATCAAAAAAAAAAAAACTCGAACAGAAACTGCAAAGCTATCCACCTTTTATATAAATTTTAATTTGAGAAAAGTAAACACTTAACTTTATATAAAAATTTTAATAGCTTGAATCATTTTAGAATTTAAAAAAAAAAAGTATATTTTCGTTAGCATAACTGGCTGAGTAATACTAATATTATTATTATCTTAACACCTACGTTATATAAAAAATTTAATGGTTTGAATCATTTTATAACTAAAAGAAGTCTGGTTTCATTATCATAACTATCTGTATAATAATATTTTTTGCAGTAGAAGATATTTCCATTCAACTCCTTTTTTGCATTTTTCCTTAAGATATCCTTTTCTTATTATTTTTATGTCTAGGGAAAAAAAGTTTTTCCCACTAAAGCTGTAGCGGTCTCTTACGTGCGTAATAAAAAACGCTTTTATGTTGAAAAACAAGAGATGTTTTCCTGTAAGCTTGTCGCCACGCACGGCAATTAAAAGGAACGCGGTCTGAGAACTAACCGCATACCGGAATTATTATCATCAGTAATTGAGCGTGTTAGTTGTATTTCTAAGAAATAATCAGAAATTATCCCACTAGGATGCAGTGGTGTAGTCGTAAGAAAAAAAAGTTTGTGTGTGTGTGGGGGGGGGGGGCGCTCATTTATGACGAAATCCTAAACTTAATTCAATGTAATTATTCCTTAACCAACAAATAAAACCTAATTAAACTATTTTTATTAATTAATTAAGATTAACTAATTAAATTATTAATTATTTGTTGATACCAAAAACTAAGTCGTTTTGATCAACAGTGTAGGCTTACTTAGTTTTTCCATCACAATTTGTCAACAATCCGACGTCAAAATTGGCCTCACCATGCCACAGTGGTTCTGTCACTGAAAATGGTAGACGGCCGAAATGTGAAGGTCCCGGGTTCGGGTCCCGGCTGTCGATGTAACGGTCTGGAGTTTTGGTAGGTTTCTACAGATGCAACGTGAATACGCGTTTGCACCCCCTTAGAAAGTCCTCCTGCCAAGGCACCCCCATCCTTGGCAGATCGCCCTAGCGTAGTGTTGCCATAATCACACAAACCCAAAACAAACAATTTACCAAAATGAGAGATTTTCGTTTGGATTTGTACGTGACTATCCACTGTCCCGATTTTTGTTCCTTTTTCGGCCTTTCGGGAAGGCATTTTTTAGCATGAGTGTGTTCGGGCAGATTTATAACCTATTCTATTTTTTAAGGTTGTTTTCACTACAGAAGTGTTTACAAATGGGATTGTAAGTGATTCTTAAAGTCTATTCAAGCAGTCCCAAAGTTCTCTTTTCATTTTCATGCCGATGTACTTGCTCTCTCTCTAACAAAACGAAAATTTTAATGATCGTTTGAAGGTCGAATGAGTTTTTTAAAAATCTAGAAAATGAGCGTCTTCAGTGAGAATAAAAAGTGTGTGAGTGTGTGTGTGTGGGGGGGGGGGGGTTAGGCGTATGGACAGAAATGAAAAAGTAGGGGGACGATGTCCCCCTTGGACTTCGCCACTGCTATATGATAAAAAAAAAGTTTTTTCGTCCCATAGTTGTTTTTTTAAACAGTGTGGATTTAGCACGCCTTTGATTTACTGTAGACCACGTACAAAACCTTATGTATGCATGATAAAAATTTCTATTCATTTCTAGGCCCCTCTGAAGTAGGGATGCAACGGATATCCGGCAAACATACTGCATCCGGCCAATATGCTGGACAATTGACAGTTGCCGGATATTAAAAATATCCGGCAGTCAGGGATGTTCCAGCTGCTCCAATTGCTCCAAATTGTGCCAAATCTATACTGATGTGCCAATCTGCTACAAAAAAGATTGTTTTTGGACATTTTTGCTCCAAATTCAGCAAAACTGCTACATTTTTAATTTTTCCATGTATGTTTAAACGTTTGTAAATTTCCCTAATTTTTACAAAAGTCATCACACGTTCTAAGCATTCTAATTTCAATTTTTCTCTATTAATCTTAAAAATGAATTTTTTTTTTTTTTTTTTTTTGGCATCCCTTTGTTTAAAACCTCCAATGCCTTAAGAGTAAAAATTGACCTCTGTTTTAAATTCAATTTTATATAAATTTGTAATTTTTTGTTACCAAATTTTTTATTAGCTGCTGATGGTAGTGAATATAGTTTAGTAAATATTTATTTTTGATTTAAAATAGATATTTTGTATAGCAATGTATAAAATAACTGAAATTTTTCTCTATCAAACCCACCAAAAATAAATTTTGTATTTCAAAATTGACATTCTTATGCTCCAAAAGTGTATTTTCTTGCTCCAAATTGCTCCAAAAATGTCTTTTTTCTTGCTCCACAAATTGCTCCAAAATTTAATTTCAGCTGGCATATCCCTGGGCAGTACATCCGGCCTAAAATTATATACTGAGAACTAACATTAATAAATATAATAAATGAATATATTCTAAAAACTGCAATAGTAAAAAATGAGAAAAAAACAATGTTTTGTGAAAATAAAATATTTTGTTTTCAATACTTTGTAGAATTTATTTATTTATTGAAAATGAGGGGTAAAATAATTAAGTACTTCTATCTTTTTTTAGGAGTGGAGTAAATTATTACTGGAGGAAATTATTGTGTCAAAAATACTGGTTTTCAATCTTTGTAAGAAATCGATTACGTACACCCCGCCCCCCCCCCCCCATAAATTGACGCTGCTTATGAGAATAGTGTACTTGCTGTAGTATTGTTGTCTGGCTGTGAGTAAATGCCCCCCCCCCTCTCCCCTAATTTTGATAAAGTAAGGAAAGTTGTTACACTGATTTTCCAATAGTTGAATGGAAATTTCTTTCTTTCAAGAACCGATTTTGTGAGATATTTATCTAACTCT
Organism: Cheiracanthium punctorium; assembly: GCA_038373885.1. Lineage (NCBI taxonomy): Eukaryota > Metazoa > Arthropoda > Arachnida > Araneae > Cheiracanthiidae > Cheiracanthium > Cheiracanthium punctorium. Next base: position 167,731 of record JAWZYV010012300.1, on the reverse strand, counting down.
TAAAGGAGAGCATCACTGACATTTCAGCTTTATGTATGTGTATAGCATCTATCAGATTTAATTGCAGAAAAACTGGTACTCATTTTATGGAAACAATCCCAAAAAGATTTCTGACTTTTGAATTAAATGATTTAGGACTAATGAGAAAATTTAAAAGAAAAAGTAATACCTAAATGATATTAGAAAACTAGTGAAAATAAAACAGAAAAAGAGTAAAACATACTGCTGCCGGATACCCGGTTGAAAGTTTGACCGGATATTCGGTATCCGGCCAAATTGATATCTGTTGCATCGCTACTCTGAAGCCCGGGGCCAGAGACCACTGTCCCCTCCTGTCCCACCCTCTCGGCCGTCCTGGAAATTCGAAATTTTGCGCAGTTACTGAAATTCGTGCATCGATAATCGGTTAAATATTTAAATCGATTACGGGACCTTCACATTATCACTTTTTGTGCCATTTCAAGATATTTAAATCAGAAAAGGTAATAGTGGGTTATTTTGTTGATTCTTAATGACTGTTATTTTTAATAAAATAAATGTTAAAGACGGAAATATCGAGGGAAAACTCGTACAATTACAGGGGAATAGTAGATTTACATCTTGTGTTACATCATCGATGAATGGTAGTCGTGGATACTTTTATAATAAAAACTTCTGTCTGGTGGCATGAAAATCTCAAAGTCGGATCATTTTTAAAAAGTATGCTTGGTCCCTTTCTTATTTATGGAACGGAGCGTTGCGTCACTGCGTAATTATCCACTCATTTTTAAATTGATTCACATTCATTCTTTATTTGAATGAACAATCAAAACATAAATAAAAGCACTTGTTTTCGATAGACAAGACCAGTTAACACAGTTTTCAACCTTCTATCCATTTAAAAAGCAAAAAAACCCAACCCTGATTCTACGTCGGCGTGGATCCGGTTTGAAGTTCTCGTGGAGGCTCGGTGAGACTAACCAGGAATTACGTGTCAAAATTCAACGGAATATTTAAAATACAGTGATTAAGCGATAACTGGAACTCTCATAAGTCGAATATTCGTTTATCTCGAAGTTTCATGAAATACTAAAACAACTTAATTTTTATTTTTTTTCACACAACCGTCTCTATATCTCGAAATTTCCACCTTTAAGTCAAACTTTTTGTAAAAATTTTCATTTCCTTTCATGTTTCAAAACCCATAGAATAAGGGGAGGGGGGGCGCTTAGATTATTTTCTCTCCTTAAACTACGTATTCGTAACCTTTCGGCGGAGGAGGTGATGGATGCCTTCTCTAACCTGGCGGCAAATTCAGTTCGAGAATGCTTAAATAAACTTGTGTTACATCATCGATGAATGGTAGTCGTGGATACTTTCGTAATAAAAACTATTATTTACTACTTATATTACTAAAAACTTATTACAGTACCAGTGGCGTTGCCACAAATTTTTCATGGGGGGAGGTTACTACTGCAACTCACGTAAATGCATACGTGTGTGTGATAAGGGATTGAAGAATATACATTTAGTATGGCAAAAAATTTCTCATGGGGGGGGGGGTTGGGGGTTGTGACTCCCCTTCCCCCCCCCCCGCCTTCGTTACGCCACAGTACAGTACATATTTTTTTCTATTTTTAGCACATAAAATACGGAAATGAATTTTTCTTCAACAAAAGTGGTAGTGTAGTATCGATTAACTGTTATTTTAAAATATAAAATTTAAATGTTTGCATGAAAAGAGGCGGGAAACTGGTAACAGAAGTATTTGTTTTATCATCTTGTAGAAATCTAATTTGTGAATGATGAAGTATGGGGGGGGGGGGCTGACAAGAATTCTTACGTATTTTTTTTTTTTGCGATTCTGTGGAACCACTCTATCTCTGTGATGAATCTTTTATTTGTAATATCAGTTCTGATAAGTCTGAAGTATTTGATTGTTCACTGCGGTTCTGATCGAAATGTATGGTGAATTTTTTAATACAAAAAAGAGGCATAGGTATAAAAAAAAAGTACTAACGTTTGATATCGATAAAATGTGTCATTATGCTTAAGAAAGGGGCCCTAAGTTCCTTCCCCATGAACCGTACAGAAAAGATTTGCGTCTTCCCTTATCGTCGCCCTATCCCTTACTGTCAAATTAATTCTGATAAGATGCAAAATCGTCTGCTGTAGGGAGTTAGTTGAAGATAGCACGCAGTATGGATAATGTTCCGTATTTGAGAGTCCGTATTGTGAAATTCATCCACAGTATTTTGCCGCAAGCACGAGGTTATGTCACTCTGACATCACAATTCGCCCTATTGAAACCCTGCAGATTTTCTCCTGCTCTGTTTTAATCATGTTTAATCATAGATCTTGGAAATCCTGTTGATTGAAAGAAGGAATACCTTTTGTTGCAGGGTGCAGTCGAATGCCGATATCTACCCAACTGAGCTGTCGAAGGAGTGCGTGAAGAGGGGACAAAACCTGTAAGTACTTCAAACATGTATATTTTATTTAATTATTATGTAAATTTATTTTTCTTCGTGCTTAATTGTTTGACTACTCTGTGCAGTCCACTTATAGTATTTTTTTATACCTTAGATGCGATAAAACAATGTTTTTGTTTTATAGAAAAAATTTGTCAGAGAGGAAAAAAAAAAGATAAAAATAAATAGAAACTCGATATAGTACGTTTGTTGCTTAAAAATTTATTTTTATAGGTTTATTTATTTACTAAAAAAAAAGTAACTATTGGTGTTATCAAACATGCAATAACTGATCGTCAGGTGTAGTAGTTAACGCTTTAGCGTTAAATTTTATGGTTCCGACCTCAAAACCTGATATGCGTGGGCATAAGTGAACATAATAAATTCGGAATTCACAACACAGTATCTTGCCTTAATGACGGATTTCAGTTTAAATTTATATGAATATTTACTTTTCCTGTAAAAACTCTTGAAATCTTTAACCATTATGTAATAGTTAGTACATAACTATGTTTGCATATTATGTAATGCGTATACATGTAATTAAAAAATTATGTTTAAGTAGAACTATTCTAAAACGATACGTTCGATTATTCGGGCCGGACCTTTTAACGGACCAGGCTTGAAATTTTCGGCCTGTGTACATCTCTGCTACCACGTTATAACAGTTTCCCTATTCCAAACTTCTGCTGCACTCTATTACACTTAATGCGTAAACAGTGATGTAAATCATTTTCTCAATAGAAAGAATATGTATATCAATTGCCTCATTTTCACAAATCCTTGATGAATCCATTGTTAATTATTTTCATATTAATTGCCAGCGTCACATCTTTTATAACAAAACTTGCATGACTCATGACTTACGGGTTGGATTTTCATTCATTAGACTGGCACTGCGCGACTGCCCAATTAGAAAAAACTACGGCCTTCTGAAGCAGCGAACGTCTGGACAGAGCCCGTGAGAATCGCTCTCAAAATATCCCATCAAAACATGTTCGTGAGTCTGATCACGTTCGGCCATCCGTCTGTATGATTAAAAGTAAGGAAGGATTGGGGGGAAGGGGGTGTTAGTAATTACGTGTCATAACAAACATCCCAAACCTGACTTATCTAATTTGGAATTGCCTCTTTCCGTAACTACTTACTTACTGCCTGAAGGTTATCAGATCCGACTCAGGATTCTTGAACTGTCCCGTGAATCAGTAAATGAATCGGTTAATTTATCAACAGGTTGGAACTTTCTGGCTTCGCTCTTCTAAATTCATTGTGTTTCGGAAACCTTGGTAATTGTTTGATAGTCTTCATTTTCATTCATTGCGCATATTCTTTTTAATTGCTTTTAAAGTGAATCACACCGTTTAAGCAGAATATTAATTAAAATGTCTCCTTCAATTATTATTCACTTATTTAAAACAGAAGCAAAATTTTGTTAGCTCGCTCATAAATGAATACCAAGGCAAAAATGTGTAAACTTCGAATGAACGTGGTACGGCGTTTGACTTTCGAACGTTTAAAGAATTTTAATGCTGGCACTTTTACTCCTAGATATTATAAACTTATGCAGGTATCTGTGCGAACAAAATTTGGGTCCGTTCTGCGGCCCCTTCACAAAATTATAATCGATTTAAACGGCCCCTTCACAAAAACACAATCGATTAAAACAACCTTTCATTGGCATTTTAACCAATATTTTAATCGGTTTTATCAATTATTTTAACAAAAAATGATGATTTTTGACAAAAGAATGGTATGAAAATTCACAAAAATAGATGTTGAAATTCACAAAAATAAACAGTTTTCACATATTAGGGACCCTGGAAAAATTTCCTCGACCGACCCCTGCTGTAGTGTGTCTGTCAAGCAGTTTTAAATCCCCCCCCCCCTTCCTCTTCCTCCGAACTATGGGGGACTGCAGTTTTATGTTTCTGTCACATCTCTGAAAAATCCAAGATCCAGCACTGCTTGGGATTGCTTCACAGTGGCATACTTATAGCGTACAACCGAGTCATTTCCTTCAAAGCATAAAAAGGTGCTTCCCGGACATTTAAAATGTTATATGATTTTATTTATTATTCATTACCATTATAAACATATTTTTTGAGTTAAATTTGAGTAAGACTTAAGTAAGTAAGTGAAAATTAGGTTGTTTACATTGCGCAGCTGCGAGGAGGGGGGGGGGGGGATCAAAATCATCCCGAAAATGTGGTAGGTAATTTATGGAAGACCGAAAAAAATATTCTTCGCGCACATTATGAAGCGTAATAAATAAGTTTCAGTCGGAATTTAGAAGCAGGTTGTCACATTTTTCATTAAATATCCACGTAATTTCCAAGAGCGAAATCAATTCCCTTAAACAGGAATTGAGAGCCCCGACTTAGTGGAATGCGGTCCCAGATGGCACATTTTCCCTGTGTGTGTGTGATTCCATTTGTAAAAGATCCTGTCTCTCTCCATTGGTGTTCAGAATTTATGTCCGGAAATCCTGTCGTTTAGTCATGGTGCATTTGAAGTGTCCCGCAATCTCGAAAGATAAGGCTGACAGAAGAGCATAAATTCTCCGTAATTGGAATTGTCGCGTTTAAGGGGTCAGTTAGAAATGCAAAAGAAACCCCACTCTCCAAAATAAGCGATTTCCTCACCCACAAGTCCGAAGAACTTTGACCCCTCACCTCGCACCTTTCGAAAGGGGAAGCTGAATTGAGGGGTTGTTAACAAAAAAAAAGTAATGGTCATTCCTGGTCAAAGAAAGTAAGCTTTATAAGCTGTTATTTCGTCTTAAAAACAGTTGACGGTGCAAAAAGATATAACGTGCAAGAAAAAATCTCAAACATTTGCTTTTTGAATGATATTTTTTGAGTTTTACTCTTCCCAAAATAAAATCCTGCGTGTGACCCTGCGTTTATGAAATTACAAACCAAATCGGTCTTTTATAATCTAAAAAAGCAATTTCGGGGGGGGGGGGATTTACTGTTTATGGATACCAATTTTTCAGTTAGCTCGTAATTTCGAAGCATATGTTAATGTTTCTGATATACATTATTTGTTTCTATAATTTCATAGAAATTGTGCACTTTGAGATAAATATTGAAACTCAATGCGATCTCTCTGGTCAATACCTTAAAAACTTGGTTAAAAGCCAAGTGTATAGAAGTGCGATTATAAAAAATGAATTAAAAATTGCTTAATGAATTAAAAAACATTTAAATGGTATCAGTAAATTAATATTTGTAAATCATTTTCAGTAGAACTAATCTGTATTTAATGCGAATTAAATTGTTGATTAAAATTCTGAATTTTTATCAACATTTTTTATCAACATTTATTCGTCATTGGATCTTAAAGTTTCTGTAATGCAATAACAATTATGTCTGTGTCAATTAATCGATTAAATGGTTCGAATGTTCGATTAATTTTCTTCCTGGCTATTTCTATTCGGCTAATTCGATCACATTGCTGTTAAAAATATATTTATTCACTATTCAAGTTTGATTAAAATCATATTTTCTTCTATAATATTCGACCTTCCTCGAGTGTAAATCAATCTTCGTTGAAACAGCGTAACTTGCTGGGTGTAATTCTTTGTTATTATTGGTTATGGAATTTATATTGTAGCTCTAAAAACTTCTATGATGATTTCAAGAAGTTTGATTTCTGTTTTGAACGTAAAGAGAAAACGTTGTGAATAAGATCTAATTTCACATAAAAATCATTATAAATTTTGATCTCATATATAGTGAAAAGCGATGGTACTAGTTATCAGTAACTGCCTAGGTATCATAATTGAACATCTGAAGGTTTAACCAATTTATACATTATTTTACTTTAAAAAAATCAAAAAATACTTCCACCGCTAATGTTCTGCGAGCTAGGATAGATTTTTTATTTTGCAATACGTGCTTAAGACTTTTCTCATTAAAAAAAAATAAAATATATGCATATGCATTATTAGTGTACATTTTGTCCTTTTTAAATAAGATTTATTGATTTATTTAATTTTACTTACAATTACTACTAAACATATTGGGCGAGGAGAGAACTTATTGCTGAATTGATTTTGCAAAATATCAAACGATTTTGCAGTAACGGAAATTGCGTCTTTGATATTAACAATTCTTGAGAAGAGTTCAAATGCAACTTCTTTATAAAACTTGTAACCATCTCTAATTACACAATCACAGTGATTTTTAAAAAGTTTATTCTATTAAAAATCCAACATGAATTCATATTCTCTATGCTTCTCTATCCAGTGGAGCAGCTGAGTATGGCAGGTAGGGCACGTTCCATGCGCAATACTTTAAAGGGGTTACAGATTCCAACAAAGACACTGACACAATGAATGAAACAATCAACCCATTCACTCTTACCTTTACAGGGATGCGACGACAGTAATTATTTCTTCTGCAATCATCGTTGCTTCCTAGTTTCGGTCTTTGAATGATCCTGTTTAGGCCAGCAACCCAAATTTGAGTTGCACTGAAAGACCCAAGCCGGGAAGCAACGCTGAGTGCAGAAGAAAAAATCGCTGTCGTCGCTTCCTTGAAACGATGAAAACGAACAAGTTAAACAAAACGCTAAAATATCTATTTTAAATGACTGCTCTTAGAACATGAATCTGTGAGACTTTTATAATTTGAAAATATAATTTGTCATTCGAAAGAAATGTTTAGAATGACCGTACTAAGTGTTCAGTGTCTTTCTAACTAAGAGAAAGAGCGCATAATGTTGTCTGCCACATGAACGTTACTTTACCTAGGTACGACACTGAATCTAAAATTTTTCTGAGTTGTCAGACATGCAGCTGCAACATTTTCAATGTATACTTTTTTACTTTAGTTTATACAAACGGGTAAAAAATCATAAGAATTTCATTCACACTAAATATCTTATATAAAATGCATAAGGTATTACGAAAAATGATATTTTTGGAGGAAACAAATTATTTTGCACTTTTTTTTTTTTTTTTGTGTGTGTGTGTGTGTGTGTGTGTGTGTGTGTGTGTGTGTGTCTATGAATTTATTCTTATGTATACTTTGTTATCTCTTATTAAAATAATAAACAATATACCACACAAAAAAGTACAGAATGTCTTTATTTTAAAATGCCAAAACAGAAGGATTTGGGTGAAACAGCTTTTCAAGAAATAAAAGCTTTAGTTTAATAGTATATAAGAATATTCTACGGTGAAATAGAAATCTGTTATCATATTTAGTGGACTTTATACGAAATGAAGTACCCAAGAATAATCGTGTTACAATATTAATAAATTTTCCCAAAACAAATAAATAAATAATTATTATTTTAATTAACAAAAAATTTATACAATCAGCAAATAAATTAGAAAGGTATTCAGGACGCTATCACTGTTGAGCTACATAGGATTTAGAGAAGGGACCTAATGTATTTTGCAGTACACAAATGATAAAATATTATACTTTTATCCGATACATTTTTTACCCATTTTCTGAGATCAGGGGGGTAGCCGAGGGGGGGGAGGGTTAGGGGGGTCATAACCCCCCCATGAGGAATTTTTTGCCATACAAAATGTGCATTCTTCACTACATTATCACACACACGTATACATATATATGAGTTGTAGTAGTCGTAACCCTCCCCATGAAAAATTTCTGGCTACGCCCCTGTCTGTGATTATTACTCGGACAAATATACTGAAATTTAGTCTAGAGTAAGGTGGTAAGGTGTTTCAGTTCTCAAGAACTAAGACTTTTTTTCTTTAGATCTTGACAGAAAATTGTTCAAAAATAATTTTTTAATTAAAAAATTGGTTAGGGGGACTTTTTCATTAGAGTTTACAAGCTGCATTTTTTTGTTGTATTTATCAACATTAATAATATTCTTTACAAGATACAAACCTTAATAAGGTTACTAAAAAAGTCAATATATGAACTTGATCCTAAGTATAGAGGAAACTTTTTTCATTATTTTTAATGCATTATGCATGTCCTTTAAAAATACATGAGAGGATTAATTTGTCATGTATAATTGACATTCATTTTATTAAAAAAATTTCCTTTTGGAAATAAATGCTTGAAAGCACCATGATATTAATTTTGCTATCATTTTTACACTATATTTCCTTTCTGTGCAGTTTAGAAAAAGTTCCCTCCTTTACAAAAAATGCTCATGAGTTAATTTGCGACAAATTCTCTAAGAAAAATAAGTGTTTTTATCCTGCCTTAAATCCAAACCATTTCTTGATTAGTCCAGAATTCCATAGAAACTGTATTACCGCTAAAATACATCGGTGTACGCTTCATTAAGAAGTCTATTCAAAATCATTCCTATTTGGGAATTTAGATTACAAAGGAAATTCACTTCCTTATCCAAAAATCTAAGAGAAAAAAAACAATATAGTCTTGAGTCATATATTGATTTAGTAATAACACATGCTTTTTATTCGAGGGGGGGGGGGGGAGACAAATTTTGTAAGCTGAAATTAGTCTGTGCTTTTGAAATTCAAGAAATTTATGGGTGGTTTTGGAAAAAAAAAAGGAAGAAGTCAGACTCTAAAACATTCTAAACGTGCATTTACAAAATCTTTTTTTTTTTTTTTTTCTTCAAAATCGTTTTAATATATTATTCCTTTAGAAAAAAAAAGACGGGTGTACTATTCAAGTATACTAATTGAATTAACCTTGTCGTCATAAAGAATCACGTAAGATTTATAAACTTTCAGATAATTAACGTCATATTGAAAGTAAATTTGCAACTTGAGCGATGCTTAAATATTTCCTTCAGATAACATAGTTTGACATTTTTCACGTGATTAAAATACATAAACTATGTTCTTCTGCTGAACTATGGGAAATTTAAATAAGTAACGTATTTATCAGAAGATTTGTTACGATAATGGCTTTAAAGCACAATATACCTTGTTAATAAATCTTCCGTGAGTATTAAATTGAGTATTTGTTATATACATTCATCATTTTTAACGGGCGCCTTACAATTAACTGAACGATGAGAATTTTCTATATAACTGTGCATACCGTGGCACTTTCAACTAAAAAGATTGCTGATCGTTCTTCATTTTAATCAAACTAAATTGTACTGTCTGATACCAGAGTGGACATTTACATAATTAATTCATTGAGCAATTGTATTTATTATTTCAATGTTATAGGAATTTATTATTTTTATTACATATTGGACAATCAATAAGAAAACTACAATGTTTATTTTGACTAAAATTTTTAATGGCACATAAAATTTGGAAGTTCTAGAATAACAAACTTTGAACACTTGTTCAGAACAGAATGCAGACTATGGCTATTACAACTCTTAAGAACTAGTGTCTTTCAACTGACCTCTATTACACAGTTATTAGTCGAGTATGGGAAAATTTCGTGGAAGTCGGTTGGGAGAGAGGAAAAAGAAAGGTTTTATGGCTTTATGGCCCCCTTTCAAAGATTCTTATCTAGGTATCATCTTGACCAGTCAGAATTCATATAACCTCAACTGTGCTCTTGTTTGTAAAAAGGATAAAAAGTCTTGGTTCCAGAACTCCATTCCATACCGAGAAGTTAGACGTTAGAAATGGCAGTTCAATTTATTCAATCAAGACGTGGAAAGCAGTTAGCGATTTTTGAAAATGGCATATTTAAGTACCAATAGATTTAAGGCTAATAACATATCTTTATAAAATGGCTCTAAAATATAAAAATCCTGGCAGATTTTTAAAATCATTAATATATCCTGTATGTCTAAGTAATTTTGTATGTCCAAATAAGAATTTTTGGATGGAGAAGATGGGGATTAAAATTCAAGAAATTTATGGGGGGATGATAGTTATTAATAAAGCTTAAAAAACTATATAAAATGTACAAAAATACTATAAAATATATATTTATGTACTTTATACAAAAAAAAAAAAAAAAAAAAAAAAAGGGAAGATTTGTTGATCACTGGTTCGTTTTTCTTTTTAGGTTGTTTTTTTAAAAACTTACTGATCCAGATATAAGCCATATTAAGTGCATAGTTACAAATGTATTATCGAGTAGTATACACACTAATAAGTTAATTAATTACATATAAATAATAATTTTTTTTATTACCTACTGTTACTATTATTGCTTTTTTACTTCATTTCATATACTGAAAACAGTATTATACATTTAAAAAAAATTATTTATTTATTTATTTTCCGTTCGTACTCTTTATCTGTGTGTGTTGCTCATTGGTTTGCTGTACTACATTTTTTGGATTTTACACTTCCTTCACCGTTCAATGTTTCTTCGCTCTAGAACGTTTGTTCACCGAGTTTAACGAGCACATTTACCGATTAACGATTAGATGTTTTCGGTGGTATGTTCGGAATCGTTCCCGCGACCGTTCGGTTAGTGATCCCATATCTTTACTATTGAACTATCAGGTTCTATACTTTAGCAACAGAAATATAGTCTTCACCAATGAAAATTTATATTAACTTGATTATCGTGTTTACTCGCGTAATAGTCTCCCTCGCATATTAAACGCACTCCCTGTTTTGAAGCAGAAAGATCATCAAAATATTTTCAAACCATAAAATTCTCAATCATATATTTGATCTTCATTTATGTGTATAAAAATATTACTAGAAACAGAAAAATGCCTCTATTTTGTGTGCAACTGACCAAAAGATTATTCAAAATACGGCAGGTAATCTGGAAACATTTGGTAAGTTAGTAATTTTATACTTGTCTGCCAGTGGTCCAAATTCAACCATAGAGTACTGAATTTTTTAATTTGAGGGCAAATACAGTTTTTCTGTCAAAGAGTATGTCTCAAGATTCCATATACAGTGAATACTAAAGTGAAGGAATCTCCAGATGTTTTTTGAATACTAATTATTTTTGCTCTTACTTTTCATTAAAATACATGAAAGTGTGAAAGAGTGAGAATTAAATGTAATAATTAAGCTTATTTTAAAATAATAGGTGGTGTTCTTCTCGACTGGCTATGCTCTCTGTTGTCGTGGCCTGTTTAGGACTACATTAGTTGTATGGGTCTGGATACAAAACACCATAAACTGAAATGCAAATTAGTGGCATGATAGGTGGTCACTCAACTTAAACTATAGGCAACGAATTTTTTTTTAAGTTTTATTGGATTTTTAGATTTTTTGAAAATCTTCTTAAAAAATGCGCAATTTTTTATTCACACATCATGTAAGAACGACTAAAGCGAACGAAAAGAAATTTGGTGACATAATAGGTAAACTATAGCCGTGAAAATTTGGATTAGTTTTTCAAAAAAAATTATTTAAAATGTGTAAATATTTGTCTATCACATATAAACCTTTGAAGGGAATGAAAAAAAATTACCATAATCACATAGGTTGTCACTTAAACTATAGGTGTCAAAGTATTTTGATTTTTTTACAGATTTTAAAATTTTGCGAAAATAGAGAAATGTTTGTTCCATTCCTGAAAAATTGTAATGGAACAGAATGAAATTTGAGATTATTTTATGCGGCAAGTTTATCTGTTAACTATAGATGCCAAAATTGTTTCAAATATTTTGAGATTTTGTAAAAATCGTGTAAATGTTTGTTCTCGTATCCCTCAAAAACTCAAAAACAGCTTTAGAGAGTAGAATGAAATTTAGTAACATTATGATCAGTAACAACTAAAACAATAAATGCCTGATTTTATTTTATCTTGAATTTGAATAAATTTTAAAACTTTGCAAAATTGCATTTTTTTTTAAGGAATCACTATAAGGCGTCCGGCGTTAATATATTAGTTAGCTATTTAATTTTTTAAAAAAAATCTTGGATTTTTTAAATGTTTATTTGCCGTTTTAGTTTTTCTGAAACTTTTGAGTTTTCTGGAGGCATAATTTCCATAGTGAATCAAACAAAATTTAGTTATAGGAGAGGAATGACTTCTTGACATTCAAAACTTTTCCACTAAAACAAAATGTTAAGTTTGAATAGAAATACCTTCTCTATTGAGAATTTTACTCAGCACTATGGACAACATGGAATCATTTATGGATCTAACATGGAATCATTTAACAATAGACAGAAGTTATATCCTTGCTTTCAAGAATTTTGCCAATAATCTACTTCCACTCCTTGTACTCCTATAATGCTGACGATAAGTCAGGCTTTTTGGAAATCTGCATTACATACTAATCTAAGACAGGTAACTTCATCTAATTATTTGATACAATTCAATTTAAAGTAATTTCTAAAAATAAATATGCTTTAAATAGAAACAGGTTGATAATGAATTTATCTTAATTTCAGCATTAAGCTAGCTACTGAGAATCACAATATTTTTAACACTATGTTTAAAATTTCAAATTTTGATACCTAGAACCTCTGGAGATTAAAAAAAAAGCTGCAAAAAAATGAAGATAAATGCCTAAATTGTTACTAGATAGCAGCATTTGATAAAAGATTCGATTATGTAAAGAATTAAAGCGTGACCTGTATGGGATACCCTGTATATTAAAACTTATCTAAATATAACCATTTCAATAGCTATTTTCTGCATTTACTAGAAATTGTGTGCAATTATCATGAACTTGGCTAAAACACCAATAATTAACATAATAGTCAATCACTGGTGAAATCCATTTTTTCTTACCCAATAATTGACATCCAATCGTTTTCTTACCCAATAATTGATAAATAAATAAATTTGTTTATTAAAATGATCTCTCCGTTTTTACTTTATGTACTATTATCTAATACGAATGTAGGAAAAAACGAAGACAGCCGGATAAAACGACACTGGGAAGAAATGCCCCCCCCCCCACCACACACACACAGAATTGTAATTTTCACAGGGTCATGGGGGGGAATACGTGCACTCACGTGGCAAATCAAATGTAGACTATAAATGATTCTCTTGTAAATTGAAATGCAGTAAGAGAAAGTAGTAAAAACAATTGTGACCCCTCCCCCGGCAGAATTTTTTATGGATCCGCCCCTGATTTTTTTATAGTGGACAAAATCTTACTTTGGTTTACTTTTAATGAGGCTCTTGAATTTGCAAAGTGGGGGAGGGGTCGTCAAGCACCCACCTGCCACCTATATGGGCTCAGAGTAAATGTGGAGATACTATTTAAAATGCTATTGTAAAATTCTGTTGTATTTTGATATCAATAGAAATAATTATAACAATAGTTCAAAAGAGACTTTTTTAAAACTCCATTAATTTTTATTTTTATTTATTTATTTATTTAGGTTTTTTTTGTGCGTATGTGTGAGGGGAGTTATGCAAAAAACGGATAAGAAGTATAAGTGACTTATCTGGAAGCATTTAAAATGTATTAAAATAAATAAAATAAAATGCATCAGATATTTAAAAAGGCGCTTAAAGTGATACACATCACTAAAAATAAAATAATTTTCAGATTTAATTTTACAGCTAAGCCAAAGTAATATTAGAAAAAATACACAGATAGTTAAAAGATTAGTTTTTTTAATTAATTTTTTTCCGTTTTTATAAAACCTTTTCAAAAAGAAACAGACATACAGTGGAACTTCTTTTTGCATATCTAACCGACCCCTTATTGCGATCAAGATCGCGCCGAAACCCATTACAGGAACTTTATGACTGTTCTGACCTTCTGACAGACCTCTCGCGAAGAGAGCATAGCCTGACCAGGAAAGACAAGTCAATTATCTTTTAGATGGTCCCTCTTTTGAACCCCAACATCCCGGCTAAGATTAATCGTTTTTCGGTAAACTGGGGTACCACGCATTTGAAAGGGGTAACGGCAGGGATTTACGGGATGCATGCGATTTGCTTCTCATTTCGGGAGCACTATCATTAGCATTTGGCGTCACTCGGTAAATTTAGGGGTTGGCTAAATAGCACCCCAAAATTATTTTTTTCAAATTCCAAATATTTTACGTTCTGTTTTTTAAAGAATCGCTGAACTAAACCCTACTCGCACAATGTTTGCTTTGAGATCAGTGTTTAATTCTTTTCTCGTAAGTCAGATTATTCTTATATCGAATCGAGTTCCCATAATGAAATACCATTCATCTTCGCAGAGTCTAAATAAACTTTCCAAGTTTTATACAATGTATTTATCATAACCGCATATTTTATATAATATAAAATAAATTTTTAAAATGTACACACACATACGTATTATAAAAAAGGAAATCCAAACATATTTAGGTAGAACTATTGACCTTGCTGTATTTAATTTCTTTAGTTTCAGTTCAGAAAAGTAGCTCGTACCAATGTATCCCAAATCGTGTGTTTAGGGGGGAAAAAAGACACAATGATGGCTCTATTTCAATATTCTTGTATGGTAAAGCGTTGGTATCTCGAGGGAACCACTGTATACATAAAAGCCCTCCTAAAATTTTAAAAAATCCATGAGGTTTAGTCATCATGTATTAAGGAAATAATTTAGTATTTGAGCGAATGTGCTGAAAAAAAGAAAAGGCAAATACGTACAATTATGTCGGCCCACGGTATTTCAGCCGTACTATATAAATTTAAAGTAAATGTCCTAATAATGTGCCCCCTTGCATAAGCCATTTAAAAAAAAAAAGTCATAAGTCACTTTTGTAAACAACTAAATTAAAGGATGATATGTTGAAACACTTTCTTTCTAATGTACAAGAAAGAAAAATTCTGTAGTCAGTAAATGAACTTGTTTTTTAAGTGACCCATTACACAGGGTGAGTGTCCCGAGAAGGTGGTAATGGACTTTAATTCTTTATCTGTTAGAGATAAGTGGGCACAGTAAGCTGAAAAAATGTTCAAAATAAGATCGGAAATAAGACTCCGTTAAGAAAAAACATCCTTTCATTAATTTTCAAAAAGTTACACTTTTTTACTTTGTATACAACCCCGCAAAAAAAAAAAAAAAAAAAAAAAAAAAAAAAACCCAGTTAGTAAAATGTGACCCTTTCATCCTACAGCGTCGCACAGAAATCTTTAAAGAACGAGGATCGGGGACTATACATGATTTTCAATATAAACGTTTATTGCTAGAGCTGGAAAAAAGATTTTCCTTCGTCATTTCTGTACGACCCCCTGACATGCGACCATTCGACGAGATTTTTTTTTTTCCCTTCGAGAGCCATGGAAAAGTGGTTCAAGTCAGCGTTATATTTATCGTCATATCTCTGACACTTTTGAAGGTATAATTCTCAAATTTTGTATGTCTCCTGATGAGTGTATGGGGCACTTTTTACAAATTGGAAATTGTTTTGTACGGGGGTCGTATAGAAATTTAAAAAGTGCCACTTTTTGAAAATTAATGAGAGGAATTTTTTCTTATTCCTGACTTTATTTTAAACATTTTTTTTTTTTTTCAATTTACACTGCCAATTATCTCTAATAGGTGAAGCATTAAAGCCCGTTACCACCTTTTTGGGACACCCTGTATAGTTCCTAGTTCACTATTAGCACCAGGACTTGAGCTAGAGAAGAAATCCGCTAAAGGAGGGGGAAAAAAATCTTTAGCAAAATGCTGAAATGGCAATTCACTTCTAAAAATTAAAATTGTACTTTTTATGGAGCTTGAAGGAATATTAAGAAAAACAAAACAATGCCAGGAACCAATACAAATTGAAAAAAATTTACTAATATTTTCAGAACATTTGTGTTTTGAACTTTGTCTACGTTTTAAAACTCTGACCCACTTCTCAAAAGCTTTGCGAAATCTTTTTTTTTTTCCTCCATTTTTTCCTTCCTAATCCCTCAGTATTTTATGCTGGGAATTTAGTTAACATTTCAAAAGTTTATTCTTCGAGCGTCAGTTTTAATAGGATTTAAAACACTTAAGGTTAATTTTAAAGAAAGGGGATTCTATTTCTTTCCCATTTTAAGATTTTCTTCAGTATTTCTCCGAACTGCGACCGTATCGTAATCCCAGTTACCTTATGTTACTTTTTTACTTGAAGTATGTCAAGACCCATTGCCTTGTCCATTATAAGACGAAGGCTTAGCTCTGAGTAATACTTGCTGCCTGCTTGCTCTGCTCTTTTAGTACTACTTGATACTGAATATTCTTGGATAATGTTGAACTCGGTTTACAACGTTACTGCAGGAGGCACCCTATCATTTATGGCGTTATATAGTTCGTGTTTTGATGCAAAAGTCTATTAACCCTTTCCCAATGCTGAAAAAAGGGCAGTAGGGATGGACTGCGAGACAGAAATTTGCGAGACGAGACGGAGATTTGCAGTTTTTTGCGAGACGAGACAAGCACATTTTACATTGTGATATAGGGAATTTTGCGAGACGAGACAAAGCTTTTCAGCGATTTTGCGAGACGAGACAGCCGATTTTTCATCTCGCGTCCATCCCTAAAGGGCAGCCGTTGCCATCGCTCGACTTAACTACCAGCAAGATGGCGGACGATCGAAACGTTCATCGCGTGCCACAGATCTAGAGGCTCTTTTTTGACGACAGCTGGCTGTGCTCGCGCACAGCCAACTGCGTCAAAAAAGAGCCTCTAGATCTGTGGCACGCGATGAACGTTTCGATCGTCCGCCATCTTGCTGGTAGTTAAGTCGAGCGATGGCAACGGCTGCCCTTTTTTCAGCATTGGGCAATCTTTCCAGCTGTTCTCGCGCTCTTCCATTTTTCAGCAGATGTCAGTGCTGTTAAAAAGAATCGTGACCATTTTTGTTTCGGGAAATGACGTGCTAGAAAGTAAAGGATTCTGGTGGAGCTATGTCGCCCGCAACTGTTTTTATAGAAATCAAATCTCTTCTTCGTGACTGGCAACAGTCAAAACGTCAGAGTTTGGTGTTCCCAGAGCGGGATCACTGCGCCTTAAAGGGTTAAACTGCACAGAATGTTTTGACGTTGTGACAGAGTCAACATATTAAACGAGGTCATTATAACAGTGTTCTGTTCATCCCTATTTTACAAAATTTTGGTTAGGCTGTTGAGACCATCAGTGAGTGAGCAATGAAGTTTTCGACCATTCCTCTTGAAACGGGTGCTACGTAACAAAGATTTGGATCCCTATCCGCAAAAGTCTGGCTTTTTGAAGTTTTGAACAGTTCTTCTAATGTGCTTGAATATAAACAAAGATCTCCACTAAGGTTTTCCCTCTCTCGATATTGTAACCCACGCACAGGTAGGACTCTAATAATAAATGCTACATCACTAGGAACCGTGTTTCTTTCATTTTTGGGGGGAGGGGAGGGAGGGGAGTGGCAGCAAAGGATCGAAAAATTGGTAAAATCCGTAAAAGAACAAAAGCCTGGAGAAAATCTCGGCGCTGAATAACGCGATATGTCATCGTGTTTCAGCTCGACGAAGACACCTCAAGTTCGATTCAAATATCATTCTTCGATATTAATAACAATTCGATAAAAGAATGCTCATTTTATCAGACAGCTCGATTTGAATAGTGTGACAGAATTTTCGATACGAATGTGTCTTTATTTAAAGAAAATAATCTATCATTTTGTTCGTCTCACTGTCATCGGTGTGGGCCAAATAATAGGGGTAAAAGGGATAGTTCATATGAAACGCTTTTTAAGTTGGGTGTACAGTTTTTCATTTTTTGTGAACAGTTCGCCTGTTTACCAAAAAAAAAAAAAAAACATTCACCTAACTCTTTTTTTTGTTGTTGTTGTTGTTTAATTACGATCAATCGAACCCAGGACAGATTGAAAGGAGGGTCCAGTGGGGAATTAATGTAAAGTTTGTCGGGGGGTGCGCGGCGGTTAGTTAGGAGATTGACGTATATATCCATTTTATGGAAGTAAAATAAGAACTTTAACATTATTTTTCTCCCCCTTTCATCCGCCTTTGAGGGGGGGGGTAGCGATCGCCCTTCCCGAGAAAAAAGAAATTGATGTAAAATATCCTATTTAACTTCCATAAAATGGACGTATATATGTGAATATTCCAACTAAACTCCCCGCCCCCCTCCCCCTCCAACCTACCCACCCACAAAATTGACTTAATCTGTCACTGAATCGAATTTGTTGCGGACAGACAGAAATCCTCAAAATATTATGGAATCACCCTTACTTTAGCACGATTCTTAAAAACAGCGAAATTTCTAAGTGCTGCTTTTTTCAGCGGTATGATTCTGCGAAATTGAGTAGCATAAGGACGGATGATTTGCGATTTCCTCCTTCATTGTTTTAATCCAGCGAACGACAAAAGCTTGAGACCACACGAGCGAACCTTGAACTAACAGCCGCGCAACCGAAGAATTGCGCCCTCTCATCTCCCGTGATTAAATAAAAAATAAGAAGGGGAAAAAAAGAACTCCATGAGTATGAGTTTATCTCCAGGTGCCATCTTTCAAAAGGCTTTTGAATCCGAGGCGGAAGTACTGATGCCGTTTACACCGAGATGAAGAAGGTGGTTGGAGATTATATGTTTTCTTATGCGATTTTTTTTTTTTTTTTTCTGTGGATTTTTTCCTTAAATATGTGATATAAATAAATAAGCGTAGAGAGAATGGCGGTATTGTGCAAGTATTGTTACGTGATGCATCCTCCGAAATAATTTTCCGCCATCATTAGCGCATTTTCTTATTGGAAATGCACTGTTTCGTTCGATCGCGTGACGTGTTTCGTGGGTCTTAAGTTTTATTTGATTTTCACGGGGTTCTATAGATTTTAAAAATAACTTCTGTTTGTTTCCCAGGAAAGGACAGCTCACGTCACCGAATGTGTCTTAGAGCTTACATACGTTCGTCCAGCAGCTTCCCGCCGCAATTAGGGAATGCAATCCCGCATAAATATTTGCGGGACTAGTCCCGCGGGATTACGATCCTAATCCCGCGGGATTGATACTGAGAAATAAATAATTTTTTATTACAATTTCACTTTCTCAATAAATAGTACGAAAATTTTTGAATATTCATGCTTCTTATCTAACAATAAACGAATCAATAATTACAAATTTTAATTTAAAGTTTTTTTTTTTATATATCTTCCAATGGGAGTCTGGATCAAACATCGCAAATTTCCAATCCCAAATGAAATGAAATTTTTCATACTAATTTATCTCTTAGCGTACAGTCACGAATTAATTATAAAAAGTTTTAATTTTTTTAATTCACACCTTTAGTTATTTTACTAAAATTAAATCTAGACCACGAAATGGTTCATTGGATTTATTCGATTTTGTACGTTCTTTTTTCAGGAACTAAGAAAATAACGTAAGTGTGTGAATGTAGTATTTATAAATTGTATTTTTCTGTAAATTCCCGATTTTTAGCAACTAACATAACTAAATATATTGAGACATAACTTAGTATATCACACTGAAAATCATGATTATAATTTTCATATTTCTGTATAAGTTATTGTATAAATTATCTCATTAGATTAATTATTATTATTAAAGATAAACTTCATAGTGCTTAAAATCATACTTTTTTTAATTTTTCTCTGTTGAAATGAAGACCTAGCTAAATCCCGCGGGATTGCGGGATCAGTAAATCTCAATCCCGAAATCCCGTAAGACGAAAAACAGTGCGGGATTGCATTCCCTAGCCGCAATTTGGATCCGCATCAGAAGGGGAGGGGGTTGATCATCCACCGGAGGCGTCGACCTTCGGGACTCTGTGACTGCTCGCAGCTGCACCCCTGACTCCCTGTAACTTTCGTCACAGCCAATACATTGGAATGGCCCTTCTGGTTGTTATTATTTATAACTGTATGTCCGGGAGAGAAGGGGGACTTCCGAAAATTGGCACCCCTCGAAAAACTGCTTGCGACCAACGAGAGGACTTTCGAAACCACGGATTTAAGGTACACGTACAGCGTATGTATACGGTAATCTTTAGTGGTGCGCCGGAAACTTCTGTTGACGTATAGTCTGGTTTGTGTAACGTCTTTTTTTCACTACGGGAAAACCTAAAATTTTCCAAGATCTCAATTAGTGCGCTAGTATAATGGTCTAGAAAACTCGCAAGTGGCCATTCTATGTAAAAGTGGACGATAATAAATTTTCATACTTATTGTATAATCACTTGTGACTTATCAAATTAAAGCTATTTTAATGTGGAGTACGAATTTCAGAAAATAATCGTTTTAAAAATAACACATTTCTAGAAATTTGACCATTTAACATTGAAGACATCAGGTAATCATTAAGTCTGAATAACATGGTATTTACATTTACTTAAACACTATTTAAATGGTCTCTTTTTAAGTTGTGAGTGTAAATATTGTACGTAGGTAATGCCAATTTACAAATGCAGTCCCATATTGGTAAAAAAAGGTTAAACGTATGCATTTTTAATTAAAAATCTCTCTGCCACACCCGCCACGTAAAAGATGCTTATGACTGTATGCACAACAAACCTATTATTGGAGATACTTGAAATTTTCTATGGATAAACTTATATTTAACCAAAGTATAAAATGTTAAATAGAAAAAAACCTTTTTTAAATAGCCAAATTTTATAGTGACGGGTGTGACTCAATTCTTATGAAGGGTATGACAGATTGCTTTCACTAAGTTAAGTCATAATAAATTACCAACCGAAACACCACTTTCAAATATCTGGCAGCAATTGCCTCTTAATGAGAAGAACCTCAAGATCAACATTAGAAAAAAATTATGCAAAGTATACATTAAGCGTCAGTCAATGTGTGTCATTTTGTTATGCCACGCTATTTTCAGGAGTCTTTCACTCACAAGAAAATTGTGAAAAAATGTGCATTATGCTCAAAATGAAATTAAACAAAAAGATCTTTTGATTGGGAATTTCGTTTTGATTTTATTAGCTGTTGCTAGCAGTAGTAAAAAAATAAAGTAGCAAAATGTACCATGCTGCTGTACTTGCTATAAATGATAAAAAATCTGAAATTACTTTGAAATATGTACATGGAAGCGGCCCTTTTTGGTATTGGCCTGAAATATATACATGCAAGCGGCGCGTTTTGATACTTGTCCAGAAAGAGAAGATATATCTGTGAAAAATCAATCCGTGATAATAAAAAAAAAGTTCCATCACCATCCCTTGTTAATAATAGAGGCTATTATAAATTTCGACTATTGAATATCTGTCCTTAGTTACAAATATCTTTTTTTTAATAAAAAAAATTCCTGTCAGCAATTTTACCATTTATTTCAGCTATTTAAGCGTCTAATTATAAAAATAAATTGCACGATGTCACACTCATCACAATTTCTGTCTCATCCGTTTCATGAAATTTTAATTCTTTTTTCCTAGTTTAAATAAGTGGAATTTATTTTGAAAATTTGTACCTATTATTTTGTTTAGTTGAATCTGTTTTAACGATGGGAAAAAAGTCTTTATTATATAGTAAAGTTAACAGGTATTTTTACGAACAGATGCGAGTGAAAAGTCATGTCACGAAACTGCCATACCCGTCCCACAATTTTAAAAATTTATTTTGGAAAATTGAACTGTAAAAAATGTTTGCTACTGCTATCGAATAGTAAGCAAAAAGCTAATTTATTATACTAATTTTTTAAATTTTTTTTTTAAAAATCACTTAATAAATTCTGCATTTAAAAAATTATAACACCTTGAAATGAGTCAGAATTTCACACCTGTCACCATGGAATTGGCCCCAAGCTGGTTGAGGAGTCAAAACTTTAGTTTGAATCTCGGCCTTTCAAGCATCGAAAACAGTTTTACAGTTAGTTAGCCAACATCGTGCAAAATGCTTGCTATTACAGGGGTTGATGCAGAAGAAAATTGGGTCCGTTTTACGGCCCTTTCACAAAATTACAATCTATTAAAATGGCCTCTTCACAAAAATGCAATCGATTGAAACGGTCCTTCATTTTTATTTTACCCGGCATTTTTACCTGTTTTATCAAATATTTTAACCAGAAAAGAGATTTTTATTAAAAAAAAATTGTTATGAAAGTTCACAAAAAGAAGTTTTGAAATTCACAAAATTAAGTATTAAAATTTCCAAAAATGCAGTTTTCACAAAAATGGGACCCTGGAAAAAATTACTAGATCGACCCCTGTATTATCAATGTGTAAATATGTTTTACATAGTTAGGTTCAATATGTCGAGGCTCTGTATTGTGAAAAGTATTTTCCCTCGGGTAACATCGTTATGCTAAACAGCTTGTTACTTTTTTTTCTCTTTTATTCTCGTTATTCTTATTTTATGAATAAAATAGTTCTTTTTAGCACCGTAGCAGTCAGAGCATGTCGTGTAAATTCCAGGATATTTGGAACGTTGAATATTTTCATAAACCTAGCAAATACGGACTTTCTGTCCATAGCAGAGATGTTTTATTTTTTTTTCCCTCCCGATTTTATCAGTTGTTGTAAAATGCGTGTCTTTTAACATCAAACCAGATTTTAACCTTTTCCAGAGAAGCGATAAGGAAATACAACAATTTTATGACTAAAATGAACAACAGGGTATGACAGACTATATAACATTTTTGTAGTTGAGACACTTTCCTAAATTGTTTTTCCCCTACATGTATAGCTGGCTCTATTCTTGTGTCTCTGTGTGTGGCTTTAAACACAATATTTTGACCTATTTGCATGTGTGCCCAGGTCCCAAGTGCCCTCGCTGCTATCAATCAGGAGCTGATTCACAGCAGAATTAAATAATGAAGATTTTTGTCATTTTTAATGGGGTTTTGTTAATCGTATCTATTTGTAATATATTTTTGCTAGGTATTTGTAATATATTTTAACTTTAATCCGTCGCCTGTGCGCCAAGTGTTGCGTAGTATGCATTAAGCGGCAGTCAATGTGTCATTTTGTTATGCCGCACTATTTTCAGAGGTCTGTTATGAAGGGGTTGTCGTTCCCCCTTCCAGGGGCGGCCCGACACGGTAAGCATCGCATCGGGGCGCCATTTCGAACTCAAAAACTGACAGAAACTTGATATGGAAAGTAAAAGGTGCGCCTTTTTTTACGTTTGCTGGGGGCGGCCACGTATTCTAAGGGCCGCCCCTGTCCCCCTTCGTACTAAATTCGTCACCTACTGAATTGCACATGGGTGACGGCCGAGTCCTTTTCGCTCAAATCTGTTGATCTTGAAGATATCACAGCGGGACGCACAGGAAGGAAGAAGTATTGACAAAAGATAATATTATCTTAAGCGATAACGCTTCAACTGTTGTCATTGTCACACCGTGAACGTTCTGTCTGGAATCCGGGCATAGTTAATGGGTGCTTCCATGTGAGGTATGTTTATTCTCATCAAAAATGAGTGCAAGTTTTGTTTCATTAGTAATTAACTATAATGGTGATTTCGTTGATAGTCGTATGTAATTTGTATTCAGGAAAACCAGTGCCTCCCCCCAATAATTTGCTATTATATATAATAAATTTTACCCATTCTCAACGACATATTAAAAAATATCTGTGTATGGCTATGCAAATTTTCAGTTATGTGATCAACAAATATTTATTCACTCATTTTAAGTGTTCTAATAAACTAGCGACTAGGATTGTCTGAATGATTATTCAGGCATTTGCCCTGTAAAGCGTATTTAAAATGAAGTACAAAATAATAATAATTTGATTTTGTCTTCTACCACGTTAATTACATTTAATCAAATATGAGTAAGTTTTCTTTTTAAATTAATTGTTAATGAAAAAAGTTTAAGCTTGTCATTCTGATCATTGAAAAGTTTGTAGTTTTGCCTCCCAGTATGCAGGATCCACTCTAGACGATTTGCATGGACAAAAGCGCAAAATGCTGCTTCCCTCTTGACTAATAGTATTAATAAAACAATATACCGTGAAACTTCTGTGAGTGACCACCTTTATTAATAGACCCCCACCCGCCTCTTCCAACGACTGATTTTTTATCCTATCTACTTACCATTGGATCAGCGTGTTGATGTGATCGATTCACACGAGAAAAGAAATTCGGAGAGGAAGTTGGCGGTTACTTTTTGATTGTGGAGAAAATCCAAACAGTAAATTTTTAAAGCAAATAGATTTTCTTATAGCAAATTCAGAATGCGTGAGAAATATCAGGATAATACTCTTCTGTCATATGTAAAAATTAAATTGAGAGAGAAGTACTCTCGGTGACCGAAAACATAATGAAACAATCGACATTTCTAAATATTTTAATAACATTTTAAATGTTATAAATTTTTGTATTAATTATTTTATTTATTGTCATGCATTTTCATAAATAACAAAACAATATTTTTTAGGATTTTTTCTTAACCATCAAATTTTTATACTTCTTTGAGCGACCACCTCCCTTAATGACATATTTTTCGCTGAAATGAGGGTGGTCTCTCCTCAGAAGTTCCACTGTATTACTTTTAGAATCCTACCCAAAAATGTCTTCCCGGACAACTGCAGGTCCACGTTTATAACTGTGAACTGCGAACTGTCAATTTATAGCGAAAGGAAAAAAAATGGTATATGTATTTAAGACATCAGTAGTTTTTTCATTCACTGTCAGAATGCCGCCCAGCAGAATTTCGACACCCCTGATTATCCGCCCTTAAAACGGGCGCTGCATGCCAGCCTTGCGGTTGCAATGCAATGGAATATTTAAAGACTCACGTTAGGAAATAGTACTGGTCACAGAAGGGGAATCTTGGCCGCTGCATCTATTCATTGATGTGAGCGAACATGTTAAGCATGTTTTCACTGAACAGATTTTTACGTTCAAATGCCCTATAGGGGAGAGGGGGGCTGTTTTCCCCCGACCTTGGGTTGCCACTGTTTTGTCCTTCCATTAACACTGTAATTAAAAAAAAATGATTTTGGTACATAAATACAGCTAAACTATATCGGCCACTACAAAATGTCTGGGATGGTTCTTCACCAGCTGTACTTTACACTAACTACATAAACGTTAAAAATGCATCTGCTGTCAAACTTTCAGGAAAAATTCTTGAATTTCGTCTTAAAACTTTGCTGTGCAAGTCTATGTTTAGGATTTTTTTCGCCATAAGACGGGTTTTTTTTTATTTACTACAATGTGTAGTGCAGCTTCTGAAAAAGCATCCTAAAAATTCTCAAGTCCCTGGGGCAGTTATTTTATTTTGTCTATCAAGTAGAGCAGGACTCCTTACTGCCCTAGGACAGAGTTTAAACAGCTCGAAACTCTGCCTAAATTAAAACTTATTTTTTTGAAGAAGCTATTGATTTTGATTTGTATTGCAGGGGCGTAGCCAGGGGGGAGGGGATATCGGGATATATCTCCCCCGAAATTTTCGGATTAGATATGAAATTCCGTCTATTTATACACATATAAGTTCATATCCCCTCCCGAAAAAATTTTCCAGGTGCATATCCCCCCCCCCCCGAAATATTTTCCGTGCTACGCGCCTGTTGTATAGTTAGGATGTTTATTTATTTATTCATTTTAGAAAGAAATTTAAAAAATATATTTCTTTTTTTATATTTTTACTTTTTTGTACTAGTAAAGTCGGTTTTGTGATCGCGAAAAATTTTGACGTTCATATTTTGAGGAAAATATCGATTTGGGCCATTACTAAATTCACTCTGGTTTTACGTATAACGTCTCCATTTACGTATGTATTTGTGTATGTATTACATAAGTATACGCACATAAATGCGTACATAAATAACTTGTCAATATAAATTTAGTAATGGTCAAAATCGATATTTCCGTCAATATATGAATACAAGTTTTCCAGTTTTTCAAAACGATCCATTTTAACGGAGCGTGAATCTATTGTAATAATGCATGTAACTCGCATAGCTGAAAAACGATTAGACGTAGAATGCCAAAATTTTAGGTTTAGGACTATTGTTGTGATCCTCCCTTTTTGGTTCCATTCTGCTGGATAGTTTATTTACTGAGCCACCCAAAAGAATTTCAATACAAGGTTTATGGACATCTTTAATATAGTAATCTATATTCATTGTTTGGGGCATGCCCAAAATCTCGTCAATTGTCATCGACCTTGGTCAATTTTCCCGAAAAATCTCCAAATTTGGCTCAAAAAATAATTATGTATTCTAAAACTTTTAACCTTAGAATACTGAGATATTGCATTTACAACTATTGTGACATATAATTGTGCATATCTTTTATTATTGCAATATTGCCTCCCTTTTAGATTGCAATAGATTGTTGACTGACCCTGTCAATCAACTACACAGACTTTCCATGCAATCTATGGATCTGGATAGCTATTGTTTGGGCCACTGCGAAAATCTCGCCCAACTATAATCAAAATGGGCAACTGTTGGTGTAATAAATGTTTCCAAAACTCAACCTAACTTCACGCTATCATTTACATTTGGAGGAAATTAGCTAGTGCTTAATATTAGGTTCACCCGAACGTATAACGTCCTGTTTTCTTATGTCAACATTTTGACTTGCTGAAACTACTAAAGCTAATAATATGTATGTGAGCTTTTTGCCGTAGGTACTAAATTGGAGAGCATATTTTTTGCTGTGGCGCCGCCCAGCCAGTTTGCGTCAAAAAAGTTCTTTAGCTCTGTGGCACGCAAAGGGCGATTCGATCGACCGCCAACTTGCTGGTAGTTAAATCGCGCGATGGCAACGGCTGCACTTTTTCTTCATCGGGACATGATTGTGCTTCAAAGGGTTAATAGATGTAACAGGGAAGTCGTGTGGGGGCTCGCATCAAATTATTTTTCTCTCTCCGGAAGCGGTTAGTAGATTTCATGCTAGAGCATTCCCAAGCTTAATCTAAGATCGACTCTACTAGTCATGACCCTATCGTGACGTTTGGGGACAATTTAAGGGCTGTGTATAAATAAATCACAAGGCAAAGTACCTTGAATCATAAACTTGTCGGAAGAAAAATAAATTCTTAATCCGGGTGTCCTATTTCGGAGGTCTGGAAAAGATAAAGAAAAATTATGGCTCGCACGTAGTGTATTTCCTAAGGTTTCAAAATAAATTTTCTCGGGAATACTGCTCGAGGGGGGCGGAGAGGGAAATATATTATACAATTTACGGCCTGAAAAGTATTTTAGAAGGAGGGACGGTTTCAAGAATTATCTATTTTTAAATGTTTCTTCCAAGATACGGAATAGTGTGTGTGTGTGTATAAATGGTAATGCATCCAAAAACAGTGTTTGTTTAAACGGTCCGAATAGGATCCTTCTTTTGTTCGTCCTAATTGTGCGAGAAAGCAAATTTTAAGGAGATGTAAAGCGTTCCACTTGCACAGCTGAGACGCGCATGTGCATGGATTGAAAACACAATAAAGTGATTAAAATTGTAAACGGATTTAACACTTTCCAACAAAGTTGAAGTGTTTGATTTCCTTTTGTCTGTCGTTCGTCCATCCGTGTTCTAACTGCTGTAGCCATGCATCGATTGCAGAAATAAGATGCGACTACAAATTTGCATATGAACTACAGATGCAACTGTGAAATTGATATGTTATTCCTGTGTATTGTGCTCGAAAAGTGGCCTAGCGCAAGCGTTCTCAAATGGGAGACAGAAAGTGACTGTTTCAAACCCAGGTCCCTTCTGCCGACCTAGCAGTTCGCAGTTTCCGTGGTTTTCTCCGAAACTTGGCGTAAATGCAGCTTAGGACCCCTTAGAAAGACCCCTCACGGAGGGCACGCACCCCTTCGGCCTAGATCCCTCGTGTAGATAGTCGGCCGTATTCCCAAAATCAAATCAGTCCTGTGCATTGTACCATGTACCTTATTAAAAATCGTGTATGTAGTAGTTATAGTTCTCTCCCTCCCTCTCTGTCTTTAACAGGAACATCCAAAGAATTCCAGTACATTACTCTGGGCAGTCACTGTTTTAAGCGTAGTTTAGATATTCATTTGTTTAAAAAAAAAAAAAAAAAGGTGTATGTTGTGAAGACTACAAAATAACAGTGTATTTAGCATTGTACAGTGTATTTAGCAGTGTATTTAGCATTGACATTTCTTCTACAGAAACACTGAAAAGAATTCCAATACATTACAATCTATGGTAGATTCCACATATAGATCATAGATTCCTTTATGTAATGCACATTACAATAAGTATTAGAGACGTTCATAACAACTTACTCTTCGTGTAAAGGATTGAATTAAATTTAGTATTAATGGAAATTACATTTATTGCGATACAGCTTTTTTGAGGTTATGCCTTAAAATCTCGCTAAATTTGGTAGAAAGAAACAGTTGTGTTGGAAAGTGTTTTATATCCGAATCGTTTTGCGTGATTTATCTTTCAGGAACACTTCGTGCAGAAGAGTCTCGAGCAAAACTAGCAATACAATAAACAAAACTCGCCATTGGCTACATGGCGACTAAATAGGAAAAAAGTGGCGTAATATTTGTCATTCACCCTCTGCTTGCCACTCGTTCCATTCCTAAATATATCCAGAGATATCTTTTTAATGCTTAAATTACAGTTTATTATTTTATTAACTGAAATTATCTATACTTTTAAAAAATTATTGCTAGTTTTGCTCCCCTTAACCATCAATTGTATGCTTTGTGGAACATCGGCCTCACGTTGGGAAACACCGATTTAGACGGTCAGACATAATTAACAGTGAAGTGAAAGTATTCTTTTGCCGACGCAATGCACTCTCACAGTCTGACAGATCCTGAAGAGCTTCGAATCCATTTCCTACCAATGAACTTTTCAGATGGGTACACATGCTTTTTATAGATTGTTACCACGCTTCGTTGGTACTACCTCTCCGCCGGATACAAGAAGACCATTGAATAAATTTTAATTTCTCGGTCGGACGTCGCGTAATAATTATGAGCTGCTGAGATAGGCCAACGCCTCCTGGATGTAGAAAGCCTTACAAGTCCTACGTCACCAAGCTGTGACGTCATCATTAGGCCTATAATTAAAAGTTTTATTTTCTAAAATAAAACTATTAAAAATTTCTGGTGAATTTACCCATGAATAGCAATATTTTAATAATTTCAGATAAAAAATATAATTTTACGAGAAATAGCAGTTTTTAACTATGACTAATTAGGCCATATGATAAGGAAATGGATCATAACGAATAATTTTGTATGAGAAAGGGTTTTTAATTTAAGATATTTTCTAATACTTGTAGCCAGGGAAATTTTCCGGGGGGGGGGGGGGGGAGGATATGAACTTATATGTGTATAGACGGAATTTCTGCACGGCACTAATCCAAAAATGATCAAAGATGACCTCTAATCCAAAAATTTGGGGGGTGGGGGGCATATATCTCGATATCCCCCCCCCCACCCTGATTACTCCCCTGCTTCGATCAGAAATTTTAAATAATTTCACTTTGTGAAATTAAAACTAATGACGTCACTTTCGTAAGCCTAGTGATGACGTCAAAGCTTGGTGATGTAGGAATTCTAAGGCTTTCTATATCTGGGAGGCGTTGGATAGGCTCACCACCAAGATTTCTCTAGGCAAGAGTCTACTTCGGAGCTCCCCTTATACTGTCACAAGCATTTTAACCCATTTTTAACTGCTGTTGCGTTTTAGCCAATTAAAAATAACACGCTTTTAAAAAATTCCAATATTTAATTTAAAAATTACATACTTATGCTTGTTTTTAAACAAGGTTATACAGTTAATTTTATTATTATTTTAATATTTTTTACCAGTTTGTATCATCAGCTCATATGTGCACTAAGTCAGGGTTAGCCGTTACATGGCACCCGTGCCACGTTTGGAATGCTAGGAAATTTTCTAATACATAATACCTGGATGTTTCGGTAGCCCTGTTCTTTCAGGATCACGGGCCTTTTGCCCCCTTGCCCGCCCGTCCGATATTCGCGCTCTGTGCTTGCTTATTACTTTTTGAGTTAACCCTTTCAGGCGCAACCCTTTCCCAATGCTGAAAAAAGGACATCCGTTGCCATCGCTCGACTTAACTACCAGCAAGATGGCGGACGATCGAAACGCTCATCGCGTGTCACAGATCTAGAGACCCTTTTTTTGACGACAGCTGGCTGTGCGGCACAGCCACCGTCAAAAAAAGGGTCTCTAGATCTGTGGCACGCGATGAGCATTTCGATCGTCCGCCATCTTGCTGGTAGTTAAGTCGAGCGATGGCAACGGCTGCGCTTTTTTCAGCATTGGGCCTTCTATCCAGCTGTTCCTCGCACCCCATTTTTCAGCAGATGTCATTGCTGTTAAAAATAATCGTGAAAAATCTTACGGGAAATGACGTGCTAAAAAGTAAAGGATTCTCATGGAGCTATGTCACCCGCAGCTATTTTTATAGAAATCCAATCTATTCTTCGTGACTGGCAACAGTCAAAACGTCAGAGTTGGGTGTTCCCAGAGCGGGACCACTACGCCTTAAAGGGTTAAAAAGAAATCCAATACCAGGAAAGTGTCTGAAGAAACTAAACAACTCAATTCAAAACAAATTATGTGTAGAAGTGCAAAGAATGTGTTCTTTAATGATTATAAATATGGGTGAAGCACATGAGAGAAAGCATGTATCCGTAGAATCTCATTTTGCTGCTTCTCCGTATGTCTTGTCTTCTAAGCTCATCTGTCCTGTGTTCACCACTGAATTAAATGCTAGTATTCCTATACCATATTTTTGGGGACCTGTGATTGAGCTAGTAGCGTCGTCTTGGACTTGGACTCGACCCATGCTATTCAGCTTAGGTGTCTGACTCCAGAAGGGTCGTTGTGACGATATTCTCGCCAGTTCTACAGATGTGCCAGAAGCACCAGTGTTGTCCGGTATCTTCGTCCAGTTGTTCCAGTCTGCTTGACTTGCACTGGGAAATTTTTGGGCCTCTTCAAGAATCTGATAACATAATTCTTTATTGCCGTGTTAGAGATGAAGCTCTTATGCTAGACTGCTCCATTAAAAATCATCTTTCAGCCTAGCCAGTCAGAAATGTTTACCAAGAATGCGTAACCACTTGACTAGATGAGAGACAGTATCCATAGTAGGATCCATAGGGTATCCATAGTACCTTAAGTAGGATCACAAATTTAAGCATCAGAGGCAGTGGCAGCTCGTGGGTCATTGAAATGAAGGTTCACAAATTTCGAAAATTAAATATGCAGATACGACGCACCTTACAAATTAAAGTATATTTGCGTTACCAGCTGATAAAGGAAAGCAATGCCTGCAACTGAAAGTTAGCAGGCGACAGTTTAAGACAAGTTCAAAAACCACATTTTAATTTACTTTATAAGACGGATTATTTATTTGAGGGAGCGTAAGGTAGCATCGTTTTTCGTGTGTGAGTATGTTTCCTAGCAAAAACTAATACAGCATGTTTCCTTTACAAAGAACCTCTCGATACCGTAACACTTCGTTATAACGGATATTAGAAAGTCATCTTTGATCTTACAGTTCGTCACCAACATAAGTTTTAGCACAAGTGTTGCCTTGATTTATTCATTTCAATTTTTTTTTTCAAAGGATAATATTGAAAAAATATAATTGCTTTAGTTCCGAAACACTTATTTAACTCCCCATCTTAATTATTTACACTAGTTCGGAAAAAAATATTTCTCTGGAAAATGATAAAAATAAAGAAAATAATAAGAAAATGAATTAACTAACCGAACATAACAAACCAAGGGGGAATCCAGAAGAGAGAGAACCGAAAAAAAGGTCCGTGCGCATACTGAAAATGTGCGAACGGAAGGCTATCAGCAGCGCCTTACTTCCCCGCAACCTTCTCCGCTTCTGTTCTCAAAGAGAGGTTCAGAAGAGCATTTCTCCGATCGCATGTTTGATTGAAGAAATACTGTAGTGCCAGGGGCGTAGTCAAGGGGGGGGGTTATGGGGGTCATAACCCTCCCCATGGGGAATTTTTTATCATACAAAATGTATATTCTTCACTACATTATCACACACACGTATACATGAGTTTTAGTAGTCGTAACCCCCACCCATGAAAAATTTCTGGCTACGCCCCTGTGTAGTGCAGTAACCTACACTGCAGTGCGTTAGCTATAACAAGCGTATTTAACGGTGGTAGGGAGCAGTGGCTGCTCCTCCATTTGAGCACATGAGCACGTGAACCCCCAAAGGAAATACTAAAGAATTGACACATTAACAAATTAAATTTAAAACAAATATTAAGCACACTCCTAGATTTATTTGAATTTAAAACGTGAGTTTTACTCTCTCCACCCTCCCCCACTATTATTAAATAGGCTTATTATAACTGACGCACTGTAGAGTGTAGGTTACTACAGCACAGTCTAGTCAATCGCAAGCGCGAACGGAAAATTTTCCCTCTGAACCGCTCTCTGGGATCAGAAGCCGAGACAGCTGCGGAGAGATACGGCACTGTAGAAATCATTCTGGTGGCACATTTTCATCGTGCACACAGGGCTAATTTTGCGGATCGCTTCCGGATTTTCCCTTGGTTTATTACTTTCGGTTAGTTAATTAATTTTTATTTCATTTTCTTAATATTTTTCTTTATTTCTATCATTTTTCACTGCATTATTTTTTTTACGAACTTAGTATAAATAACTAAGATGGGAGTAAAAGACGTGTTTCGGAGCTAAAGCAATGGCATTTTTCAATATTATCCTTTGAAAAAAATTGAAATAAAATGAATCAAGACAGCACCTTTGCTGAAACTTATCTTGGTGACAAAATGCAAGACCAAAGATCACTTGGTTTTTTTTTTTTTTTTTTTTTCCCAGTTGCGTGCATTTTTTTCCTTTGACTGCTGGAAACGCAAATCTACTTTAATTTGTAAGGTGCGTCGTATCTGCCTATTTAATTTTCGAAAGTTGTTTTGTGAACCTCCATTTAAATAACCCACGAGCCGCCAGTGGTAGGGAGAGAGTAAAACTCACGTTTTAAATTCACAAAAAGCTAAAAGTGTAGTTAATATATTTTTTAAATTTATTTTTTTTTTCTTTGAGGATTCATGTGCTCAAATTTAAGATCTGCCACTGATCAGAGGGTACCTTAGTCGCGCATATTCATAAATGCACGAAAAAGCGTCTTATATTTTCGCTTTGTGCTTTAATAATGACTGATTTTAATGTCTTTTTCGTTTTATTAGCTCCCACCGTCACAAACTCACGACAGTAATGATTCCTTTATTTTGTGCATGCTGTTTTTCAAATGCTGTGGCTGAAAACCGTAGCATTCAAAGAACCGCATGCATCTTTGTTTTGTAGTTCAGAAAATACAGCTCTTGCTCCTAAGACTCTCCTTATTTCCTTAACTTTAAAAAATAGTTAAAGAGTTGTATTTTTACGTCACACAATCGCAATGTTTCTGAGTACCGAAAACTCATTTTCTATGCAATTCTGCCCAACTTTGGTTCGCACAAGTCTATAAACTGCTTGTTTCCTTTATATTTGCGGGCGTGTATAAAATAACATTGAAGGCCGAAGTCATTCCATTCGGCGATGTGATATTCTTGTATCAGATGTAACAAGCTAATCATTTTTATTCCACGTAAAATCCGCGGCGAATTGTTTAGAAATTTATGGAAAATGATGTTTTACATTGTAGCTGTTTGTTTTGGCTATCTCTTTCATTTTTGGTTGTAAAATCGTCAACTTATCATTGTTCTCTGCTACTGAAGAGTATTGTGCGTGCCGGTTTTTATTTCTCAGCATCCGAAAATTTTCGGAATAAATTTGCTCAAGCATTCTAAAGCTATTTAAACGTGATATCCTGTGAGGGTAGATCGGTCGTGATGTCGAATGCATCGATTATAAAACACTTTCCAACTCATTCTAATCTGCTATATACTAATCCGTTTCTCAGAGGCGGAGAACTGACACTAACAAGGCGATTTCTTAGTCTAAAAACGAGCGATAAGCTGAGATGGGCACCTGGCTGAAGCTGTCTTTTGCGAACTTAACTTATATTTCCGATTTCAGTCTTTTTACTAAGCTTATAAGACAAAGTATTGCCAGAGATTTTTCCCATAATTAAATTTTCTTTGCCAAGAAGCAAGGGGAAAATAGGTAGTCATGGGATTGACACCAAGGGTGGAATTTTTTCTGGAGTACCTATGGGAGCTCTGAGTTTTTTTTAGATAAAAAAAAAAAAACTGAATGACTCTGTGTGTGTGTGTGTGTGTGTCATTCTCAAAAGATAGATTTCCAAATCTCGATCTGTAGATCTCGATAGCAAAATCGCTAAAGTCCTTGCAGTTTCACAAACGGACTTCTTTTGAGTTAAAACGGATTGCAAAATCTTGTTGAGATGTCGGTTGTCACATTTCAATTGAATTTCATTAATTCCAGATCTTCGACGATTCTTTTGCTTAGCAACTTCAGTACCTTAAACATATTGAGATTTTAATAGCTAAATTTTATCGATTATGAGCTACATGCGAATTGAAAGCTGCGTGGCATTTCCCAACTATTTAGAAATTGAAGAACTAAGACATTATAAACTTTTAAAAGCAACATGTACAAAACACAGAATTTGTACTTTTTTTAAATTCCGTGATTCTCAAAACGAATCTTTTCATTCGCATCTGTTTATTTGCATATATATTGGGGGACAACTTATTTCTACTTTTATTTATTTATTTGTACGATAAACCTGTAATTTGGGAAAACTACGATTTCAAAACAAAGCAAATTGATTTTGCGTATAAGTAGGAAAAAAAAAAAAAGTCTATACCGTCAAAATCTAAATAGAAAACGTAAGATTTAATTCCTTTAATTACTACGTTAATTGATGAATAACACTATTATTATTAAAAGATGTGTGATCATATCATAACGTACTTAATAATCAAAACAATCTAAGAAAAATAAGACTAGCTTGCCTTTTATATTTTTGTTAGTAGTAGATGTCTGCTGAATGCCGACTCTAATTGTATGTAACATGATATTTTAAACGTTTATTCAAACATGACTCATTCTGTGTTGTGTTTGTGACGCTGAAAGAGACGTTAATTACTGAATTCGCACGAAACTATGCTTTCTTTTTGAATAAAAACTATTCAAACTCAAGTTTCATAATTTACGGTTTGTCTGTCTCCCCTCCCGTGTTCTTACTGCCGTAAATATAATTGCCGAGAAATTTTATTGCTATGAACCTTATTCAAGAGCAGGTTGTGTCCACACCAAGAATAGTTTTTACAGGGATGCCCAAAAGTCTTTTAGTCATGGAAGTCTCTAGGTAGCCACTATTTAAAGTACATTTTGAAGATCTTCGTCTATTTTCAGTAAAACAAATATATACGTATAATGTATATTAGATTAGTGAATTTCATAAAAGAGTGCTGACCTCTTCAAAAAAACAGTGTCCTTAACATAATCGCTTTCATAGGTCAGGGTTTTATTTAGCAGGGGTCGATCCAGCAATTTTTTCCAGTCCTTTTGTGGGGGAAAAAAAATAAAAAAAATCTGAATTACAATATTTATATTTGTGATTTTCAATATATATTTTTGTGAATTTTCATACCATTTTTTGTAAAAGTCACTTACTTTTTAAAGAACAATTTACAAGAAATTAAAATGTTTGGTAAAATGCCAGTGAAGGGCTGTTTTATTCAATTGTCTTTTTGTGAAGGGACCGTTTTAATCGATAATAATTTTGTGAAGGGACAATAAAACGGACGCAGATTTCGTCTGTATCAATTCCTTAATCTAGAGGGGGGAAAAAACCCTATAGCAAAAAACCGAAAATGGAGAAAAAAGCTTTAGCAAAATGCTAAAATGGCAATTTACTCCTGAAAGTTAATGATTGGATTTTTTAAGCAACTAAGAATTAGTGAAATCCAACACCAAAAACAAATTATTACTTTTTAACACTATGCTTAGAACTCAAAATTTGTCTTTCTTTTAAACTGACACTGAAACGCTTTGCCCAAGACATTTTTTTTTTTTTTTCTTTCTGGGTCTTCCGTTTAGGATGAAAATTTTGTCAACATGGCAAGAGTTCATTATATTTCGAATGTCAGTTTTAATGAGGTTCAGAGCACTATGCCCTGTGTGCATGTAGGTTCCAACGAGAGTTAACCTTTTAAATGTCAATGTTCCCAATTAGGAACATCGAATTACAAATTTATTTAAAAGAAATGAAATTTCATCAATATTGACTTAAAAAAAATAGCAGATAAGTTAAAAGATGACTTGACTTTTTGAAATAGAAATTGCATTTCTATCATAAGTGGGAAATTGGACAAAAAATCATGAAAACTGCCATTTTCATAAATTTTTACAGGAGCTATTTTGATACATCCCCATCCCCTTCAAACTTGATTCATACCTTTACTTAAAATTTAAAATAAATCTTTTATGTATTCTTAATATTTCACTTACTATTTAAACCACCCATCAGTCTATTCCTTTTTTTGAAACTAGTGTAAAGTTTTTTGTTTTTTGAATATAAAGTTGGATTTGGAATATGAAGTTTTTTGAAACTAGTGTAAAGTTTAGTCTGAAGTCGCCCATGCTCCCCATTGGGAACACTGAAAATTGTATTAAAACAATTTTTTTTTACCCCATTTAACTAATATAATTTAACTAACGCATTAGAAGAAAAAATATGAAGAAAAAAAAAATATTTTAAAATATGCCTGGTTCTCGATTAGTTCTGTAAAAGGTTAAATATATTTTTGTTTGTTTGTTCGCGCGAAACGCTGGGCGGCAGAGAGATATAATCAGAAAAACAAGCCTGGAAGCAACGATAGACAAAAAAGGGGAATCGCTTCGCCATTGCAACGGTGGGAGCGAACAAATTAACACTTCCTCTTGCAGTGGTGTAAGATTGTGTTGAAAAGTTTTTTTTATAATCGATAGTTTCATCATGATTTATGTCTTGGCGTTCCTCTCAAAGTGAATTTTTAAATATAAAGTTACACATTTTAAATAAACAAACAAATAAAAAAAACATGGTTAAGTAAAGCGTAAAAATATAATTCGATGATTTCCAAAATTCCTTTTCCTCCCCGTATCTTTACTTTCAAAAATGATCGAACAAATTGATAGTTTTCGGTATTCTGTTTCAGAAATTGTTGTAAAATGCCTGGTGAAACTGCTGTTTTAAGGAAAACAATAATGGGAACGGATAAGGATAAACGTGGATTTCTACGTCTTGACGTTCACCGCAAATACGTTAACCAAACTGAAATCGATTTCTTAACTTTTAAATTAGATAGATTGGTCGTGCGTGAAATGATTGAATGCAATTTTTGATATTAAGAGCAATAGCTGGAAAAGAAAACTTTTTATATGCTATTGACATTTTGCTCTAGTTTTAAAATAAATTTTTAAATGTTCCAACTTTTAAGGCATATTTAGTTAGTTAAGTGTTTTTTCTTTCTTTAACTTCTGAGTAAGAGTGAAGGCTTTGGAGTGACGTTACATTGCCGACCTTTTATTATGAATCATTATTTTATGCTGAAAGTTAAACTTCTGTAATCAAAACAGTGATTCAATATATTTACGCAATTACTTGAAAGGTAAAATTAATAGGCATGACCAATTATCATATGACCACATTTTTTTTTTTCAGGAGGGGGGCGGGGGGTGATTGTTCGAGGTACTTATTTGACTTAAACTCGTACCTTATAGTGAAACATTAATAATCAGTATTAACGTAAATCGATTAAGACTAGACTTCAGAACACATATGGGCAACCTGCGGCCCACGGGCCGGATGTGACCCTCCCTGCCATTTGATCCGGCCGCGGAACATATAAAAATTTTATATAAAACCTACATAAGCATTCAAGATCCTATATAAATCCCAATTGTACGGTCCGCGACTTCGCTAACATCCCAGAGGTTGCCCATACATGCTTTAGAAACTTTGAAAGTGGTGTCCGGAGTTGAGAGAAAATGCGGTCTTATTCTAGGATGCTTACATTACATCATCATGACGCATTTATCCTATAAGGATGGCTTAATAATTGGTAAAGGTGGGTGATGCCGTTATTTTGATACATGGCAGGAATAAAAAATAACACTTTAGCTCTGCACTCATTTGTGATGTGCGTGTTTCACTCATTCATATTCGAATAAACTTTTTATGCCACGCTTCCATGATTTTTTTAAACTTTATCCGATAAAATAATCATGAGAAAATAAATCCAGCTTGCATTTGGTTAATGCAGTTTTAACCTTGCATTGGATGCAAATAAAACATGTTGGTCCCCTTTATAAATGCATTATTTTTTTCTTCTTCCCCCTCCCGATTCTATTATTCAGTTCTTTTCCCCCTCTAAATAAAATTATTCCAATTTAACAGCTCGTTTGCCACATCTGTGCTTCCGACTTGTGTACTTACCTGGGAAATCATATCCCCATGAACCGTGAAGTCTGTTGTATAATTTTAGAGTGCCTGATAACTCAAAATATTTTGAAAACATATTTCGGGCAAACTTAATTTCTCTTGAGTCAATATTTATATGAAGAAAACGTTTTAGAGAAGGGCGTTTGCTTAATGGCTCGAATCGTGCGTTTACCGAAATGAAAATCTTTTTAACTATCCCCAATTTGCCCTTTTAACACTTTCCAGTAGCGGATCAAGGGAAAAAAATTAGGGGGGCACATTTTTTTTTCTTGCAAATTTCTTTAAATTTACCCTATACGTTAACTTTTATAGCCTATACGTACTTAGTCCTGCCTTTGTGCCCCCTCCCTCCTCTGAGTCCGCCAATGACTCATTCAAAATTTAAAAACTATTCATTATTTAGATTTTACTGTCTGTCTGTCCGTCCTATGTGTATTTTTATATGGATGCAGGCAAATGGCGGATACATAATTTTTTTTGTGGAAGAGGCTAATTTTTAAAAATAGTTTATTTGATCTAAACAATAAAATGAAGTAAAACCAGTGGCGGATTAATGCAAGTTTGTCGGTGGGGGCGGTCAGTTAGAAGATTAACATGTACAGGGTGTCTACCATCATGCAAAGGTCACGAAAGTCACGGAAAAGTCAAGAAATGGGAAAAAGGTCACGAAAGTCAAGAAAAGGTCAAGAAATGAAGCACTAGGTCACGATTTGCGACTCAACTACGTTTTTTCCATTTCCCTCAAATTCTTAGTTTCTAATTTTTTCTGCTAAGCTCAGTCAGAGAAATTATTTTATGTATCTTTTCTTAACTTCCTTAATTTGTATTTTGATTTCACGAGTGATTTCCTGGGAGAAAGGAAGTTGATTTGTTTATCCTCTTATCAATGGTGTGTGTGTGGAAGGGGGCATCTGCTAAGTGTCCACTCTTCTCAGTCCCGACCTGAGACGAGGATTAAAACCGTTCGCTGTAGCTTCTTTTTTTTCTTTTTTGTTTAAGAAATATATATTAAGTGTGTTATGTAAATTTTATTATTTTATACTATTTAAACTATGCAAACAGACAAACTTAACAGTTTTTCACGTGTTTATTTCATAAGAAAACTTTAAAATACTGTTTGTTTGCTATTTATAAAATTCATTTAAAATGTCATTTACATGTTTTAGCAGAAATCATCAAAAATGATGTCTGCCAAATAGTTGTATAGTGAACTGACAATAGTTCAATATGTCAACTGCGTGTTGTTTTACACCTTGGGGATTTCAAAAGTTGGCAAGTATGTATCTTCAAACCTTAGTAGTATATCAGTAGAGAAAAGTATATCAGTTATCCACCTTCCTTCCTCAAAAAAAGGTTAAAATTGTTGGATTTAAGAGTAATTTTTTTTCTCCCTTCATTCCCTGTTAAATTCAGTGTTTTGATTATTTTCCACATTTTCATTTTTAAAAACAATAACTTGGATTCCAATTATAATTATCACTGATCCCCTTGTTTCATAGCTAATAACTTCAATTTCCACAAAGTTTTATGATATATTATAGACTTCCATAAGTTCTGTGTTACCATAGATGTAAAAAGATTTGCAATGCACAAGCTACATTGCAAATCTTTTTACGGTGATCTTTACGGCGATCAATGGTAAATCTTTTTTTTTTAAATAGCAATTGGTCCAAGTTAACTGGAAGCAAACGACTGATCAGTGAAAAAGTTGAAAAAAATCGCTTTAAAAATGGGCAGGGAAAAGAAAAACTCGAAGAATTTTTTAATTCATTGTTAAAATCAAAATCAGTTGTATATTTTTCTGCAAAATTTCCCCAGGTGGCTAAAATTTCCTCCAATCGTAGATCGCCGGATAGAAAATATTCTGCATCCCTGGCACGATGTATTTTTTATATTAGTTTCGTATTTGTTATGGTCAAGAAAAAGTCAAGAAAAGGTCAAGAAATCAAGCTTACTTTTTGTGGTAGACACCCTGATATACTTCCATTTTATGGAAGTGAAATAGGATCTTTTACATTAATTTCTTTTTTCTCGGGGGGGGGGGAACCCCCCTTTTAATCCGCCCTTGAGTAAAACTTTACATGCAGTGACAATTCCAGGGGCTTAAGAGTAGATATGGGACTAGGGGCCCCAAGTTAATATTAAAAACTTCCGTTTATGCTGGGAAAGTATGGTTATTGATTGGCCAAACAGATTTATTTCCTCCCAAAGCAGACGTTTCCGGTAACTAGAATCGCATTGACAAGTTTGCAAGAAAAAAAAAATGTATCTGGTAAAAGCGGTTTTACATTGAACATATTCTACGGCTGAAGTGTGAAGATAGTGTTCTAGCGGCTGTCGATCTAACGGCCTGGAGTAAAACCTTTAGGGGCCCTCGGCTACCGATTTGAAAGAGGCCCCTTACTGATCAATTTCGAGGGAATAGAATATTAGAATATGTGATATTTGCAATTAAGCCTTACGTGCCTAAAAGCCACATTTAACTATTTTAGAGCTTTTGAGGCCCCGTCCTCGAGCCGCGAGGTTCCTGAGGTGCGCCGCTGCGTAAGGACGTAAGATTACTGGGAAATAAGCAATCCGATTACTCTGATAAGTATATCAGTTATTCTAATTATAAAGTAGTACATCCATTTTGGGGGTATCTCAGGGGGCCCTTGGCGATCGCCGATCAGCCGACCTGGCCAGTCCGGGCCTGATGTAACGTGAATACGGGTTAGAACCCCGTAGAAAGTCCTCCGACTAAGACACGCCCCATGCTAGGCAGATTACCACAATAATACGAACAAAGAAATCAATAAAAGAGTGGAACACAGACATGGTTGGCATTCGGGTTTGGGACAATTCACCGACAACAACTACATCGACGGGACATTTCACCGACATGGATTTTTCTCCGACTGGACATTTCACCGACATGGATTTTTCTCCGACTGGACATTTCACCGACATGGACTTTTCACCGACTGGACATTTCACCGACACGGACTTTCCACCGACTGGATATTTTACCGACACGGATTTTTTACCGACTGGACACTTCACCGACACGGATTTTTCCCCGAGTGGACATTTCAACGACATGGATTTTTCGCCGACAGGACATTTCACTGACATTAGTTTTTCACCGACAGGACATTTACATGTACATTTCAGGCACTTTAAAATGGACTAAATTTTCAATATAACGACGACAGGCCAATTCCCACACAGTTTTAATAATACATTTAACGAAAAATCTCCCGTTAAGAGAGCAGCTAATTATGATTCTTTTTTCTCAAAAATTTATCAGTATATCTAAAAAAGTTTTCTTTTGTACAAAACTAGAAAGTTTAGTCGTTTAAAGGAGAACCGTGACTATAGTTTATTTATTTATTTTTGTTGGAGTGGGAGGTAGGGGGTTTCCAAAAACACTCATATGAGCCATAATTAATTATACGTGCGTTATTAAAAATCATACGTATTAATTATGCATACGTAATTAATTAACATTAATCGAAGTATATCATATATAAAAAATAATTAACTTAAGTACATATTTATTAACTTCATTGTGTAATTGAATTAATTACGTGATTAAAACTCATTTATATAATTAATTTGTGTATTACAGTAAAAGAAAATTTGAGAAAAACAATCGTACTGTAAGTGTATTTTTTGATAACAATATACGTCAAATTTTCGAGGGGGGTGAAGGGGG
This sequence comes from Cheiracanthium punctorium, assembly GCA_038373885.1. Taxonomy (NCBI): domain Eukaryota; kingdom Metazoa; phylum Arthropoda; class Arachnida; order Araneae; family Cheiracanthiidae; genus Cheiracanthium; species Cheiracanthium punctorium. The sequence continues at coordinate 125,513 of JAWZYV010012300.1, read as the reverse complement.
GGAGTACATCCATTCCATAGCACTGTTTCTCTCAATATATAAAAAAAACACTGTACAGTACCATAAATAAGCATATATGTCGTTTTATACGGCCTTGTCGGTAACTAAGTTCAGACAAACACGGAAAAATTGGAAGTTGATTATATAGTTTTCAAACTTTCGGAAAAACATTTATTGGGGGATTTTAATTGTACGAAACAGAAAAGTTCCTTATGCGGGAAAAAATTTATAAAGTTTTGAAACTCCAAGAAAACACTAATTGGTGACAGGACATTTTGCCGACACCGTCTCACTCTAGGGGAGGAGGCTCGAGCTCCTGAAGCCTCCCCCATGGATCCGCCACTGATATGATATCAACAATTTCAGGAGACAGTACGCATATCTGTGAAAATCCACGTCCGTAAAATGTCCTGTCGGTGAAAAATTCGTGTGGATGAAATGTCCACTCGGTGAAAAATCAGTGTCGGTGAAATGTCCAGTCGGTGAAAAATCCATGTCGGTGACCTGTCCAGTCGGGGAAAAGTCAGTGTCGGTGAAAAATCCATGTCGGTGATCTGGCCAGTCGGTGAAAAGCCCATGTCGGTGAAAAATCCATGTCGGTGAAATGTCCAGTTGGTGAAATGTCTTGTCGGTGTAAAGGGTGTCGGTGAAATGTCCCGGACCGCAGGCATTCCACGTAGATTAAGTCCAATAATGGAAATTTTTAATTTATGCATTTCCTTTAAAAAGAAATAGCATTTTAGGTACATGTAGAAATCATTTACGCTCATCTTTTCCTGATAACTAAATGCATCATTTTTAATATCGACGTGTAACGTACACCTGTAAATTTTGATCTTATTTTTTGTATTAAAAGTGAGCGTTATACGCCAGCGTATACGGCATGTAACACCAAAGGGAAAACATACTCCTTGTAAAATGTAGCAATTTCCCGCCTAGAACGTGTCATTTTCCGTTGGTCTCTAATATGTCCCAGTACCTGTAATGTTACAGAATTCCGTTAACAACGTTGCATTTCTCGTATTTCACGTTCCTTTACTGTACCCGACCTTAGCACGTGCGAGCACTGGTTAAATCTTAGTTGCAGGGCTCTTAAGCTGCGTGAGGTACAACAAACCATACCACTCCACTAAATGACGGTATAATTGCAAATAAAGGAAAATAAATAATACTTTAAACTCCACGAGGCACCTGGTACCATATGTGGAACAACCACTTTAACTATTCCTCTACGTCTATAAAATACGACATCTGTCGGTTTTTAAGAGTATTTATGCATACATAGCAAGGATATAATTCAAGCTGTTGCGTGTAGATGTACTTACTGTTCATATTATTGCCAAAACTGACTGAAATTTAAACAGTCATGGTGGTTTTGTTTATTTTAAAAAATCAGCAAAAAACAGTTAGCAAAGAGTTTTGACCAGGAAAAAATGACTGTGTGTTGGAGTTCGTCCTATCAAGGAATGATCTTAATTCTAAAATTTCAAAATAAATACAAAAAAGTGTAGCTGAGGGCCAGTGTACCGCATACAAAACGGGAATAAAAATTAAAAAAGTGATTTTCTAGTAAAATATTGGGTTATTATTTTTTTTAACTATTTTTCTCCAAATAATAATCATTAACATTATCACTTTTTTTTTTAGGCACAGAAAAAAAATTGAGCCTTGTAGGGTTGAAAGTTTAATACCAGCGTATTAAGCCTTGCAATATATTTGTTTAAAAAATTGATTGTGGTTTCACGATTTGAGCCTAGAAAAAGTAGCCTATTATTCATTGTTGAATTTGGGACTAAAAGAGCGCACGTATGTTTTAAAAAATGTAATGTTTCATTGTTTAAGAATCTGGCAATAAATTAAATATAGGCAACTACTGCAAACGCAAACTATTAAAAAAAAAAAAAAAAAAAAAAAAAAAAAAAAAAAAAAAACTTTTTCTTTTGGGGGGGGGGGGCTAAATCATCAATAATTTTGTCAAAATTAAGACGTGCCACAGTACCGTATTCTATTAAGAGTTACTAAGGAAGAGTTCATTTAATTGGACAGTTCACTGACGAGAAAAAAAATTACATGACAAATTTTATCTGTAAATTTTAATTTTCATAGTTTTCTAGAAATTTTAAATTTGGGCGTGGGGCTCCCGAAATCACGAGGCCTGGGATGGGACGGTTTCCCGCTTACCCCAGTCTGAGGCCGGCTTTGATTAAATGTGTAAAAGTTTTTTTTTTTTTTTTTCCCTTGAAATAAGGTGTTTGTGACGCTTATACGTATTAGCATACATGTAAATTGGACAACAAGTATATTATTGCATAAGCGTAACTTACTAAGGGCAAGAGGGGGACAATTGTTCAACCCCCCCCAAAAAAAAATTCAAATTTAAAATTAATATTGTAGAAAATAAGCCCCCCTCCTCCTTATTGTTGCATGCCAATTAACACCATTGGTTAATGGATCCTTTTTGGAGGGGCATTGGGGTTCAGGCCCCATGGGCTTATATGATATTACGCCTGACCCTGTTTTTCATGGAATAGATCGCCCTGTTTGCTACTAAACTCTTGTTTATCGCCCTTTTGGCGCCCAATGTCATTGCTCCTCCATATGCACCCAACAATCGGCGAGCGGAAACCGGAGGCGCTTTCTAGTGAAAGCTCTTTTCTTTTACGCGCTTGTCCTTCATAGTTCGCTTCCTCCAACCGTATTCTCTTGGTTCACTTTCATTTTTTATTTTTCATACATTACTAATTCCCTCTTCGCTACTGCTCGGATCCCTCCTCCCTTCCACTACCTACCCTCACAGAGAGGATTGCTTGCTCCAGTTGTTCCATTCGTTTTTTTTTATGTCTCCAAAACAGTTGGTAGTCACGATGGAATGATGACGGAATAGTACTGTTCGGTGATTCGAAATGTTTTTGTTTTGCGGCCGATGGATAGCTGATGTTTTGTAATTTTACAGGATGGTGAGTTTTTGTATTCCGTTTGAATGCCCATTTATTTTACCTTTTTAACGTCCTTGATTTTTTTTTTTCCCAACTCGAGATATATTTTGACAATTTCATGATTATGTTTGTGATACTTTATAGAAACTGCCATAAGCAAGTCGTCTCTTATGAAGGATAAACTTGACACTGTTAGAAATAATATAGGTTTCTCAGCGAAAACTTACATTAAAATCTACTTTTTTTTTATACTTTTTAGTTTAATATTTTCCTCTTTCATTCAATATTAATTTAAATTTTTAGTTATTTTGACAGTATTGAGTCGTTTAAAACAAACCAATTCGAAATAGTTCAATGATGTAATAGAGGTCGTGCAATCTTCTTAAATTAGCGGGTTCCAAGGATTCGCTTAAGATTAATAGTTTTAAATCCCTCCCCGATTTTTTAACTGAAAAGTAAACAGTTGTAAACGTTTATACACTTACTGGCTGAATATGCTTTATATATTCTCTAGGCCATAGACCGGTATGTATTAGAATTCTTTTGGATACTCCTGTAAGAAAACTCTTGGACGCTACATACACTGTTTTGGATTGGGGGGTCTTTTTTTGTAATTGTTAACAACATATGTCTATTTTATTTTGTTTGAAATAGGTGGATGTCTCAGAAATAGGGTTTAAACAATGAGTCGTCGTAGCGTAATGTATTGGGATTATTTTGCGTGCTCCTGTAAAAGAACTATAAATGCTAAGTACGCCCTTTTTGACATTATTGTATGATCATCGATTCATTATGTGTCTCCAAAATTTCAAGCTAATTGGATGTCTGAAAGCTGGTGTAAATTAAATTACAAGATTTGCATGCATTGTAATGGAATTCCGTTGATGGGTAATGATTCATGCATATTGGTGAAAGTAATATGAAAGCGTGTTAAAAATACGCGCAGAAAATTAATGCAAAATGAAACAATCTTTGTTTTAAAACCTGTTACATTTAAAAATATATACATATATTTCTATTTCGTTGTTAGTGCATTCAAAAGTTCCGCATCTTTTAAATTGCTTTTAAGTTTTTTTAAGGGTACTTTCAGTTAACCCAAAGAAAAATCAATATATTTATGTTCAATTTTTGAAAATTTTCATTCTCAGTTTATGTTCACAAAAAGTTTAGGGGTACGAAACCAGGCGCGTAGCCAGGAAAATTTTTCGGGGGGGGGGGGGATATGCGCCTGGAAAATATTTCGGGGGGAGGGATATGAACTCTTATATGTGTATAAATAGATGGAATTTCACCACTAATCCAAACATTTCGGGGGGGGGGATATATCCCGATATCCACCCCCCTGGCTATGCCCCTGTACGAAACCCCACCCCACCGTCCATAAAAGAGAGTACTTATAATAAGTGCTTTATTAGAGTTGACTTTAAGCAGATACGTATGTAAGCATATCCGGGTCGAATGGGGAAATGTCTACCTTGAATTTCTGGGAAGCGATTGCCGATACTTTTTCGGCGTATTAGTTACCTGTGTTTGTTATTTATCTTCCTGGGTGTTTTTACCCAATCACCGCTCCCTCGTTTCTCGGGCGAAGACAAAAACATGGAATGCAGCCAGGCTGTATTTTAAGAGAAGCGATTATATATATAAATACAGATACTAAATAAAACACTTCGCCCATGAATCATTTCAAAAGCTGAACGAGGACAGGCGGCTGTCGTGCTTCTTTTTTTTCCCCCCCTTGTCCCCCACGGGAATGCCGAGAAGCGCTCGCTCCAGTCCATGAAGTGCTCCTCCTCCTAATGAAGCTGATCAGTAAGTCGGTCTTTAAGTGATCTTAATTAAGTAATTGACCGTACTCGTTATTTATTTCTTTGCTCATGCTTGTTTGCATGTTGTTGTCGTTGACTTTGATATAGTGTGTATCAGCTGTAACGTACGGGGTTAAAGACCTCGATAGGAGCACGAGCACATCTGAACTTAAAAAAAAAAAAAAAAAAAAAGTGGTTGACTAGGCAGTTTCTCTTCTCAAATGAAGATTTTTATTAAATAGGGTAGTGCAGTAGTAGTAGATGATGCTTAAAATGGGATCGTTTCAGGACCACGAATTTTTTATTGCAATAGCCGACTGACAGTTGTAAGCTGTTGAAGAAAATGCGTAATGCCAACTTCTAGCGTGACGAAGAAAATGACTTGAGCAACGCTGAATTTTCCAGACTTAAGTTATGAAGCAAAGTTACTCGCAGGAAAAGAATATATTCGTAGTTTTATTGATGAATTTAATTTAATGGGAGTTCAGTGATGGGGTAAACACCCGAACAACTCCGCCGATTTATAGATGATTCAAGGGTGAGAGGATCGCCCCGTTGCCGCCGCCCCCCCCTCCCTTTTGATTCACCACTGTATTACTGCAGTACAGCGAAGTCTTGACTTACGCGGGGATGCGTTCAAAGAACCCTCGCGTTGTGAGATAGGTTATATATACGACTTTATGAAACACACACGCAGTTACCTTACTTTAGACAGTTATAAACACCCCTCAAACCGTTTTAAACCATTCCGTAGCTATATATTACAGTTTCCCACATAAAGTAGCAAATAAAGCCAGGTTTAGTCTGGGACGGTTCGGTGCTTCCGCCTTCAGCGATGCTACGAGGAATGAAAAATCGTTTGCTGATTAGCTCTCTTCAGCAGCAAGTCACGAGCACCCCGCACTTTAGTTTGAGCTTCTTACTGTTGACGAAAAATTTCGGAATCTGCGTTAGCTCTGAGATACACGAACAGAATATTACGCGAGTAACGTAAGATAGATCGCGTTGTAACGCGAGTCCACTGTATTTCATTCAACCATTGAAAACGTATCTCAGGGGTCAAGCTGACTTTATAAATTCATGCCTTTTTTTAGAAAAAAACGGGTAAAACACGTGCTAAGTGTGATCTTTAGTCCCTTATAATGCTGTGCATTTTTACACAGCTGTTAAGTATTCTTGCTTATTACACCAAAATACTTCCCTTGGATGTGCTGCAATTTGCATACGTGGTTCCTATTCTCTTTAAAACTGAATCAGGATAATAAGCCTGAACTTGAACTTCTGTGTTGTTTTTTGTATTCTTTCCTCTCGCCTCTGTGCAGGACTATTTCAGTTTTAGGTTATTCCACTTAAAAATACCAACCACAATGTCTGTAATCCAAAACAATGCTACTAGTAAAGTGCATTGTGCTTTCTTCCTTCCTCATTCTCTGGATATTCTTTACACTTTTTCTTTTTTCAACTCTCTCCGAAGTTTTCATGCGCCAGTAAATAGCCGTCACTTTCTTTTCTCGAGATGAAAAGTTTATTCATAAAGAGGTTGCTTAATAATATGACGAGGACGGCGGTTTCGTTCGACTATTGTTTCAGCGAAATCATTCAGTTTCGCAACGGATTAAACTCCTAAAACGTGAATTAAAAATTGAGGTCTCGTGTCGAAAGGGAGGGGGGGGGATAGCCTGTGGTTTATTCTGTATCAGAAATTTTTATTTTAAACCCGCAAGTGTCGAAATAACGAGTACTTGAAGTCGTAGTTTCCTACTTTCATCGCGTCCTCCCCCCCCCCCCCCCCCCTAGGCATGAAATAGGCAAAAAACAGGGCCCCAAATGTTGATGGATCAGTTTGATCGATTTAATATTTTTGCAATAACGTTAATTCAGCTCTAAACCTTTGAGGCGCAACCCTTTCCAATGCTGAAAAAAGGCAGCCGTTGCCATTGCTCGACTTAACTACCAGCAAGATGGCGGACGACCAAAACGTTCATCGCGTGCCACAGATCTAGAGACCCTTTTTGACGACTGGAAACGGCTTCCCTTTTTCAGCATTGGGCAATCTATCCAGCTGTTCTCGCGTTCTTCCATTTTCGGCAGATGTCAGTGGTGTTAAAAATAATCGTGACAATTGTTTTGCCGGGAAATGACGTGCTAAAAGTAAGGATTCTCGTGGAGCTATGTCACCCGCAACTATTTTTATAGAAATCCAATCTATTCTTCGTGACCTTCAACAGTCAAAACGTCAACAGTTTGGTGGTCTCAGAGCGAAACCACTGCGCGTTAAAGGGTTAATGGAAATCAATATGTATCAGGGTTCGGGAAAAAAGATCCGTTTTTTTTTTTTTTTTTTTTTTTTTTTTTTTTTTTTTTGTGTATTTTAAAAACTCCTTTTATAATTACATGTGTACATATTTATAAATAAAATTATTTGTAAAATGCTCAAATAACAATTAATATTACTTCTGAAAATAATTAAAGCAAAGTAAATAAACAATTGTTGGCATACTTATGTGGACATTGAAATCATTCAATTTTAATATTTATTTAGATACTACTGTTTTAAATTTACTATATAATATGATACAATAGTAATTGTTTCCCACATTTTACATGAAATTTTGCTTTTAGATTCATCAGTAATAATGGTGATAAGTTGTTCAAAATGATATTTTTCCCCCCTGGTATATTGGCAGCTGTGCCATCTATAACCTGTTCTCTCTCATCACCGGAAAGGCACAGCGGTGGATATTTCTCGTTCTGGGGCCAGCTTTGCTTCCTGGTATAGGTCTAGTGCACACATAGGCAACCTCCGGCCCGCGGAACGTACTAAAATTCCATGCAAAACCTATGTAAAGCATTCAAAATCCCATATAAATACCAATTATTCGACCCGCGACTTCGCTAACATGTCAAAGTTTGTCAAGCAACTTCTCCGAAGGTTGCCGATGCCTGGTCTAGTGCCCCGCTCGAACCCAGCGTTCACATTGCGTGTATGGCTTGACAAATGTACTGGAAGAAATCCCCATTAAGGACACATCCACCCTTTAAAACAAAACCCAGTAATCTTCTCCCGAACATTATACCAGATAAACTGGCAGTAATGGAATCACGTGGCATTGGGAAAAGCAACTCAAATATCCGTTCGCAAAATGGATTTTTTACGAGTCATTCTAAGCTGGCTCGTATTAAAGAAAGCTTTCTCTGTTTCTGGCTTGAACTGCGATATTGACCTCCTGTAAGAACATCTGGGAAAGGGAACAACTTCGCGCACCGCAGTGCTGCTTTGAATTTTATTTCTTTTTATTTACTTCTGCGTTCGAAAAAAAAAAAAAAAAGATGCTACTTCTGTTGATTCCTTCTTGCGTCATTTTTAACATTACGTATAATAATAAAATTGTTTTTTTTTTTTAAAACAATTTAATCATAAGTGTATGCGGAAAGTGTGTTGAACAAATTAATTTTATGAAGTGCATAACACAACGCCGTTTAATTTTTGTTGAAAACATTTTACTAAACCAGACAGTACTTGCACGTGAATATCTCGGATTTACTGAATGAATCTTGAAGTATGCAATATTCAAAGTTACTTTGGAAAGGAATTCACTTAAAGTATTTTTTTTTCTCCCTTTTCACTTGATTAACAATGAAAAAGTTAAAAATCGATATATCCAGATAGGAAAAAGAGAAAGCTGTTCTCAAAAGTATTAAAAATTACGATTTATCATCATTTTCCATCTATGAAATTCAGTTTGCTACAAATTTTCAAGTAAATACGTACATTTGAAAAATTCAGCTGTGTTTCTTTAACAATTTTATTAATTGTAACTGTACTGTCGGGGATTCTTAATCCAAGTACGCGAGAAACAAGCTTTGGTGGAATTAACAAAAAATACTCAAAAGGAACTGATGTTTTAAAGATGAAATAATTAACACAACGCAAATAAAGGTATTTATCATATATCGTGCATATATTTTTAATCGGTGTAACTAAGTAGGCTTTTTGGTTTTTATTTCGAAGTGGGAGCTTTAAATCACCCTGGAGGACTTCATTCACGTCACCTCCTTCTTGCAGTAGAAAATCAAATTTTTCTAGGTTATGCTAAGCTTACCCTATTTCCACCCAGTTCATCCAAATGGTATTTGTACAGTTTAGATCGTTAGACTGGCAGTCATTAAAATTCGTTTAAATAATGAATTATCATTTTATAGACGGTTGAAATTTGAAGGTCCGGCGTTCGGGCCTACTGCTCGACTGTCGATCTAACGGTCTGGAGTTTTGCTCGGTTTTGTCCAGATGTAACGTGAATTCACGTTTGAACCTCTTAAAAAGTCCTCCGACCAAGGCAACCCCCTCCCCTTCCGTAGGCAGATGTTCCTCGTGTAGGTTTGCGTTAACACAAAACACTGACGTTGGTTATCTATACATAACTTACATATTACTTTACCTTACTTCAATATTTTATTTTTCTTATATATTAGTCTAACATTTCTGAAGATAAAAATAACAAAAGCCCACAACAGTATCAGAAAATTAAACCTAACACTATAATTTGCGTAGCATCTGTGTTGCTCTGTTTTAATTATGGCATAAGAATATTTTTGGAATCGCGTGTTAATTTTTTTATTATTATTATTATTGTGTATAATCAAATCAACTCCGGAGACTGGCGAAAGTAGTTGTAAACCCAACTGGGGTCGACTGTCAAGTTTTCTACCGGAAAGTAGGAACTACAGAAAGTGGACGTAATTATTTCGTGAAGTGTTTTAAAATTGAAAAGACTGGAGCCGACAAAAGTACGACGAACTGTTAAAGACTAAGCCGTCCGTGGACAGACGTTGATTGAACTCTTGCATAGGTCGCTTGAGGTGATGCGCCGTAAATAAATGGGATCGAACAAGTTTCCGTTCTGAACCCTTATTACCGCCTCTCGTCCGACCCATTTTATCTTCAAGCAGTTGTCATCAGGATTCCGGAAGTTGTAGATTTAGGATATTGGACGCTTTATTTATTTATTTATTCTCTCTCTCTTCTTTCTTATTTTAATCTTATGTTAGACCTAAGACTATTACGACGTCCATGTTAGGGTTCCATCGTTTAAATCCATAAGATTAAAATTCTGCATCTTCCATATTTATTCATCATAATCTTAGCTGAATGGATCACTGGATTTAATATGAATTATATATATGTAAGAAAAATATTTGTTTCCTACCGTGCGGAGAACGGACACGCAGCTAGTATAATAATAATAAGCTTGCCTTAACGCTTTTATCTTAAAACGGCAATAATTACACAGGTGATAAGTTTCACTTGTTGCATTTTGTTCGTCTCTGTAAAAAATGTCGTTCACACTGAATTCTCTATTATCCGAGCTAATTAATGTTTCGGTTAACAGATAATCGAATAACGGCCCTGTAATCCTTAAATAAGCTTAAAATAGGCAAGTATTTACCCAAAGATTAAAAATAGGTTTTAAACCGAATATTTTATTAGAGTTTAATTAAAGTAAAAGTAATGAAAAACAATGTATATATGCATAGAAATTACAAACTAATAATTTTTTTTTTAATTTTTACGCCTTTTAAGACTGCACGGACATATCGACCTCTATACTAATATAATGATTTTTGAAAGGTATTTTTTTATATGCACGAAAAATCTATGAAAACCGATAAGGTGATTTTCAAACTGCTCACATAATGGGGAGTTTTGTATCTGTTGACAAATCTCTAAGTGCAAAAATTTCTTTAAAATATATCTATAAAAGTTCACACATTGATTCTAAATAACTAATATTCATGATTTTTATATAATTTATCTTCGAGTTCAGATCCACGTCATGTCTTTTGCTCCTTACGTCACTATTCTGTGAATGCTGCCTTTTCTGCCATTTTGAGAAAAAAAAAAAAAATTATGAAGAATATTTCAGTGATATTTGACAGCCATACGAAATTTTTGATATGTGACGTAATGTGGTTGCTTATGTTGTGAAATTTTTGGCAGTTCCATGAGCCGTGCGCTAAAACTGCTTCTAGTTTTTTTTTTTTTCTTACTTCGCATTAATCCTTTTTCTTTTAACTACCATCCATCAAAAATCTTTTAATTTCATGCTTGCATATTGGCATTTAGACAGTTATTAACGTGGTGTGCTGCTATGAATTATGTAACAGGTCGAAGTTCACTTCAGACCTTCAGCGCCGGATGCACAAACCATGAACTTAAAGGCCTATTTTCGTCCGTTAGGGTTTAACCCTTTGATGCACGGTCGTTACGCCGTGGAATCACCATATTTCAGCGCTTTCTCTGCCTGTTTCAAGAAAATAGGATTAAATGGTCCAGCGCTGAAAAAGTACACTACGGCTGCACTTTTTCAGCCTTGGCCAGTCTATCCAGTTGGTCTTCTATAATAATGGGAAAATACTTGCGCTTCAAAGGGTTAATTTGTGGCCTGCCGTTTCCTCTTTAAAATTTTTGCTCATAAAACTGACTTAAGCTGATGTCCAAATAATTAAATAAGTTATTTCCAATCGTAATTAAAAAATTACTTTTTTTTTTTTTTTTTTAAATAAGTTCCTACGAATGCAGCTGCGTGGGCCGAAAAGGTTTTGGGAGGCACAATATTTTGTTTTTCCGTGGGATTTGCCATTTGTTTGCTAAAAATTCGTAGCATAGATCCTCCAGGTCCGGGGCAGTTGTCCCCCCCCCCCCCCTCTCGGCGGGCCTGCCTTAATTGCGGACACAAGGTCTGAAAGGATTCGATCGATCCAGTAGTGTTATAGCCTAGACAAGAAACACACATTGGAACATTCCCCTTTTATGTTTGTATATCTCTCCAATTCTCTCGTTTCAAAATAAAACTAGTAAAATGAATGTATAGAGTTGCATCGAATTGACTTTTTTTTCGACCTCTCAGGGTGTCGCCTGTCCTCCTCTGTCGGATGAGCCCAGCTACAACACCATGGTGGAGTCGAGCGGCGGCAGTTGTCGGTGCGCTTGCCAAGACGACTTCCAGGAGGAGCCACAGTCGTCGGGGTGCTGCAGCCCGCAGGTCTTCACCTCCGTACTCCTGGGCATCCTGTCCTGCGTGCTTATGACGGGAGGGGTCTTCCTCGCCTTCCACAGGTAAGATCATAACTATAACTGAATAACGAGCCACTTTCTAATCCTTTAAGGCGCTGTGATCGTGCCGTGAAATCACTTAGTTACATCGCTTTCACTGTTAGTAGCAGACGCAAAAAAAAACATGGCTAAATAGCCCCAAAGCTGAAAAATTGCTGCCGTTGCCATTGCTCGATTTAACTACCAGCTACCGCAGGCAACAAAAGAGTTCGGTAACAAGTTGTCCGACTGTCTGTTTCATCGGCTCGTACTTGGAATTTTTTATTCGACGTCCATTTAACATCCGCTGAAACTTCATTCCGCAGCTCCCTAACCTCGGGAGAAAACTCAGCCAACTTCCTTCATACTCCTCGGTCTCAGGTATTTTTGGTCAGTCGAACCGAGGTTGGAATCGGATTTCGAAAAGACTGTTTAGAGATGGCGCTGTCTGTGGGGAAGGCGGGATGAAAGGAGATGCTGTTTCCTATAACATCGCTACCCCCCCCCTTCCCGTCGATTTGAAGAATTTAGCACTCCTATCTCCTTTATCTTCCATCCAATAAGAAGCCCCCCTTTTCATTCTGCTTGGCACTTGCCAGTATTTTTTTCGGGAGTGTCTTTCTAGCTTCGCTTGACACAGTGCAGTGTTTCGGGGCAAAATGTTGGGTGGCATATTCAAAAGTTTAACGGCTTACACAAGATAATATACCAACAAAAAACACTCTCAATTTAAAAAGCTCAGTAAATTATTTCTGTGTTTTTTTTTTTACTTAAAACAAACGTACTTTAGTTACTTGTTGAAATTTGTGCTGAACAGATAATGAAATTGCATGCTACTGTAATTGGATCTGAAGTAAGCAATTTATGATTTACAGCGACTTTGCAGCCCTTTTTAAAATAAAACATCAAATATTTAAAAAAATTCCATTACATATTTTCGAAAACCTATTTCTTTTTATAATATTGAAATTAAATGTGCGAGCGTTGCAAATTAACTAGTTTCTTATCTATTATCTTAAACTAGTATTTTGAGCATTTTAAAAGTACTTATATAACTCTGTATAGTTAAAGTCTCACTATAAATTTAATTATGTAACCGCTGAATTTCCTTGAAATAAACTGGGCCATTTTGAATTTATCGAAGAAGAATTTTCCCTTGTAAATACACATAATATCACAATATATTTTGTTAAATTTGTGACACTATATTTAATTATGTAATTAAATATATTCATAATGATTTACTTATGTTCAGCACAAGTTCCAATGTATAAACACAGAAATAATTTACTCGTCTGATATCTAAAATATTATTAGACTATAGATGCATGACTAAGGGCCGTATTCACCAAACTGTGAGTAGCCCGCCATCATCCGAGAGTTGGGAAACCTGCATTGCCGGTTTGACTCAGAGACAACTCGGAAACTGTATTCACCATCTTATTTCCGCCCAGGGTTACTTGACTCTGGGGTTGTCTCAGCCAGCTTTGAAAGCTCGTCTGTGATTGGTCAGAGTAATGATTCCATGAAGGGGGTGAACTAGGTTTAATGTTCGGGAGATCGAACCCAGCTCCCACCACACACACTTCCTTCATGATATTTAATTTGTTTTTATGCAAACTGCGCATTAAAATGTGAAAATTAATTTAAAAAAATAGACTGATTAAACATTTAATACAAAATTACATCCAATATTTTTTATAAATAAAATTTCATGTCTGTTATACTTTTTTCAAATTTAGGAATTTTCATATTTTTTAACACACAAAAATTAATTTATGCAGTTTTGATGTTTTTCTTTTTGAGATACTTTATATATTATACATAGAATATGTATGTGTTTAAAAAATTCTATGATACTGAAACATAGAATTGTTTTTTTTCTCACATTTGTGTGAAAAATTGTTAATTCGCTATTCCCAAGTACAGTACACTACAATCAGACAAAAATGTTTAACCCCTCAACAACACTTTTTTTTCCATCCTTTACACATAAATGATTAATCTCTTCAATGTAAATATTTTTATCCCGCCTTTTCTTACAAAAAAAAAAAAAAAAAAAAAAAAGCGCGGGCGTAGTAGATCCACAGTGCTCTGGCCAAATCGCCCCTCATCTGTGGAACAATAGAGACAAGAAAATAAATAGGAAAGATCAGAATTTACTTACTTATTTTCAACACAAAAAATAATTAAGAATAAAAAAGCGTTCAAATCAGAAAAAAGAGGGAATGGAAAAGCAAACCAAGATAAGTCCGACAGATGGCGCCTGCAGTCTCTACGGCAAAAAAAGTACAGTCATTCTCGAGAGTTTTTGGAAACATTGTACAAAGATTTTTTATCACTTTTGGCGGCTTTTATAGCTTGATGGGTGGTTTTCACAGCAGTTTCCGTCTGTTAAAGCACAAAATATTTAAGTATTAGCAAATTTTTGGGATTTTCCAAACCTATAAAAAACAACCCTCATATCCGCCATTTATAACCCCGAGTCAACTCTCCGATTTTGCGGGGTTAGAATCTGCACCTGGAGTCAGGGTCAATTCTTGGGGTAACCCCTGATTTTGGAGTTGTGAATACCATTTTCTCACTAACCCTTGAAGTAGCTCGCTTTGCTGGGTTAACTCTAGGGTTTAAAGTTTGGTGAATACGGCCCTTTATATTACATATTTATTTCTTATTTAATAAGAAAAGATTTAAAGAGAGCTAGATATATCTTAAATACTATAAAAAATGAATGGGCGAATAAAAAATTAGGTAAATTGTGTAATTTAGCATACTACATAAGGTTTTTAATGGGTGTTAAAATTTACTACGTTTTGAAAATATAACTGCTAATTAATATCTTTATTTGAAATTTTAGAAATAAATTATCCAAATTAAAAACCTCTTTCTTCATCAATTCGAAGTGGAAACTTTCAATAGTATAGCTCCTTAAAAACGTCCCTAAAGCAATAGATATAATCTCGGCTGAGTCAGGATAAAAGAGCAAATTGTCGGGGAATCCTCGAGAAATCGTCCGGAGACTCACTGAATCTCTCCGGAGCAGACAGCCCAGGGACCGTCACCCGATCGGACATCCCCAACCTTCAACGGAAGTCCTGCGCCGAGGTCAGACGGGTGAAATCGAGGTCGTGTGAAGACAGTTGGCCGAGATGAGGCCGGGGATTTCTTGCTGCTTACTCGGCTGTCCCATCGGGAGCCACAGTGTCAAAGAAGTTTTATGACATCTGTCTGTGCCGCCATCTCCTTTGTGACTCGCGATGGGAGATTGGATCGACCTCCCTGTTGCTGTTAGTTAAATCGAGCAGTGTCAGCGGTTGCACTTTTTCAACGCTTTGTAGTTTCTCCAGTTGTTCTTCTATATCGATGTGAAAATCGTGTCGATCTTCCCCAGCCGGCATCTTCTTGTGCTCCCCTGAATGCTCCTCACTGGTGGATCAATACTTAAGGAGAGGAATCAACATACTAAAAAAATAGTTTCAAAAAATCAGACACCAGAAGACTGACTAGCGCGGCTTCGGATAACCTGCCGGTGATGGAGCTAGTGATTTCGCGGAATTGACGTCACGCATGCTAAAGAAATAAATATCTGGTACTGAATGAAATTTTAAGTGTTCCGAAAGCGCCAGTAAGTTAATGTTCCATTTGTTCTATATTTATGTATTTTCATTTTCAGAGTCCTAAGAACTGTAGAAATGAGCTCAGTTTTATTTGATTCTTGAATTTAACAACTTGAATGGAAGCAAGATTCCTTTACACCAAAACTAGTAATGTTAAAAATGGAGTATGAAAAGAATTATTTTCCTTCCCGAAGATTGCTTTTTACATTCACAGATCGTGAAATACAGCCACACTTGCGTTAATCAGAGTCCTGGTATCTGATTTTTTGAGGCAGTTTTCGTAAGCTTTTGCCCCATAGATGATGCCAATCGTCAATGCTTAAGTATTGATCCGTCGTTACACTGTTAAACTCCATGTACTTGTCGGTCTTTAAATGTGCCCATTTCTTTCCTTTCAGATGGGATCCGATGTGGCTGATGGTTTCGGGAGTGGGAGTGGTTCTCATCCTGATCGGGACCATACTGCACTGCTGCAACAACCTCTCCCAGCAGAGACCGAAGAGGCACTCCTCGTCCGCGGGCAAAGGTTGCTGCCCCCCGCGCCCTCCCGACCACAACGGACACATGATCGCCAACAGCGGAAGCCTCACCGAGCAACTCCTGCCCCTCAGCAATGCCAGGTGAGATTCACTTGAATATGCAATCTGATGTGGACACTAGAGATGAGACGGGCCCGAACCGGGCTCAGGCTCTGTAATTCACAATTGTGTGCGGGCTCGAGCTCGTGAAAAATTTCTCCTTTATTGAACATACTGCTTGAAATAGGTTTTAAAAAGTGATTCATGAGGAAAATAAAAGTACTTAAAAAAAATAAATAAATAAACGAATAAAAATAGCGGCACGGGCGCCTAGCAGGTGCGTGAAGCTCTTTGGTTATTTTAGAACGGCGGTTTATATTCCTTAGTCATGAGATCCGACATTTTTTGATAAAGGATGTATACAAAGAATTAGAAAGTGCATTGGGAGTTTGCAACTATATTTGTCTTTAATTTGCACAAACGGCAAAATTTATTGTATTCTATCAATGAAGTAATTGAATTTTTTTATCTTTAGCTGAAATTTCGGGCTCGGGCTCCGACTTAAATAATATTGCTCGGGCTCGGATGAAAAGTCCTCGGGCTCGGGCTTCAAAAAATGAGCCTGAACTCATGTCTAGTGGACACCACAATGGCTTACTTCCTTGTTACCGTAGAGGAGGAGTAAGTAAAGAAAGCAACTGTAACCCTGAATGAAACAAGCATATGTCATGTGACTAATGAAAATAATGCTGCAAAAACAATTTCATTATTTCCTTCGTATCCCTTTTATTTTCTATAGAAATCAAAGGGTTGATTTTGTGAAACAGTAAATAGCCGAATCCGTCAATTTTTCTGTTATCCTAATTTCAACTTTTCCCGGAAAATACAATAGGACGCTTTGACCTGATATAGTGCTCTCTTGATAATCCGGCTGTTAGCTATGCCGGCACGTTCAAGAATCCGGCTCTCTTGGGAAACGCATGACGTATTGTCTTCCGACCCGAATGTAAACAAGCATGCCCGCTCTTGTTCCTCCCTCCCTCTTTCATCATTGTTTTCCAGTTTACCTAATGTATTTTGTAGTGTATCTATCTAGTGAACTACAATGACGACCCAGCTGGTGCCCATGACTTTACATTTGCTTCAAAAACAAAAGATCTTTATAATCTAGAATCTTTCGATAATCCGAAAAGCGTAGGCAATTTTTGGAAAAGGAGCTTCCTAAATTTTACAACATTGGAGCCCTTGTAAAACTCAACCCGGTTCTGAAATGCGATTCCAAAATATCTCAAAATTGCAGAGGACTATATCTTAATGCATTTTAAGTTTTACATTCAGTTTCACGAAATCAAAAAACTGCCTTGGTTTTTAATCTCTCTTGACCATCGCACCGCACTTTAATGTTATTGTATTTTTTTCTCGAATTGTTCCTCTATAAAACATTTCATTGCCCCCCAAAGAACGACCTAGAAACAAACCCAAAACCGGATTTGATTATAGAGTGATAACTTCGTGAACTCTCTTTTGACTTCGAGAGCTTTAGGACCCATGTCAGAGTCTGGGATGACCCAATTTAATTCTTATAGGTGACGAGGTGTGTCTGCTTCCTTCGTGTACCTGACCCGAGGTCCGCAATCCTTTCCCAGAAGACCGTGTAGAAAATGAGTGAATCCTCAATATAACATCCTGACATGTTTTATCGGATAATATTTACCAGTATCGTTACAATTTTTACTTTGTTTCCGATCAAAGTTTTTTTTTCCCTTGATGACCAAGGACTGATTTATGGCAGGACATTCGGGGCACTCGTCCAGGCTCCCCAATAACTCTCCAGGTAGAATCAAAATATCTACTAAAATGAACATTCCAAATACTATCAGGGGTCGATGCAGACTAAAATTGGGTCCGTTTTGCAACCCCTTCACAAAATTACAATCGATTAAAACGGCCCTTCATTGGCCTATTACCCAACATTTTAATCTGTTTTATCAATTATTTTAACTAAAAAAGTGACTTTTGTTAAAAATTAGTATGAAAATTCACAAAAATAAGTGTCGAAATTCACAAAAGTAAGCAATTTTCACAAAAATGGGAGGGACCCTGGGGGAAAATTCCTGGATCGACCCCTGACTATAAAGAATTGATTTCCACCTGAAAATCAAAGTAAAATGGGTGATTTATGAAAATTACTCAACAATTTTAATTTAATAGACTTACATTTATTTTCTTATTTATGAAGTTAGTTTCAATTTATGTAAAAATGTATAAATTTAATAGTACCGGATGGTGATAGCTAATAAGTTCGTGAAAAGCTTCTTGTCAATTAATCTTTCACAGATTTTTAAGTTTTAGAAAGAGGAAAATAATTTTTTTTTCTTTTCTTGTCTGTAACAGATCGCGTACCTCATTTTTTACTATCGACAATTTCCAAGGTAGATAAGAATTTAATTCATTTGAAACATTTTGTGCATTTAAAATAAAATGTGCGTGCTTGATTTTTAAAACGCGTAAATCAGTTTAAATAATATTCTACAAATTTTTTTATAAAAGGGCCAGGGGGCAGAGGTATCTGTGATCCAGCCCCCAACTGTGTAAGTCGGTCCTGCTTGGCAAATTGATGTTCATAGTATATGAATTAAACCGACAAATCTACTGGATGACTGAAATATAACCACAATTCTACTTTCACATGGATTTGTTTCCCCGAATTGTTACGTGAGCAGTCTTATGATGGCTAACATTTTAAAAAGTTCGGAGTGCGGTTTCAGGAACGGCCCGGCATTCTGAGATTTTGGGGCCCTAACCAGGTATCGGGTTAGGTCAATGTACCCAGATTTTGAAATAAGAGAATGCTCTCTCTGTGGTAGATTGCTTCCTCCTCCCCCCCCCCTTCCCCCAGTCTTTCCCTGTGTTCTTTCCTTTTCCCCTAACTTAGAATTCTTATGCCATTTTATTGCTTAGTATAAAAGATTTCAAATTCAAAGAATGTGAAGTTGGCTGAATAACCAGAGCCTTCTTTCTCTTGCAATGGCGATTAAAGCTTCAATTTTATGCATCTCTCAACAAACTTATACTAAAGACTTAAATTTATGGGTCACATATAATCAATTTGTCTTGTATTTTATAAGAGGTCGATTAACTTAATAATCGCTGTTTGTTGCTTCTTCGGAAATGTATTTTCGGTGACTATTGCTCATGTGTGACTGGTGTACCTTGAAACTATTGATGGAAAGTTTACTATAGCATTTATTATGAGCATAATATTTACTTTCGCTCTCATTTAAGAATATATTGCTTTATAGTTTGGTGAGGGGCATAGCCGGGAGGGGATATAGGGATAGATCCTCTCCTTCCAAGAAATTGTCGGTTCAATTAGCATAAGCTTTTTTTTTTTTTTTTCTCGTTGTGCAGAAATTTCGTTTATTAGTATATTTCATATCCCCCTTTCCGAAAACATTTCCTGGTTACGCCCTTGGAAATAAGTTGCATTTACCAGCTGATTTAATCCGTGCAGCGATTAAATCAGCTAATCAATTCTGACAATGTTTCCTCTTCGAAAATTTGTAACTCTTTAGAATTGTAACGGATTTTAATACTTCGTTCTACGATAGGCATTCACTAAGATCGTACGTGAATTTCAGAATTCATGGCAAACATAGGGATTCAACCTGGATTCCAATCACTACGCCCATATGGTATCTGGCTCTACGTCAAAAAATCTCGAATCGTATTAATTGTGCTTACCATCATCAATTTTGTGAGTTTTTTGATAATGAGTAATATTTGTATAAATTGTTTTTAAGGAGTTAGTTACATACCTATAGTTGCTGAAAATAGCATACATAGTTGCTGAAAATTGCATCCATTGTTGTTTGGCCCCTAGCAGTGAAATGTTTTGGATGAGTGCGTATTGGAAAATCTAAAGTATCCATTTCAGTAGTTATGAAATCGGATCCTTGATCGGAATTGAATTCTATGTTGAAATCTCCTACTAAAACAGTCTTACAATCCTCCTCCTTCAGTAACGTTTCGAATACAGCGTCTAATTTATCTTCATAAGAAATTCGATAACTAGCGTATGTAACTGCAAATCTCACTTTATCTAAAATATACGCAATGACCATTTGAACACCCTTGCATTGGCGGCCCGTGGTCAAAAATGTTAGTGCAGCCGGAAGCATATGAGTGCCCCCCCTTTCCTCCGGAGAGGATTGGAAAATCTTTGTTACTGAATTCGAAAGCTGGCGGATTAAACCCTCACCGAGGGGGGGGGGGGGAATTGCATAAAAAATGTCAGAGATCCTATTTTACTTCCATAAAATGGACATAAATTTCAACCAGCCGCTCTTATCCTCAAAATTGCATTAATCCGTGTCTGATTCGAAGTTTCCTTAGAATTTTCTTTTGTAACAATAACTTGAGAAGAAAAGAAAAAAAACAGAAAACTTACTTATTTTTTATAAGTCAAATCAATCCTCCTTTCTTTTAAACATGCGAATCGGTCAGTGATGTCCCCATAAAAAGGCGTTGATTCAGATATCGATAATTTTAAAAGCTATCTAAATTTTCTCGCTCGCCATATCCTCTAAATGCCAGTTCTTGCTTACTTAAAAACAATACTGCTTTGATGAGTAATTATCCATTCATAAGCGTCTATTCAAGCTTACCTTCTTGATAAATTCAGCAATATAAAGTCGAGAGTTTTCCAAACATATATTCTCCTTCCTCCCTCACTTCTCGTCCGAGCCTCCTTGGTCCGAGCCAATCAGTTAGTCGAGTTCTCAAGTTCAGCCGCCGTTAGAAAATCTTTCATGGACTGTATCAGCTGCATACTCCCTATGCCGTAGAGGCTGCTTACGTAGTCGTTGTCATGGCAACGGTGCTGCCAATTTTCTTCTCAGCGCTCTGGGCTGAACCAAAGATTTTCCCAATTGAATTGCGGGAAGATTAAAGTGCTCTTTTTCTGAATGAGCGATCCGGCCACAATACTTTTTTTTTTTTTTCCGGAGATTTTTTTTTAATTTATCTTAGGAATTCCACAATTCTAATCTGAATTTAGGAAAATTAGTAGAATAAATTATTTAAAGTATGTGCTGATAATTTCAAGTGCAGCCCGGCTGTACTTGCTGTATCCCACGAGCCGCCACTGCGTAGGGTAATATATAGTATTGATGTCCACATTTGTTATTCTTATACCTCACGCATGTCGACTAAATGAATAAACTACATGGTAAATTATGACACCGATTTCCATGTTTAAACTCATTCTAGTATTGGCTATTCAAATCAAATAAACCCGGGTTTTTATTATTTTTTTTATTAATTATGGCAAATATAAATAATATAAGGTAAATTCACAAAATCGATATACATTAAAATCGGAATAAATGCAAATCATTTTGCATTTAATGATAAATTGCTTCTCGGTATACACTACTGTGTAGCACGTATTCCTTGTTTCTCTTCAGAAACAAGCGTCAGTGAATATTGAAAACCTGGATATTTGATATTCTTTTTCCCCTTTTGCAGATCTGTGAGCCAGTTGTCCCTGAATATGCTTCCGGGCTATTTTCCTCCAGTCGTGACTGCCTATGGAATCGAACAACATTCCGCCGTGGTTCACAACATAAACAGACTCGTTCAGCAGCAGCAACAACAACAGCAGCAGCAACAACAACAACAACAACAGCAACCTCTCAGTCCGAGTTCAGTCTGTCCGTCTTCTGTAAGCACCGCTGCTGGGAAGAGCTTCATTGTACTGTCCTTGCCAAGTGATACTCCAGCCGCTAACATTCAGAATCTGGTGGCAACGATATACCAACTGGATGGGAGGTGAGTTTTAGCATTTTGTAATCCTATACCACCTTATTCGCGGGTTCTCAAACTTTTATTTTTCGGTTGTAGCACTGTATTACCCATACCACTGTAAAGTTGTACACCGCAGAAAGACATGAGAATACTAGAAAGGTTCTTACTCAGGAAAGGCATAAATAGTCTCTTCCACAAAAGTCTTAAACCTTAAAAAAAAATCTTTTTAATTGAATCAAAAATGGTAAAGTAGGCCGAACCCATGGGTTATAAAATACTTTCCGGTTTTATTTTTTATTTTATTTAGGTTTAACCTTAACCCATTCTTTCCCTTAGTCTGAAAGACACGACGGCAGAGATCCCTCTTCTGTTTCCATCGTTGAATTCCGCCATACATATTTACATATCCCGCTGTGCAAGATTGCTCGAGCGGGGGATCCGGGAGGGCACATGTCCCCTTCTCGGGATAAGATATTCACGCCATATTTGGTAAAGAAATTTCTATGAACAATTTGGGGGCCCTATACAAATGTGGGAGCCTCGATTGAATGCCCGAATTCCCCATGCAATAATCCGGCCCTGATCACCTACAAAACTCTCTTGCAAAATAATTGAGAATGGCGTGCACAGTGTATGTGTTTCTATTTCTCGAAGGTAATCAAAAAGTAAAGCAGTTCTTATACTTTGAAAGCGTCCTGCCTGTACCGAGAAAACTCTGCAGATAATTCCATTGCTCCAGTAGTTTGACCTCATCTCTCTTTTATCGTTTTCCTCTCTTCTGGCGACTCAGCCGCTTTCAATTAAAACAATGTCGCTTATCGGCTAATAGTTTACTAAGAAATGTTTCGGTTTGCTTCCTTAGCAAAGGTTACGTCCTTGGTATAAGAAATAACGTCAAACTGCATTCACACGAAAACTGAAAGATTGCTTCCGTTTCCATGTTACTCTCCGTATCATAACCTAACATAAACAGTCCAGCGGGAGACTAAATACGATGGGGACCTGGGTTGGAAAATGGAATTCTTAAAAGGGTTTTATATTATTCCAGGGGCTCCATTGCAAGTCTGTGATAAATGTTTGTTTTAAAATTGGTATTCAATTTTTGAGGATTAAATCAGATAATCAAAACCGGTGGTGTAACGGTTAGCAGGTCCATATTCGATTTCTAGACTGGGAAAGATAGACTCGGCCTTTCGTCTCGAGTAGATCGATAAAATGAGGAGGGGTGGGGCATCCTCTTGCCCCTAGTAAGTTACGCCAATGCTCTCTTAGATTTTAAATTTCCTTGAAATTAAAATCAAAACTTCAGTACTACATTGGCTTTAACATGTTCAATCACATTATTGGAGTTGGGCAGTATCGCAAATGCTTGTATTTGAAATACATTTTCAAAATACATTTGTATCTTATATTTTGTATTTTCACTCGTAAAAACAAAGTATTTTGAAAGTGTATTTTCCATTTTCAAAATACATTTTATATTCTGACATTAAATTAATCGTAACACCATATATTGCTCAGATAGCATGTGCGAATGAAAATCATAAAATTACTATTTACTTTTCCTTCTCTCTTGATTTAATTTATGAGCTGCACCAAAACTACACTTCGCACTGTATGTAACTGAAGAAGTGTTAGGATCTTTTGTGATCTTTAGATTTAACTAAACACACAGGAAAGGGAAAGGAAAGCCTTTCATACTTCTGCCCCTGTATGTTTGGTCTAGGAATGTTTCTAGATTTACAATGTAAATGAAGTCAAAAGTAGTATAAACATATTTGAGTAGTATTTATTGGATTTTTAAGGGAATTTATAAACACTTTGAAATGTGTTGCTAAGTTCCAGAAAAATACTACTATCAGTATTTATACAGTAATATAATGGGTTATTGTGGTTGAGAGGCAAAGCTATACTACGACTATCTGCCTACGGGGGTAGATGCCTTGTGTGGAGGAATTTTAGGGGATTTTTTTTAAGGCGTATTCGAATTACATCTGGAGTAAAACACCCCAGTCTCCAGACAATTACATCGACAATCGTCTGGAGCTTCGCGTAATAGGATAGGATGTGAATCAAACTTCCATTCTAGATTTTGAAACCTGTTGTGCAATTCTGAATGGAAAACGTTTCCCAATTTTTTCTGTGAATGGATGAGAAAAAGTTAGGCGCAACTTCAATTATGGAATCTGAAAACTGGGATAATATGCAGAACATTTAAATCTACGATAAATTTTAAAACTCGCTAAAGTTAAAACTTAAATTTCGTAATACTAGTTTGAGATTTAGCCGAGTGTTTATGTATGTTCAAACGTTTAACCGAAATCAATAAATAATAGATATTATACACAAAGTTTTATTTTACACACTGTGACTTTTGGGAATCAATGTTTTTTATAAACGATTTTGAAAAAAACTAGTATTCATTGTTCACATTCTGAAATTGTACTGTTTTCATTGCGTTTTGAGTATTAATGCAATTCCTCAGAAATGGTCTGTTTCGAATCTTATTGCTATACTTTGAAAGATACAGTCTTAAAAAAACAAATGGTAAGTTTTCTTTAACACAACTATTAAGACTGCTTTTGTTATTCTCATTAAAATAAAATGGGATTTTCGATAAAAAATTTAGCTTCTTCTCCATTCAAATCTTTTAAAATTTTTACATGTATTTTGTGTCTATTTTGAAAATACAGTAGAACCTCGATCTATCGTTTTTCAGGGGGTGAGTAGTAAAAAACGATGCATGCGGGAAAACGACGAATGCGGGTTAAAGTCAAAATACGAAGAAAACAGTATTTATGAATACACACAATATATACAGCATACCAAAAATTCTAAATTTGTTACCACACTGTAAAAGAAACAAATTGAAGCTGTGTAGAAATTAAGTGATACTTATTTTTTAAAAATCAGTAATTTTACAATGGATTTTTCATTAATCTTTTAATTAAACAAAATTTTCAAGATTTGCAAATTTTTTTTTTTTTTGTCTTTTATGTGTATTCATGTTCGTATATAAAAGTCACACAATTTTAAAAACCGTTATTGCGTAGGATAAACTAGGCACTAGTGTTGGCCCAGTCTCATCGGCATGCATATTATTCTCAGCTTCTTCGCGAATATTTTCATTTTTTGCATCACATTTCTTCCTTTCTAAGGTACTGCACGTTGTTGCTTCTGAATTAATGGAAATATAATCCCTACATTTCATACCATACTCATCCCTGCTAGATGTAAGAGCTCTTCATCTATACCATTATCAACCCAAGATATCATACCAGGAAGTAATTAAATTTGTAAGCCATATTGATCCACTTGATCTTCAATTTCATTTCGGTCAGAAAAAACATTTTACAACGATGAATACGGGAAAGCGAATTTTTGACGAACGATATATGCGGGTTTTGTTAACGTTATTTGAATACAGTTTGTGCAGGGACCCTAGAAATAAAACGATCCATACGGAAAAACGGTGAATGCGGGAACGATAGATCGGGGTTCCACTGTAGATGTATTTTATTGTATCGAAAATACATTTTCGATGTATTTTGCCCATCACTGCAAATGCACAGCCAGTGCCGACACATGACTCTCCTTTTGAGTGCATTGTTGCTTCCCTTCACCCTGCCACGAGTGTTGTTTGGACTGGAACGGTGGAAGCGCCAATACGACCGCGTTGGAAAGTGTTTCATAATTCATGCCGCCCGGTTTGATTGATCTCACTTCCTTCTGCGATTGGAAAAAAGGGTCCAGAGAATTGGATTCTCTCCATCTTGTTACTTTGTGAGGTTTCTCGGAATCATGATGGAAGTCCTTGGAAGGCAATCTGAGCTTTTTAAGTGCAGTCTTCTGCACAGATCCACTTCCTTTCAATTCAGATTTTTTTTTAACTTTTGTTCAGCGACCGCCTGTTCATTTACCGCATCTCGGAATCAGCCACCTCAATTGGATTCTCACGAATGAAAAAATAAAATAAGCACGTGATCTTTTTCCTCCCTAATCATTAGTATTCACATAAACAAGGGCTTCGCGCTTTATTTATTGTAATTTAAACCTCGTGACTTTATAAGGGTTAAAAGCAAAGAGCGTTCCTGCCATTGTTTAATATTTTTACCGTCATCCTGGACATTCTAAACCTTTTATCATCCAAGACCAATTGAGTCAACATGAAGACCGAGACAGTATAAACATACATATTTACACGTGCATAAAACGTACAACAATTGAAGATGAGTGGATGAGCATGTTAAGAGATACTTTAGTTAAATCTAAGGTAATCGACTGTAAATTTACTAGAATGTCCATTTTTTAGTCACCGTACATAAGATGCATTACTGACAACCGCAAGTACTGATAATGACTTTTGAACATACTGGTTCTGCCCAGGGGCGTAGCCAGAAATTTTTCATGGGGGGATTACGACTACAACAACTCATATATGCATACGTGTGTGTGATAATGTAGTGAAGAATATACATTTTGTATGGCAAAAATTTCTCATGGGGGGGGGGGGGGTTATTACGCCCCTGGTTCTGCCAGTTCTTATTGCAATCCGGTTAGAAGGTTTTTATGTACACTGATTTTTTTCTTAAAATGGCATTCCAGTAATTTTCACAGTTCATTATCACAAATTTACTAAATTGTCCCTTAACATGTTTATACCACTCATCTATTCAATTAATTGTGTATACTGGCCATCTATGTATTTTTATACATATGCGTCACACAAACACATTTCTTCTATAGACATATTTCTATCAGTACATGATATAAGGGGGCCTGAAACATCGCAGGGCCGTATTTCCGAATAGACCAGTGTTGGCCACGGCCTAGGGCGGCATTTATTTTATTTTTACTTTTTAGTCCTAATGTAGCTGATGCAGACGTCCTTTCACCAATCCAAATAAAAAAGTATTTATCCGTGAATGCAGGGGCGTAACCTAGGGGGGGGGGGGGGGTCATAACACCCCCATGAGGAATTTTTTGCCATACAAAATTTATATTATTCACTCCCTTATCGCACACACGTATCCATATATGTGAGTTGCAGTAGTCGTAACCCCCCCCCCCAATTAAAAATTTCTGGCTACGCCACTGCGTGAATGCATTTATTTCTTCGAGACTGGTCACTTTCTATGTCATAAGTCACTTGGCCGGGTGAATGACTATTGATCTCGCCCCTGCAATATACCATGAACATGACTTACTGTGTACTTAATGTGTTCAAAAGTCAACCTTTATAGAAACATTGAACCACTTCCGGAAGGAAAAAAAGAAAAAATCCTAGTTATGGCCCTTTCAATTTAAGTAGATGTTTTTCTCTAGAATACATATTTTAAACTGACAATGCATTAATAGTATGCAAAGAAAGATAAAAGTAAGAGGAGCATGCTGGGGGTGGCCGATTTTAATTTTGCCTGTGGGCTGGCTGCATGGACTGAAATGCGGCCTTGTGCCTTGTCTTTTTTTTCCCCCATAATCAGGCTTTTTTTATGTGTAATAAATACAATAACCGTTTTTATTATATTATTCAATTTCATTGTCTAAAATTTTATGAATTTTAAAGGTTTATTATTTGAGTTACAACTAATATCTCAATGCAAATTTCATTTGTCACAGTGCCAAATTTCATTTGCAAGTCGAGACTTGAATTGTTGCCAAACTAAAACAACTAAAAAATTATGTCTAAAAACAATTCATACGCTGCTATATGTAATTTTACCGCACTTTTGCACATTAACTGAGTAGAACTACATGTTCAACGTGCATTTACAATTACATGCTAGACAGGAATATTACATCTATTAGAAGTTTGGCTTCATCATACAACACGAATGAGAGAAACATAAATAATAGTTTTTAAATGTTCACGCTTCTATATATCGGACTTAAAGAGATCTCAGTGCAGTAAATCGCGATGGATGTATGAGGTTGGTGTGCTTTTATCTCTTACAGGAAGGAAAGAGGCCCCAGCTTTCGAAAGGGATTTTTGTCACTCAGGATATGCCACATTAGCAGCTGGAACAGAGCTTGAGAAAAAATGATGCAGCCTTAATAATTATCCCGTAAGTTTCATAACGAGTAGTGAAACAATTAAAAAAAATCTGAAAGAGGCAACTGCTTTCTGCCTGTTGATAGCTAATATATAGGAATTTAATTATTACTGGCAAATCGGAATGCAGTTGAAAATGGAGGACTTGCATATCACTCCATTTATGTTTTCATTTCTAACTTTCTGGTTTAAAGAAAAAAAAGGAATTGTAAAATTAGTTCCGCTCCGGATCTGGATTACAAGAAATCGACCCCCAAGCTGAAATTTGTTTAAGGCTCCCTTTTCAGTGACACATAACTGAAGAGACTTCTTTTCTGTGCCCAACGTTGCTCAAACCCTTCACTGGATATTAAGTGGGAAATAAGGATAGGTTTGTAATCCACAATTGCATCGTAAATATCGTCTTAAAAGCCTGATCATTAACTTTTTATGTATGTACATGTGCCTGTGTAATAACCTTAGTTTTCCTCCTGTAATACAACTTTTCTTCTTTCTCCCACAGCACATTAGAACCAACTGCTAACGAATCGGTTCCGAACCTCACTCCTCCGATTATCCTGAAACCGAATCCGCCAGTTCCTCTTATCCTGAAAAATGCCGAGGTGCAAACTTCGAGCATGTGGCCATCATCTCCTGCAACGGCCGTTGCATCTACCAGCGGAGTGAATCTTGTCGCTGCCCTCTCTCCTTCGAGTGACGCAAACAGCGGGCAGCCCTCCTCGTCCCAAGCTGTCGCTGTTTCGACCGCGACTTGTGGCTCCACGCAGACGGAAGATATCCTCCCTGTGCCTGAAAGCATCAACCTGATGGATTGCTCAACGGACATCGCTCCCATCTGTGATAACTCAGCAAGCACTTGTGATAATATCCAACCTACAGACAATAACAGTGCCTTGGTCAACATTCCTCCGACCTGTTCAAACAGTGGTGCGAATCTTCTGGACATAACCCCGACACCAGAATGCGCGAGCGACGTGCTTGTGGATATCCCGGAAGCGCCCGCGGAAGACCTGTTGTCTCCTTCCGTTGTGAATCTTCTTGTCGAACCGGCACCGGCTCCCAACGGTCCGCTCGACTGCCCCGAAGTTCTCGTAGACATTTTAGATACCCCGAGCGGTTGCACCAGCGACAATACCACGGCTCCTCTGCTAGTGGAAAGCATGGTGAACAGTAACGTCCAACAGACTGAAACAGTTTCCGAAGCAACTGACGGTGCTGCGGCGATGCCGACAGCGGACATTTTACTCGAAGTGCCTGAAAGTACGAACTCGAATCTGCAGAATTTGAGCCCCGAACTGTTGGCGAGCACCAGCAATCTCTCTGCTGCGGACACTGAAATCGACGATGGGGAACTCTTGGACAGATCGTCTCCACCGCCCAGTTACGAAGACGTAACTCTGGAGGGAGAGAACGTCGGTGCTTTTGGTTTAGCGTACGGGACTATTTAAAACTTAATTTATAATTTTAACCTGTTTCTCCTCCCTTGCTGGACAAGATTTTATATTTTATACAAATCAATAAAAAATATGAAATCGAGAATTGTTTACTTCCTTTTTTTTCCTTTTGTTATGCTGGTATGTTCTTTTTTCTATGCAACATGTTAGTTCTTGCAGCCCATGCTATATTGTTAATATCCATGTCTTACTGTCTGCAATGAAAACTCCGACAGTTTAACAGTATATAATTACCACTGAAATAGGATTATTAATCGATCCCATTTAACGGTTTGATTTAATATTGTTTTTTAATTCTTGTCCATGTTGACCACGTCACTGTTCGACTTTCAAATTCGTTTAAACTTTTTTTAAGTCATATCGAAGATGTTTAAAAGTTGAACGAACAGTAGGTTGTGTTAATAGTAATAAATCATAAAATTTAAAACCTTAAAAAAAACACAATGCATTAAAATATTCTTTACTGAAAATGTTTTGTAGTCGTCTCGCAATATCGCGCACCGATTTTTTGCGGCTTCACTCTAGATCGCAGAATTTCAAAAGCGTAAGGGAAATTATATTCCATGCGCGAGTTTTTCTAGTTTCCGATTTCTCGTCGATTACTGATTTTGATAATTTAAACTTTCTTTTTCTATTCAGGCGTATTTCGTTTGCCTTCAGAAGAGCAGTAAGATTGTTCTTCTTTCCTGAGCAGTACATCTCTTTATTTTAATTCCTTCAGCATTTAATAGTCTTTGATATTTTCATAGTTAGTGGTTGTGTGTAACAACTCTTTGCGTGCAGTAATAATTCGATATTTGTAATGTCATTAACTAATACGTATATAATTCATATTTTGTGAAATATTGTTTTAAAAAAAACTTATTTTGATCATAAACAGGTTTTCTGTGTCCTAACTACGAAAACATTTTCGATTTCTAGAATTCTACTTCCGAGGAATTCAAGTTATAGGCCGATAATACAGTTCTAAGTAGCACACAGTTTCATGTCCTTTTTTTTTTAAGGAACGCAGAACGGCTAAGGGGATCAACAACGTTTAAGAGAACACCAGTGAAGAATAATGCCGCTGGTTGGTTTGACGTACCGTCTCGGTTTTTATCAGAGCCAATCTGCTACATCATTCTTTATTGGTATTGTTGCAGAAATACTCTGCTTGTTTCTGGGGTTCGTCGTTCTAAAGTCCAGTTGGTGTAGAAAGTTCTAGTAAAAAGTCCACTGGTCAGGATGGAACACAACTTTATTGCTTCTAGAACTTCGTAGAACAATCAGCTGTACAAAATTCACAAGCACAATTAAACAGTAATGTGCTTTTAACAGTCCGCTTAGATCAGAAGCTCTCACAAAGGCTGTATTTCTCACACAAAATAAAACACTTTCACTGGCAAAAATTCAGTGAAAATATACGAGAGATAACACTAACAGTCTATAAAGATTCAGCAATCAAGAATTTGCACGCAACATTTCAATTCAAAGCTTCATAAACAGAGCGAAACACCGCTCCTATCACAGGGCAAAGCAAGCGTACTCACTCTCTCAAAGCTTGATCAATACTGAACTGGGGCTCTCTCTACACTCGTATTTATAGCTGGCGCAGAAGCCACGAGAAACTTCCAGAAGAGTCTATTTCTCGAGGATTCCACATAATGCGGGAATTTTGATTACGTCATAGAAGAGAAATGTTAGGTCAGTATGTGATTTTAATGCAGTAAAAGCAGCTTTACAGGCCCCATAGGGAAAATCGCGCCAAATGACCAAAATGTCGCCAAGCTTGTCGACTTTTGGAGAAATATCGTACATTTGACGCCAAAAATAAGTCCCCAAAGGTGAAGAGATCGAGGCCCTAGGACTAATATTTCTCGAGATTTCTAGAAAAGCCATAGAAAAACAAGGGGAAAACCGAAACCCCCGTATCTCCGGTTCTAGTGGACCGATTTTGATGCAACAAAAAGCAAAATTTAACTGTTTGAAACGTAGAATACGAATTTTAAATTATTTTAAGCCTTAGAACAGCGGGTTGCCCCGAAAATTCGTAACAGTATTCTGTTGCTTTGTTCTTCATTCTGTCTGTTGTCGACAAGTAGATTACGGCCGTTGTGGAAACAGTTACAACGGATGCTGGAGAAAAAAAATATTTGACCCTATACTGAAGAAAAATTTTCTGCGATTTAATTTTAACATATTTGATGATAGCATATTTGTAAAATAAATCCAGAAGCAGAGCCGTAGAGAATTAAAAATTGCGGCTCATGTGATCGATGATAGAACATATTGGATGGATTTGTCAAACACAGGGTTTTTCCCTGTTTACGTATTTTTATTTTTTTTTTTTTTTACACACGCATTTAGAATTCTTGGGCACGAAGTAAACACTTTATTGAAGGAAAAAAATGACGATCATCAACATGCAAGAAATGGATAATTTCTTGCACTAAACAAAACATCACTTCCGAACTCTATAGATGAAGATGCATAAAAATGCACTCTTTCTTGAATCACAGAAGAAAACAGATAAGTGACGATAATGATCATTTTTATTTTCATGATCACAAGATAGGCTTCTTGGTTAAATTGCACAAAATCAATACTGAATTAAGGAACAACTACATATTTTCACATAGAAATTAGAATAGATTGTGGACACGGACAGAGGCACAAGCCCCGAAGGGCGAGTGCTTGTCCAAACCTCCAACACAGCTCCACTCTCCTCGCTGTCTCGGAACTGACTGCTCACATTCAAAGATGCGCAAGGGGGAGTATGTAATGTATAATTAATTTTTTTATTTTTTCTGTCTAGTTATGCATTCTTCAAAAACTAATCAATTATTCGTAAATCTGAAATAAGAAATTTCACTTATACTCGAATACTTTTCCGAGAAGGTGTACATTTAACTGAAACATACAATGGTCATTGGATAAAAAAATTGCATATGACGAGTAATCTGTTTTACATGTTTCTAGGCTGGACTGGGAGCCTTGTCCAAAGTTTGCAAGAGAAATCGGCTTTTGTTTACATCCGAAAAGCGTAGGAGATAGTTTGCTAGGGAAATGAAATTCGTATATACCTTACTAAACAAAAACCTTCTGAACTCGCCCCGTGGATTGAGACGGGGCCTTCGCAATTAGTAACGGGCCTGCTCATGTATTTTGATGAGCCATCCAAAGAGGCCTACGGATGCTCGAGTCTTCACGTATACATCAGGCATTTCTTAAGCTTCCCAGTGCTTTCAAACGTTATTTAATGTAGTTTTAAGTAGTAATTGTGTTACTAATTCAAGTACGAACTCATGATTAATTTGTTTGGTATGATACATATTTACATAAAGAAAATAGATGCATGTAATTTGAAGGAAAAACAAAGTAGCGCTTACTCTCACTATTCACGATTGCTTATTTTAGTTTCACAAGTGGATATTTAATATACTTTAAAATAACTAAATACACAAATGAGAAAGACATTTTTATAATGAATATTTCATGAACGTAGTCGTATTTCCTACGTTATTTTAAACAATTCAAGATTAATCTTTAAC
This sequence comes from Cheiracanthium punctorium, assembly GCA_038373885.1. Taxonomy (NCBI): domain Eukaryota; kingdom Metazoa; phylum Arthropoda; class Arachnida; order Araneae; family Cheiracanthiidae; genus Cheiracanthium; species Cheiracanthium punctorium. Next base: position 92,697 of record JAWZYV010012300.1, on the reverse strand, counting down.
AAATGATTTATTAAAGCGCATTTCAGTGTTTTCGGGACATCCTGTATATTGGAGAAAATTGATAAAATACGCTTTATAGCGCGATTCCTAAATTAATTATTATTTAATAAAGACATTTCATGTAGTATATATTATTCTTTTGTCGCTTTCTCAATCGAACTTAGGAATTGAGCAAGCATAATGAACGCTTGTACAAAATATTAACTACATTTGAAGTTTCTGTATAAACGGGCAAAAATCAATAATTTATAATTTACTGTATTTCTGCACTGTACCAGATGTAAGTCTTAATCACATAATCAAGGCATATATAACTGATAAATAACATTTTCAACTGGCAAAATTAAATTGTCTAAATAGTATCACAATGTCATGCTTATTTACACGAATAAAAACTACTCAAGTAATACGATTTCTGATTAAAATAATTTATTTATAAATAACACATGAGTAATTATTCACTGAACATGATTTACATACATATTTTTAGAATGTCTAAATACATTATAAGCGTTCACTTACCTTTACATTCAGAGCAAAATGTTCGAATTTTAGGATAAATTTTCATGAAAGAAAATGGCGCAAGATTCACAAAACGATTACCTACATCTAAGGTTCTTTAGTACGACAAAAGTATAAAAAAAAGTTTTAAAATAATATAACATTTATAATACTTAGAATAATAAAATAGAATACTGTGACTGGGGAAAGCAGGCCTCAATGATAAACTCATTTTTAGCGATGGCAACTCATAAGCAGGCCCGTTGCTTAGCGATGAGTGTTTCTTTTCTCTAGCTGTATTATGCAAACGTTACAAATGGCAGTGAGTGAAATTAGCAATCGCGCAATCTGATTGGTCGGCAGCTTCGGAATCCTCGCAAGCTTACTTCCTTAACACTAGCAGCACGATTCCTATGTTAAGTTTGTGCATGAAATGAGCAATTGTTTGCAGTGGCAGCTTGTGGGTTATTTAAATGGAGGTTCACAAAACAAATTTCGAAAATTAAGTATGCAGATACGACGCAACTTACATATTGAATTATTTGCGTTTCCAGCAGTTAAAGGAAAACAATGCATACAACTGAAAGAACACAAGTAATCTTTGTTCTTACATTTCGTCACCAAGATAAGTTTTAGCAAAGGCGTGGTCTTGATTCATTTTATTTCTATTACTTTTCAAAGGATGATATTGAAAAATGTGATTGCTTTAGCTCCGAAATACTTATTTTACTCCCATCTTAATTATTTACACTAGTTTGTAAGAAATATTGTAGTGAAAAATGAAAAAAAAAAAGAAAATAATAAGAAAATGAACCTACAAAAACATAACTAACCGAACATAACGAACCCTCCTCGTTTCGTCACTTCCTTAACACCGGAACTACTCGAAAACTTTCGCATATGCATCTTGTGAGAATTTCTGGATTTACGATAAGGTGACCAAAGTCCCCGATTTTCGATGACAGTCACGTTTCGGGATTTTTTTTCAGTTTGTCGACAAAATTTAAAACAGCTGTTAATTGAGGACAAAATTATTGATTCTTTCCAAATTAAAAAAAAAAAAAAAAATCCATCATGTTCCCTTCACTTTATGATTGTTAACAATGCTTTAGTTGAATAAATAGAATCTTTATTGAGAAGAGCATCCAAATTATAAAATGACCCCCGCTTGAAATTACAGAATTCTCTGATTTGTCCCCAATTCTTTCTTCAAAAAATCTGTTACCTTAATTTACAACCGTTTGTCCAAAACTTTCAATTTATTGTTCGTCAACTCACCAAGATTGTCTTTATTATGAAGATTCTTTTTCAAACCCGCGTAATACAATCAGTCAAATAAAAATTGCCGTTTGTAAAGTATGTTATGATAAAATAAATAGTTATAAACCTTCACATATTAAAAATGGTATAACGGAGACGTGAGTGTCGTTTCAGTTTCAATAATGAAACATAAGAAAAATATTTTTAGGTAAAATAACACTGCATAAACAGGAAATATATAGATTTAAAAAAAGAAAGAAAATCTGAAACACTTTCAGATTTTAAATATGCAGTAAAGTGCTATATATTAAAAGAATATCATAATTTATGCGTCGTCCCTATTTTCTTCCTTATTCAGTTAAGTTGGAAAGAGTATCCTAATCCATGAGTGTGCCGCACTTTTCTTCCTTGTTCCATAAAGCCCATCTTCCGAAATCGAAATCTATCTTAAAGTCGCCTGCTATCCAGTGGCGGCTCGTGGAGTACAGCCGGGCTGCACTTGAAATTATCAGCACATACTTTAAAATAATTTATTCTACTAATTTTCCTAAATTCAGATTAGAAATGTGAAATTCCTACGGTAAATTAAAAAAATCTCCGAAAAAAACCAAACAATAAAAAAACGTATTGTGGCCGGATCGCTCATTCAGAAAAAAAGCACTTTAATCTTCCCGCAATTCAATTGGGAAAATCTTTGGTTCAGCCCAGAGCGCTGAAAAGAAAATTGGCAGCACCGTTGCCATGACAACGACTACGTAAGCAGCCTCTCCGGGATAGGGAGTATGCAGCTGATACAGCCGATGAACGATTTTTTAACGGCGGCTGAACTTGAGAACTCGACTAACTGATTGGGCTCGGACGAGAAGTGAGGGAGGGGGTAAGGAGAATATATGTTTGGAAAACTCTCGACTTCATATTGCTGAATTTATCAAGAAGGGAAGCCTGAATAGACGCTTATGAATGGACAATTATCCATCAAAGCATTATTGTTTTTATGTAAGCAAGAACTGGCATTGAGAGGACATGGCGAGCGAGAAAATTCTTTAAACATGGGAAATTTTAAAGAGCTTTTAAAATTATTGATATCTGAATTAAAACAACGCCTTTTTATGGGGACATGACTGACCGATTCGCATGTTTAAAAGAAAGGAGGATTGATTTGACTTATAAAAAATAAGTAAGTTTTCTTTTTTTTTTCTTTTCTTCTCAAGTTATCGTTACAAAAGAAAATTCTAAGGAAACTTCGAATCAGACACGGATTAATGCAATTTTGAGGATAAGAGCGGCTGGTTGAAATTTATGTCCATTTTATGGAAGTAAAATAGGATCTCTTACATTTTTAATGTAATTTTTTTTTTTCCTCGGTGAGGGCTTAATCCGCCAGCTTTCGAATTCAGTAACAAAGATTTTCCAATCCTGTCCAGAGGAAAGCGGGGGGGCTCATATGCTTCCGGCTGCACTAACAGTTTTGACCACGGGCCGCCACTGATGCTATCACTATTTTACAATCTTCGCCAAGTATATTCCAATTATGCTTCACCGTTTTAAATATTATTTCGAATGTGCATTATAATCCATGAGTGTGGCGTGTTTGTCTTTCTTGGGTTGATTCCTACTTTAACGCCCCAGCTCTCGCCAAGATGGTGAAGGATTAAACATAGTCAGTAACCATGACGATTTTTTGTATTTATGTAGCAACTTTAATTTATAATTAAAATGACGATTTGTAACAACATGTAAGTGCAGCCATTCCATGACTTATTTATTTATTTTGGGTGGCCAATTAATGTAGTGTAAATAATTAAGTGTCTTCAAATTCATTAACTGGTGCGTTTATCGCCAATTTGTTCACTTTAGTTTTTATCTAGTTCTTTTGGGAGCGATGAAACTTGTGTATAACTCCTAGAGATCCATGACTGCAAAGTGCGGTGATTTTTTAGGTTGGCTAGAGTGGGGGCGCGAAAATAGGAATCAACCCTTTCTTGTTCCATAAAACACATTTTCGGAATCGAAATCTATATTAAAATCGCTTACTAAAACTATTTTACAATCTTTGCCAAGCATAGAACTATACTTCACCATATTAAATACTGTTTGGAATAGGCATCATAATCCACGGGTGTGCTTGTTCGTCTTTTTTGTTTAATAAAACGCATCTTTGGAACCGAAAGCTATCTTAAAATTACTTATTAAAACTGTTTTCCAACCTTCTCCAAGCATAATCCGGGCCTTCGCTATTTGCTAATAACGACGGTCCAGCATAATCCAACTATCCTCTACCATTTCAAATACTGTATGGAATGGGCATCATAATCCATGTTCCATAAAATACCTCTTTGGAATTGAAATCCATACTAAAATCTCCTTCTAAAAGTATACTTGGAATATGCTGTACCAAGCTTATTCATTCCAAGTATACTTCACCGTATTAAACACTGCATTGAATGGGCATCATAATCCATGAGTGTGCCGTCTTCGCCTTTCTTGCTGCATAAAATACTTCTTTGGAATTGAAATCTATACTAAAATCGCCTACCAAAACTGATTAACAATACTCCCCTTTTATAATAAATTGCCGCGTTTTGGCATCAAACTTAACAACCAGTTAGCAAAAATTGCTAACCATGTGGGACTTACAACATTTTATTAATGCCTCTCCCCCTTTCACATTATCTGGCACGAGAGGCTGGGCAGGCCGGATTAAAGTGCTCTCTGGCGATTTGGCGTGCATCCTTTGGCAAGAGTCGTTTCTCCCGCTGTTATACACTCCACGCTAGGGGTTGCCGCCCGCACCGCAAGTTGATCCGCGAAAAACAGCAATATTTTTTTTTTTTTTTTTATTTGTTGATTAATTGTTCTAAATATATATTTTAATGCATTTAAAATTGCAGTCTAAAATTACAATTTTAGATTTGAAGGTAATATATTGCATTATAATTTTTTTGTCCCATATATTGCATTATAATTTTTTTAATTTTTTTGTCTTAATTATCTGTTCTTTTAAAATTCATTCGTTCTTATTTCCCCCTAACTTTGGCTTTTAAAATTGCTATATTTTGTATGTTTCTTTTTAAACAAACAAAATCCTAAATTATCCTATACAGTATCTTAATGTTAGCAATTCTGAGGTCGTTCTATTCTAATCGAAAATTCCCACAGCTAGGTTTAGAGGATGGAGAACCGATATTTTAAACACACTTTTCTAATGAATATTTTTTGCTTGTAATTTTTTTAAAAGCACACTTCATGTAATACACAAATGAAAAAGGAGATCTAGTTTACATGCAAATGAACTTTACAAGTCATGACCTGCAGGCTCTCTACTTTACAATGTTTAAATTAGGATAGTTAGGATGTTTAAATTGACTAGTCCCCTTATGCGTCCAGCGTTGCTTCCTAACTTTAGTCTTTCAATGCTAAAGTGCGGAAGCAATGCAATTATTTGAAATGAAAAATTGATGAAACATAACTGATGCAGATCCCATAAATTGCATCAATCCATAATCACCCCACAGGCCTCAGCGTAAGGCAACGTTGAGCTCTCTATTTGTAAATCGAAAAGAGCAGAAAAACTATTTCGTTTGCATAGATCAGCCTTTCTTAAAATGTGTTCCAATTTTAAAGTTTAATATCTCTTAAAAATCACTTATCAACACCAGTCAAAACATTGTCATAGCTGCGAGATAAAATTTCATGCGGGCGGCAACCCCTAGCGTGCAGTGTGTAACAGCGGGAGAAACGACTCTTGCCAAAGGATGCACGCCAAATCGCCAGAGAGCACTTTAATCCGGCCTGCCCAGCCTCTCGTTTATCTGGCAAACGCAGTTGAAAAGTTCATGTCTACAAAACCTGTCGACAAGATTGCGTAGACAAAAATCTTGGATTGAGCGAAACAGCACACCAGTGCTAAAAACAAGTCGGTCTAATACAGTAAATTTATTCAGAGCTCCTAAAATTTAATTCTACTTATTGGAATAATTTAATAAATGTGGAATTTATGAAATTGAACTTAAACATGTCTAAATTTAGTAAGTGGTTGCTTTAAAATATTAAAGGCAACAATGATTACATTGCTTTATGTACCATATACTACTGCTTTATCTATTCTTAAATCTAATATAAATTACAAATTATTTTTATAATTTATTTTTTTGAAAACGTTATAGAATCTTTAATTTTGAAACATAAAATATAAATTGATTAATAAAATTGATATTTCGACTAATAATATATGGAAAAACAGATTTTTCTGACAAGTTGTTTGCAATTTTTACCGCTAGATGGCAGCATCAAATAATCCATTTCCCAAACAAAGCTTGGGCTAATTTTATATCATGGCGTTTACTCTCCTTCCCTCTAACTCCATGGCACAATGGTCAATATGATTCGTTCTACTTATGAATATTATATGATTCATTCACTTGGCTTTAATTACAAGTCATTCTACTGTTTTGTCGGCTGTTTAAAATTCTTATCCGTGGAGATTAAAATAATTCAGTAGCCATGTCTAAAGTAACTCGAGTCGTAGTTCTTTGTCCTAATGGGAGACGACAGACTGTGAATTTGTCCCCGAATAGCAGTGTCCTTCAGGTAAAATGTTATATTTTTCATCAGTCGACTAGTGCTAGAAAAATTTACTGAATGTGACGGATGTTTAACAGTTTCAGATTTTATTCAGTAAAATATTTCTAACAAGGACGGATTAAAGGAGGGTGGGGCTCCCTTCCAAGAGAAAAAAAATGAATGCAAAAGATCTCATTTTACATCCATAAAATGCATTGATCCGTCGATGATTTCTAAGGTCGAACCGCTATTGTATGTTGTTTTGGTACTTACGTATTATGCCGGCGGTCCGCCAAGACGAGCGATCTTTTGCCAAGGTAAATGCCGGACACATGATATTATTGATGGTTCGGAATACGATTGGCACAAGGGCGGATTAAAGGAGGGGGCGACCGCCCCCCCCCCCCCGAGATAAAAGAAATTAATGTAAAAGATCCTATTTTACATCCAAAAAATGGATGTACATGCCAATCTTCTAACTAACCGCCCGCCCACCGACAAACTTGCAATAATCCGCCACTGGATTGGCAACAGTTTGCCAACGCATTTGACGAAAAAATTGCTTGGCGGGAATGACCGCCAGGATATTACGTAAGTACCGTTATATTATAGGATTGAAATTTCATTATTTATAACTTGAATTCCAGGTTGAATTTTACAAAAGAGTAAGGATGTCATTGTATATGTAAGTTTGAGGCTAATTCAATCATTGCAGATCAGGGCAATTTTGAATGAGATGGTACAGGCCCCATGTAAACACTACAAGAATCACTGGAGCTTGGCAGTCGCCAAGCTCCAGCGATGGAGGAAGAAGGAATTTGAGATCATTGTTGAAGGATGAATTTAATTTCATTAAAAAAAAAGATTCTATGTATTCTAATAATCTTGTTACTAAACTTTTAAAAAGTAGGCTTAAGGGAAAAATGGGTTAATTCCTAGTTTATAGTGCTTCTTGGCGATTTTCCAAAAATCGCCAATTTGGCGCGTTTTCCCGTCTTGTCTCTGGGAGCCAAGATGCTCCCAAAGACACTACGGGAAAACGCACCCAAACTAGCGATAAATACAGAAAATAAGCAAATTAAAAAGCATAAATATTGAAGTTTTAAACAACAAAAATTATTGTACTTACATAACTTGTTGAACAACTGATTTTTTATTTTATTTAAATAATCATATTCGTCGTCTCATAAGACATAGTGTTTTTTTTTTTTTAATGTTTGTGGATACTATTTTAGAAGAGATTTTCTGTAATCTAAAATGAATTTCAAAATCTAAACACTAAACCATAAACCTAAAATCAAAACACTAATCATAAACCATTCAGGTAAAGCAATTTTCTGAAATCTAAAACCGATTTTCTGAACTCTAAAATTTTCTTTTAGCTGCAATCAGTCGTTCTTTCGTAATCCATTCAAGAAAAAGAGATTTTTTGAAATCTAAAATGAATTTTCTAAAATCTAATGCTAAAATTTTTCGTTTAGCCACAACCATACACCACGCAATTTAGCAAAGCACGCTTACCTTCTCTCAAAAAGCATATAATCCACAGTGAAAACCCACAAACACAATTAACGGAAAAGAATTAGTTTATCCAAAAAAAACGGATCCGAAAAAGTTTGTCGTTAACCCTCGGAGTTTCCATAAGAAATGGCTTTTGGAATTCAAACCAACCGCCGCGCATGCGCTCCGTTCAAAACATTCTCGAACCAAAACTAAAATATACCATATATGATTCTGCTTCCATACAAACACAGCTGCGCATGCGTTAAATCGAAGAAACGAAACGACATAACTCATGTAAAGCAATACTGACAACATTGACTAAAACATCTCACAAGTGCTTACATGTACTTATAGATTCGGTTAACTAAAATTTAATTACTTTTTATGTGAAGGGGGGCTGTGCCCCCCCTCAACCCCCCCCTTCTCTTTTTAGTAGAATAAATTTAATAATGTAAACAAACAAGAGTCCCGTCAGAGGCAAAAACGCGCACTACAGAAACAAAATGGCGGATTTCCACATGGTTGCAAGAACGCAAACTAAAGTCGCCAAGGTTGCCAGAATATACCTGTTATCGCCTCCTTGGCGAAGAAGCACCATAAACTAGGAATCAGCCGAAAAATGTTACTTATGTATTATTCCGTCGTCATTCCCGCCAAACTATTTTTTGGTCAAATGTGCTGGCAAACTGTTGCCAATTATATTCTGAACCATCAATAATTTCATATGTCTGGCATTTATCTTGGCAGACTGCCTGGATAATACATAAGTACCGAGAAAATTAATCACTGCCATCCTATAATGCAGAGGAGCAGACATAAAAATAGATCAAGCCGCCAAGGAAAAAGGAATTAAAATACCAGTCAAACCAAATATGACTATATTTAAACAAATTCACACTGACAAAGATTTAATTAATAAAGAAGAAACCATAGGCATCTACAAAATAAACCTAAAATTTATTAAACGAATAAAAAAGGATGCTACGTAGGAGTAACTACAAGGAAAATTAAAGAGCGGAGAAAAGAACACATTGCTGAATAAAAAATCAAAATTAAGTACAGTCTTATCATGTACCACTCAAAAAGAAACCATAACAATGGATCTGAATATTGAGAAAATAGCTAATTATAAAAATAGCAATTATGGATTTTATTATCACAAAGCAGTAGAAATAATCTCCACCTCCAAAGCTGTTCATGACGTAGCTCAATCAGCAATTGACCAGATGGTGCCACATGATCCTGGGCAAGGAATTCGACATCAGTGTGGTGATGATGAAAAAAGTTGATAGCAGTCTGTCTGCTAATGACTTCAGTCATGATAGGTGACTGAAAAGGTTCTTTTGCCGGGAACATTCTTTTATCTAGGTTTTATAGTACATTTTTTTAATTGGAAGTATCATCAAGCAGTTAAAAAGTATCAAGAAAATTTCTTATTCGTTAACTTTTACATTTGTTCTAACCTCAGGTGTACACATATCGCCAAAGAATTGAATGTGGTCATTGGTGGCAAATATCCAAGCTTGCATTGTTTTTTAATGAAGTCTATTTCCAGTTTGAGAAGATTTTTGTTAGAACAAGTTTTAATGGCTCTGTCAATGTATGAATGTATTGTGGCAATTTTATATTTTGGAGGTGTTTTGAAGTTTATCATTTCATTATTGTTTATAGGTTTTCTATATACTGTTGCAAAATACTCTGCTAGTTTCCTGGGTTCATCGTTCTAAAGTCCAGTAGGTGTAGAAAGTTCTAGTAAGAGTCCACTTGTCAGGATGGAAAATGAACTTTATTACTTCTAGAACTTTATTGAACAATCAGCTGTACAAAATTCACAAGCACAATCAGGCAGTAGCATGCTTTTAACAGTCCGCTTAGTACAGAAGCTTTCACAAATGTATTTCTCACACAAAATAAAACACTTCCACAGGCAAAAATTCAACAGCAATGAAGAATTTACACACAGCACTTCAAAAAGGCAAGCAAAAACACCGCTTCTACAGCACAATACAATTCACAAAGCAAAGCAACGAACTCATTGGAAGCTCGATCCACAATGACTCAAAGTGGGAGAGCCTGCTGCTTTTATAGGTGTTGCAGAAGCTATAAGGACCTTCTAGAAGAATGTATCTCTCAAAGATTCCACATAAAGCAGGACTTTTGATTCCGTCATAGAAGGGAAATATTAGGTTATTATGCACGTTCATACAGAAAAACTAACTTTACAAACCCCATTGGGAAAAATGTGCTAAATGACCAAAATGTCGCCAAGCTTGGCAACTTTTGGTGAAATATCACCAAATTTGGCATAAAAAAATAAGTTCCCAAAAATGAAGTTACCGAAGGTCTAGGACCCATATTTTTCAAAATTTCTAGAAACTGCAATAGAAATGAATGGGAAAACTGAAACCTCCATATCTCCGGTTCTAGTTGACCAATTTTGATGCAACAAAAAAGAAAAATTAACTATTTGGCGTGTAGAATACGAATTTTGAACTATTTTAAACCCCAGAACAGCAGGTTGCCCCAAAAATTCGTAACAATACGGTATTTATTATTTATTTCATTGTGGTTTATTTCTGATTATTTTGACATCAAAGTAATTAAGGGTTTGATTTTTTTTTTCCTTCCATAGGTGAATTAGATATTTTTATCAATAGCATTAATTTCTTCAAGTAGATTTTCTAGATTACTGGCAGTAGTGTAGTCCTAAGAAAGAAAGTGGGGGTGGGGGCTCTCATTTTCAACAAAGTTTAAACTAAACTTATCTGATTAATTAACTGTAGTTATACCTTAAACTACAAATAAAACTAATTTAACTATTATTAATTAATTAATTAATTAAAATTAATTGATCATTAAACTGTTTAATTATTTATTAATAGTAAAAACAAACTCATTTTGATCAACAGTGTAAGCTACTTAATTTTTCCATCCTCACTTGTCAACGATCCAATGTCAAAGTGACAGATTTTCTTTTGGATTTGTATGTGACTATTTGCTCCCCCGGATTTTCGCCACTTGTTTGGCCATTCCGGAAGGCATTTTTTGCCAAGAGTATGTTTGGGAAGATTAGTCTTTTCTATTTTTAAGGATATGCTTTCACTAATGAAGTATTTGCAAAATTGTGATTCGTAAAGTCTATTCAAGAAGTCCAAATGCACCTTTTTGATTTTTATGCTGATATATTTGTTCTCACAAACAAAATGAAACTTTTAATTTCTTCCAAGATTTAAAAAAAAAAAAACACCTAAAACATGAATGTCTCCCTGAGAATAAAAAGTGAGGGGACATATGGGCTGAAATGAGAAAGTAGGGGACAGCATCCCCCTATGACTAGACCATTGGTTATTGGTTTCATTTCTTGTGAACAACACATCATCAACGTACTTCCATCATATTTTTATTGTCTTGTTAAACTTCCTTTTTGTTTCTTCTTCTATTTTACACATTTTCTATTCGGCTATTATGTACCAGAGATGGGGGTATGTGATGCAGATCACATATTTATTTTTAATAATCATTTAATTTGACTTTCTTTAATGTAATCTATCCAAATTCAAGAATTCTAAATAATTTCTGTTTTCATTTTTCTGCCATTTCGGCTTTTAAATCTGTATTTTCGCTTTTCCCGCATGCATTATTCTTAATTGTTTCGTCTCTTCAGACCAGTGGCACCGTTGTGCTAAAAATAGATTATATTTGCGTCCGTTTGCAAAATCAACGTACTTTTGGATTCTCCTCCTTTAGCTTGGTGTTGCCGTTTTTATTACTTGTTGCCCTGCCTCATCTTTAAAATTATTTGCTCACGATTATGTCATTTTAATTTTATTGGATTAACTTTTAGGGTTGCTCTGGAATTGGCGTTATTTATCTCTGCCAGGTGTTTGTTCTCGCCAATGTGTAATTCTGTGCTGGCGTAATTTTTAAGTCATTCCATCTTAATTGCACTGTCCATATAGGACGTCATTTTATTTTCGCTGAGCCACCACCGCCCGTTATAATAATGTTTCAATAGTATATGTTTAATAAAATAGTTTTAAGTATTTAACGTCTTTTTATTATATTGCAACTAAGTGTATCGAACCTGGATTTTTCATGTGTCACAACGCAGTCTTAATAGTTTAAAACAGCCTAACTAATTAACTTCTTTACAGGGTACACTTTGTTTTCCTGCATAGAATTTCTTACTATCAGTATAGTTTGTTAATATAAAATTTATTGTGTTGTTTAGGGTATTAATCATTTTGTTATTTTTTTTAAATTGTATAATTCTTATGTTAGTCTCTTTATTCATTTCTATGGAAAGGTATAGTTTTATTCCATCAAAATTTACAATTGTTTCATTTCCACTAATATTGTAGTTGTTTAAATGCTTCAAAAAGTCTTCGTTTGATGATAGTGAGATATTGGAAGGAGACATAATTTGGTTTAGCATGGCTTTCACATATTTTTCTAGATGGGTATGTGGGTCCTTCACATTTGCTTACATTGGGATGGAGGATGGTGGGATTTTAAATGGTCTTTCCAAAAATTCGATGTACTCTTGTAACAGAATTGCCACAATTAGGGACATAATCATTTGGCCATGTGCCATGTACCATTCTTTATTAGCTCTTTTATTTTTTTTATTTATTTTGCTCGTTGCATCTTTACATAATTTCTCAACTTTGAGTTTTTCTATTGTTTCTTTCATTTTCATATTGTATTCATATTTATCCATTATAATTATTTTACTAGTTTTATCTGAACTTAAACAAAAACTGAAATAACCTGTATAATTCTTTAAGTAATTTTTGTGTTTAACTTGCGTTTTTAGCATCTATTGATCTTAATTCCTTTTTATCGTCAATAGGCAAGTTTTCAAAGCTTGCAATAGTATTTTTTAAATCTATTTCTTCATCCAATATAAATTTAGGTCCTAGGTTTAATACAGTTTCTTGATGTTTATTTAGTTTAAATGATATGAGACATTGCTAAATTGTTCTTGTTTAATTTATCTCTCTCCCTTTAAGCCAGAAGTTTAATCTTTTTATGATGCTTTTCTGTAGCATCCCTACTTTGGGTTTCGAGAGTGGTGACATGCTCTTTGGAACAAATGATTTCGGCTTTGCACGTGTGTATAGCTGAACTTTGCTCCTTTTTAAATTCTTTTGTGCATTTGTTTTAAGTGTATGGCTTAGTATAAAATGGACCTTTTGCATGTTCTCTGAGTTCGTGGCTAAAATTCATATGCTGGTGATATTTATGCCCACTAGTTTCTATTGAAATGTATTGAGTATCCATTTTATAATAACTTTTGATTCTTTTAAACCACTCTGAATGAGTTATTGTCTTCTTAATATTTAAATGAAGGGTTCAGATGATGTCACATTTCATTTCAAAAACTTTTTAAATAAAGTTAGTGTTCTAAAATTATTATGTTATTGTGAGCACTGTATTAATAGTAAATCATAGGGTTAATTTTAAGCTTTCTCTGTTTGAAATAATACAAATATCTATTAAAAACTTTCCACACATATTAAAATATTATCTTTTTTATTATTTTTAGTATTTAATGGTTAATATTTTTAGTATTTAATGATTATTTATAATATCAGTGTTTTCACTAGAGTGCGAATATCTCACACTTTTTTCTTTTTCCTGATTTAAGAAATGGTAAAATCATACAAGACGGTGCGCACCCCATGTAAACATGGTGACAGTCGCTGGAGCTTGGCGGAAGCCAAGCCCCAGCGACTGTCGTTAACCATCTTGCACGATCGGCAAATATATTCCACTAACAAAAACATTAAAACAAAATACAACGTTCATATTTAACCTAAACAACGTCTGCAAATTCAGTAACAGACAATTTAAAATGAGCAAACAGTGGACCGTTTTTAACTAAAAAAACTACAGTGGATTAAGCAACCTAGTTGTACAGCTATCTAAACTAGGCAACCAGTGGACCGTTTTTAACTAAAAAAACTTCAGTGGATTAAGCAACCTAGTTGTACAGCTAATGTAAACTGGGCAAACACTGGCCCGTTTTCAACTCAAAAAAAACATCGGTGGATTAAACAACCTAGTTGTACAACTCATATAAAGCCAGTATGATTAGAATAGCACTTACGAAAACATAAACAAATCCAATATCAATTTGAAATTCACATTAAAAACCTTAAACATTGCAAAGATTCGTTAAAAAAGAGCACTTACCTTTATTTTTTTTTAAATAACCGCTTAGAAATGTCCCCAACACCCACCGGCTTATAATGTAACACCAGCATGCTTTCCTTTATTTAGCTTTATATTCACACCCTATTTCTAACAAACATACACAAATTCTTTTCATACATTAACATAACATATTTCATTCTCTTGCATCAATAACATGAAACAATTTCAAATATCAACCCAAACTGACGATACACATACTCTTTATGGTTGCCAGTCACAACTACTACCGGCAGGTAACTTCACTTTGGTGGTGCATCACATACCCTGGCATCAGATTGTTCACCAATGAATCGTAAACAAAAACATTGATATGTAAACAAAGCACCGGATACGGAATATAGTCCTAAAAAATTATTGCAGCGACAAATTTGCACACCAGATAAATCAGTTTCATGCTGAGCAAAATTCTCACATTTCGAAAGATTTGGTCACTTTTTAAAAAAAAGTTTCTCATGCTTCCATTTTTCACGAAGTAGTTATACAGTGGGGTTCTTGAAATGTGGAATTCTCAGGACCGTGACCCTTCCGTATTTTGGGAGCGAACTTTACCGATTTCTGGAAGTCTTCTGGGGTAAGCTGTTATATACTACAATACGCTAAAGAATATATATAAAGCTATTAAAAAAATTCGGATGCAATTTTATCAAGCCGAGCGAGGATTATTTCTGACGTATTTGATGATCGTTATAATTAAAATTGGGTGAAGGTATGTAACATGTTTAACTTTAAATTTTTATTTAACATATTTTCAGACAATCTTATAATTTCTGATTGAAATAACATATCCCAAACATCATGGAACAAGGTAGGACCGATATGGCCATGGGCGCCGGCAGCATAGGGCAAGGGGGGGGGGACACTTGCCCCCCCCCTGGATTTTTGTGTGCAGTGTTTTCCCTTGCTTTTTTGTTCTTTTCAACATGGTAATCATACTTTTAAGTAGTCTGCCCCCCCCCTCCCTTGGAAATATTCTGGCAGCGCCCATGGATATGGCAGTTTCCTCTTTGATCTGCTTAGCAAATTGCAACCCAAACCTTTCTTCACATATCCGTAGTTCCGTGAGAAGTAAAAAATAGTATTAAACGCACCAAATTGCACTTTGTTTATATTTAATGGGCAGAAGAGCAGAGATTTAATGAAATCAGCAAATATGTGTGTGTGCTTACGCTTCCTGGTACATGCCCTCCTTCCCCTTCGCTTTGCGAGATCTGCAAAATTCCTCCCATTTGAGTGAGTTTGCTTATTTCACTAGCAATATAGGTTTTCATTTCTGGGGGGAAATCCATTATTTTAAACATTATTGTTACTTGAGTTAATATAAATGTTTTAAAATAACTGCTTTACATTTTTGGAGGGGAGCAGCCCTTGCTTATATATATATATATTCAATTGAAAACAGCTTTTCAAAGAAGAAAATGAGGAATAAAAGGTGTTTACCTGACACAGTGCTCTCATTGTACCAAGCACTCATTTACACCATTATTAGTTTTTGGGTAAATACCTTACACACTGGCTATTTACCCAACCCAAATATATAGTCAGAAATTCTCATCCATTTTTTAAAAATCTCAGTTTTGGGAAAAGGGTGAGAAATTCTCACTCATTTTTCCCCCATAATGAAAACCCTGCATATTTTTAACAAAATCTAACAACGAAAAGAGAATCAGTTAAAAAAAAAATATTACTTGTTAAAAACTAATATTCAAGCTTCTTTTGCAATAATTATTATGTCTAGAAGATAGTATTAAATTAACTCCCAAGATCCAAACAAGCTGAAACCGAAATTACCGTATTGGCATGAATATAACATGTTTTTTGACTGATCATTCCCCATTAAAAACTTGAATCGCTCTAAATATAGGATTTTTCTCACTATCTTGATGAAAAATTTCGGGGTCGTGTTATATTCAGACTAATACGATAATCACCACCATAAGCTTGCGCATGTGGTGGATCAAATACCGCCTGTGACATGACATGCAAAATGTCCATACTATAACACTATTTGTGTTTAACGTTGATATAACTGTTAATTTGTATTGTAAATTTTTGTTTTAGACCAGTATTGAATTCAAATTTATTGTATGCTGTGTTGCCTATGTATTGTCGCTAGCATGTATTTTGGTAGGAAAATGAAAATATAATGGTGTAAGATGAGAGTAGAGATAGGGAACCTCTGAAAAAAAAAAAAAAAAAAACCCTGGAATCTTTGGGAAAAAAAGTTTTTTCTGTTTTATGCAATAGGCCATTATTATAAAATTTTAAGGCTTTGCCATGAGCTGAATTTTGAGCTGCCGTGTTTTTGCTTCCAGTTTATAAAAGCTCACAGCATTTTTTGCTGCCAGCTTCAAAATCTCATTTTAGTGCTTAGTATGTGTCCCCGCCTTTTTTTTTCGTTTATTTAATGTTCTAATTTCATTTGTCAGGGGTTTTAATTCTATATTAAACAGCTGGACAGATTTTCTGGTAAGAAGTAATTCTTTTAGAAGTCATATATGGGGGGGGGGAAGAAAACCCTCCCTCCCTCAGATAATCTTACAATAAAAAATTCCAAATGACTTTTACTTCATAGTTGAATAATAACCAAGTTCTGATTTAGACAACTCTTGACTTTTAATCAGTCCATGAAAGTTTAAATAAATTCGTGTTTATTTTACATAATTTAATTAATACTATAGGTATATTTCCATTCTCTTCTAAGTACAAGGGAAAACTTACTTATGCAAGGGAAGCATTCCCAAATCCCTTACTATAAGTAAAAATTCATGTTGTGAAATAGCGTTACATATACGACTTTTTTTAAAAAAATACACAGATATTTTAGACATTTGCAAACACCTCTCCAACTGTTTTTAGCCATTCTGTAATTATATATAACATTTTCTCACATAAAGTAATGAATACTGTTTTTTTTTTTTCATTCAACACAGTACTGCAAATGTACAAAATTAATGATCAGTTGGAGAAAAAGACATAAAGTACAATACTGTATAAAAAGTATACAGTAATAATAATAAAGAGCAGCATTTTTATGATAATATTGTTTTGTACAGTATTAATTATTATTGTACTGTACTATAAGAATCAGCGATTTTAATCAATTGATTTCTTAAAAAAATCAATTAATTTAAATCAGGGATGTACAATCTCTGGCCCATGAAATTGATTCTTGACATCTGTTTTATTCACTTGTGAATCCAGTAGCACATTGAAAAATACGAACCCGAATCCACCAATTCAATTTTTAAGAAAAGAAATTAATTGGGTATATTTAATTATTTCAATTTTCATAACCATTGCATCATAAAATGTTCAGTTATAATTAAATAATTGGCTTTAATGAATATGTGCCGCCATATTTTCAAAAATAATTATTTAATAATAAGACGATACTACAGTATTGTGAGAAATATTATGCCATGTCTGCAATAAGTTTGATTAGTCATAACTACACTAAAAATTGAGTTGGGTGAACAGTTTCTCTTTTTAACTTATTTGTATGCTTTTTAAAAATACTGTAAGCATGTTCCAGTGTAATTAATCTAAATACACCAAGAAATCATTTTAATACACTTTATTCCAATATATAATCACAGTTTTTATTATGTATTTTGTAAATATTACAAACACAGCATTTTCCTTGAAAATGTTGGACTGCTTATCATTCCTATCCAATCAGAAAAATTGGCTTTATTACAAATTTTTACATGCAGATAGATTATCACAGAAAGAAAAAGGAAAATTTGGATCAGAATATTACAATTAAATGAAGTTAATAAAATAATTTACAAATGTATTCTATATAGTATGTATTGATTATTTAAAAAACATTCCTAAATACTCATTTAAATGTAGTTTGGCTTAACATATATAATTACATTTAACCATTCATAAGTCACTGAATGAAAATAACATACAAACTTATTTTTATAATCAATTAATGTAAATTTTTGTTTTTGACCAGTATTGAATTCAAATTTATTGTATGCTGTGTTGCCTATGTATTGTCTCTAGCATGTATTTTGGTAGGGAAATGAAAATATAATGGTGTAAGATGATAGTAGAGATAGGAAGCCTCTGAAAAGCTTCTTTACACAGGGATTGACCCAGAAAATTTTTCGGGGTCCCATTTTTGTAAATTTTAATGCCAATTTTTGTAAAAGCCATTTTTTTCTTAAAATAATTTATAAAACAAATTAAAATGCCAATGAAGTATTGTTTTATTATTCAATTGTATTTTTGCGAAGGGCTGCAAAATGGACCCAATTTTCATCTGCATTGATCTGTGTTACATAACCAATTTTTTCATATATTTTTTATTGAACTGGTTTATTAAAACCTTTCATTTAAGTCACTTGAATTAAATGAACTGAGATGGAATAAATTTATCCTTAAGTAAGCTCCTTCTTAATAAATAAAAACACATAAAACTTGTATCGATAAAATTTAAAATAAAAATAACTGAAAAATGCCACAAGAAAAAGAAATGTTTTGAGAAGTATCAAAATTTTCCATCTTTTTCAGGAATGACTTATTAACTAAGCCACAGTAACAAAAGTAGAAAAAATACAAAACCAAAATAAGCAATTTATTTTTGTTCTGCATTTCTTCTGCTTACATTTGAATGGGTTCTTTAGATACTTCACTCCTATACAAGTCTGTATTGCTTTGTACAGACAACATTCTTGAAAATTTGTGCTGATATTTTATTCTGTTATGTTGCTTTTTCTTATTAAGTTATTTACAAAATTTGTCATATTCCTTCCTGTGACTAGATAGCTAAACTAAAATTGTTCTTCTAAGCCGGAAAGGAACATTCCTGAGCTGCAGACAAAAAAACAAAAACAAAAAAAAACTTTTAATGAAATTTAATTTATAAGAAAAATATTCTCACAATTGATTATATGTTAACCTGAAAAGTAGTTCACTTTCTGGAAAAAATGTACACTTGTCTACAGATTCTATTATGTGTCCTTCTTGTAAGCTCACAATGTATCTTTCTGCCTCATCGTTACTTTCTACTATTTTATTGTAAAGGAGCCACTGAATAATGTCTGAACTACAAAACACATTAGAGTATTTTCTGTGATTAGTTTTCAGATCATTCATATCTATCTGAAATTTTCTTCCATAATTCGTTATGAAATTCTGACAGATGTCAGCAGATGAGATTTCAATATCAGTATTGTTTTTACAGCATCTTAAAGTTTTCAGTTTATTTAGTATCGTATAGATGAGCCCTTTCTTAGAGCCAAAAATTATAAAAAGTAAAACCCCAAAACTGTAGTTAATAATCGTATCTAAGAATTCTAGCTCAACGTAAATGCCATCCATTTTTTCCATAATTAATCTCCAGAAGCAAACAGTGAGACTTAAGGTCATTGCAATACTCAGTATAATTAGTAAAGCCATATGCTGGAAAATCTGTTGGTCCTCATACAAACCGCTTTCTCTGATACTATCTATATAGGTACTAACTCGACTGGCACACCGTAATCGTTTCTCTATGCTACACTGATATCGGGAATCGCATAAACTATTTTCATTCTCTACTAAAGTATCAGAACTTGTTGCTAAATTTTCAAAATGCTTATGTAAATCCTCAACATCTACTGATATTTCTTCATCATAATCAGGTTTGGGAACTGTTTTCTTTATGCCTGATGCTGTTCTTGGTAATATGTGTACATTTTCTCCATATGCTTGATAAGGAGATTCATAATTAATTCTTTCAATGGGGCTCTCATCACATTTATTCCTGAAACATACATGCTGTAAAATTAAGCAGAGTACTGTGCCACTAAAACAGATTAGTGTTAGCACAAAAGTTGTAATGTTCTGAATTTGTCCGAGTTGAGTATTGGGACCACCCGTTTTAATGTTTTTAGAAAATAACAGCATTGTGGCAATACTGAAAGGGACAATAACGCATAATGCTGATATCACATTGATGTGTTTTTTGACTTGTAAAATGTAACACAAACTTCTCCAGCGAATAATAAGGAGTAATACTGCTAGAAAAAGTGTGCATACTCTTGTTGCATAAATGCCTCCTGTGCTCAAAATGTACTGAGCGTAAAACCCTGCAGAATGTTCTTGTAAAGGACAAAATAAAAGAATACCTCCCAGAGACATTAAAAACTGAGAGAAAAAAATGTACAAAGTCACCCCAAAACTTATGTCCCGGAACCTCTTTCCCAGTATGAACGACAGCAGCAACCAACCACAACACAGCAAGCTCGCACAGCTGAGATATTGTATGGTCGAACTCAAGTAGTATTTTATGTTGTCCAAACCTATTTCCGAAAGTGAAATAACTGAAGCGGAAGCAAACATAAGCGGGGCTGACAACAGTGTGCTTCCTATGACTGTTTTAGTTATGACGTCCACCGATACGTCATACTGCACAGCGAACACATACGCCGTGGGAGCAGTCGGTGTTGTACCATATAAAAATGCAAAGCTGCTAAAGCTCTGTATCTCACTTTCGCTGCTGCCCCGTAACATGAGGGATGTAAATTTCTGCATAACAATAGGCAAAATAAGATTTTTGGTTATGATAAGTAAGGCAACCACAATAGGAATGTGATTATCGGGTTTTTTGCCTTTAGTAGCCATGGTATGACCAAGTAAAAGCAAAGCTGTTGCGGGGAAAGCTGCGCTTAATGTCTGTAGCAAACTACTGAATATCGGTAGCATTTTATTTCCAAAACTAACATTGCATATCATTCCAAATAAAGTCATGAATACTACTGGATTTTTAAGGGTCTCTATAAGCACTTTCCATGCGTGACACTTGGTTGTGGTGTCAAATTTCTGTTTTTGTGTTTCTATGATAAAAAACCCAATTGTATTTAAAACTACTAATTGTATCGGTGCAACAATATACAAATAAGAAGAGAATTCGGGATGGGAATTTTTATAGAGAGACATGAACATTGGGTATGCCAGGGCAAAATCATTACTCTGGGTCGTTGCAATTGCATAGATGCCCGATTTCCCCAAATCTGCAGGGTGGGTGAGTAATATTGTCATCAGCACAACACATACAAATACACAAGCTTTTGACACAAAAATAGAAGCAACAAATTCCCATTTAACATTACTGAACGGCATTGTACATATTGTTCCAAATATTAAAGCGGGCAATGCTAAATACTGAACAAATTTGGATATTCCTTTAGCTTCTTTCTGTCCTAAAATTTCGGATCTTCCGAGAACATATCCCAGTAACATGATGCCAAAGCACTGGAAGAATGCTGGCAACAAGGTTTCCTCCAGAGACATGCGATTGGCTTCCATCTTTGTTTAGTCTGTTAGCTTTTCTGAATCTTGCAAAAATACTTTGATCATTCACTCTGAAAGAATAAGAATATTCATTTATGAATAGTTACAATTACGATATTTCAATACATTTGCTTTGTAAGTACAAACATTTGTAAAGTTTATAACCCCTCTTTCACCTCATGAAAAGAAAAAAAATCCCAATTCTCCCAAAGGCAGTTTTTAAAACGAATTTTAAATACAACCACAGTTTAGAATGCAAATGTCTCAATAAATAAATAAATAAATAAAAATCCTGAAATCCATCATTAATCAATGTGTTTCATATTTTTATGTATATAACTTAAATTAAAATTAGTAAGCATGTTGTATCTATAACGAAACATTAGTGTAAAAATTTTGATTTAGCTCTAGTGCAGTGCTTTAATTTCATTGTTAAAATTATATTGCTAAATCAATTTATCTGAAAGCAAACTATGATTTTGATAATTATTATTGATTTATGTATTTTCTCAAATATGATTGATCATTATAATCAAGCAATTGCTTTAATTTTTATTTAATAATAAACAAATTTTTTTCAAACATTGCCTCCCCCCCCCCTCACTTTCTTAAAATCTCTCCCCCCCTCCAAAAAAAAAAAAAAAAAAAAAAAAACCTGATAAAACTCCTAAAACACCCTGTTCTGGATATTTAACATTCTTGCTCTGTCTGATCTGCAAATTATTATGATCCACCATACATTTTAATCACAGACCATTCTTAACTCCCCTTTCCCTACCTTTACTTAAAACAAAACCAAAAGAAACCTTGATAATGCACAAAAAATGAGAACGCTCCCCAAAACCCAGTGATTAATTAAAAAAGTATGTAATTGTGGAATCATTAACCATTTGCTCACTATGATATTGTTATAGGATTCACTGATGAAAATGAATTCTGAAAGATAGGTTTTCTTTTTGCATGCATATGTAATGTAATTAATATGGAACAAATGATTTATTTGATTAATGTAATTGATATTCTCAGTGAACTTATTAATGTGGAAAAACTAATTTAAAACTATATTTTAAATTGTATAATTTTTGAAATTCAACCTGAGCTCATTTCTAGAGAAGAAAGGCACTACTATCCTAAGAGTAGGTTCTACTCTTGTTATACTAATATAATTTTTTAGGAAGAGGTTAAAACTTATCCCTCTGCAACCCCCCATCCCCCAACTTTGCGAATGGTGTGTGAAAAAACTTTATTTCAATTTTGCACTATATATAACAATTTTAACATTTTATTAAATCTAACATTAAATGTATCTAAAACTTCACAATCTTATGTAGTATACTTTAATTCTAAATAGTGTAAAATGATGCATTTAGTTTAATCTTTATACTTTTAACTTTTTTAATTAAATGTGCAGACTAATTTTTTCCCTACAAAAAGTAATTTTATAGAGTGTGTGTGGGAGGGAGGCACATGGAATTCAAAAATAGGAAAAAAGATTAAAATTCAAAAGCAATTTTTTTTTTCTAAGTTGAAACAACGTTGGTGTGGCTTACTCCTGTATGCATGAGCTGATTTGTCGAGTTGGGGGCTCTGGGCAAAATCTTCATTACTCCCCCCTCCCCTCGAAAACTTTTTCAAAATTTTAGAATTTTAAACTTCAAAGAACAATTTGGGGGTGGACCTGGTTACTTGCCCCAAATGCCCTGCCGGAAATCAGGCCCTGCCTGTATGCTACATCTGTTAGAAATAAATAATAAAAAGTTTTATTCAGTCTAACATTTAATATTATATTACTTGAAAAATTAATCAATTAAGTAAAACTCTCAACTTTTTTAGTTGAAAAATTAATCAATTAAAAGTTTTTTTAATTTTCTAGAAACAGCCTCATCCAATAATTATAAGATAGATCCAACAGCCAATCCAATAATATGCAAGTAACGAAATACTCAGAGGATAAATGCATGCCCCCCCCCACCTCTCCCATGAATTGAGTTTGGACAAACTATAAAAGATTGTTTATTTTCTAAATGTGAATGCATTTATATGAGAAATTCCAGGAAAGAATTCTGAGTTGTGCCATTCCGATTTTTTATGCCCTTAAAAGCACTCGTGTAATAAATGAAATTAGTAAATAAAAGGTAAATCATTTACAATGTAAGAAAATAGGCCATCCAAAAATACATACATTATCTTGGTTTTATGGAGTTATTTTTTATTTGTATGTGATAAATTAAAATCAGATGGACCACTTTTTGCTGATAATTATTTATTGTTAAATATAAACATGAGCTAGTCAATGGAGGAATTTCTTGATTTAAACAGCCATGTTAGGGACATCACAGAGAAGTTGTAATTTACATTAATTTTTTTATTTGCAGTACATAATGATAAATATAAATGTTGGGCAATTACACACAGTACCGCTAATAGTAGGGGAGGTAAGCAGAAAGAAATATTCAGGTCTTGGCGCCCCAAATAAACATCTTTTGAATATACGTATTCTTATAGCATAACGGCGTATAATTTTTTTCGCACCAGAGATTTTTTTTCAGGCAGTCTCCCCACCCCTACTAAAAACTTTCTTCACACTTAAGGCATAAAACTACAGCTAAAATATTTTACATCCTCCTAATTATGACATTCAAACAGCACTGTCCCAAATACGCTTTTTGAAATTTTACCTAAGTGCGACACATTACATAATCAACATGACAAACGTAAATATGGTGATTTTCACAAAATTTTCCGATAGAATGTTAATTAAAACACTTCAAGTATACAAACCGAAATGAAGGGAGTGCTTAATTTTCTGATAAAGTAGAATTAAATGAATATACATAATATTTACTTGTTCTTTTTTTTTCAGTCGGTCAGCTGATTATTAGTATTTTATTTCTTATACGGTTAATGCATTGTACGTTTACTTAATTGTTTTACATGTTTTTGAAAACAGAAGTTTCGTTTTAAACGTTTGAATTACAAAACAAATACTAAAATTTTAATCTATAAAGCGTTTCCGTGCCATTGTTTGCGTTGAAAGAGGTAAATGCATTGTGCAATTGCATTGAGTGAGCCTGTATAGCTCCTGGCGCCATCTATTTTTTTATTTTTGAACGTTCTGACGATTGTTTCATGTAAATTTAGCAAAGTTAAATTCTTTAAGCCAAATTCTCGGTAACCAGTAATTAAAGAAAAGATGAATTACAAGATAATCAGGAGTATTTAGATGTTTTTAAATTCAACCTATATTATTTGATTTTTTCCACTTCGAATTAATAATTCCACAGGCGTCCATACCAATAGGCAGGGAGGAGCCATTGTCCGCCCCCCCCCTCCATCCCATAAACCATAATATATATATTATGATTTATACGTACTGTCATAACATAGAAATGTTCAGTACTAAAATATAGTATCTTTTTGGGGCAGGACCCCTGACTCCCCCCCCTTCCCCTTACAAAGAATCATTTGGACGCCCATGTTAAATTCTTACAAACCCCAAAAAAATTGATGAACAAATTTCTTAATAAAACATACAGAAAAAAATACATTGCTTATAAATTAAAATTTTACTTATTTTCTAAAGAATGATCAATCAGAATGATATTTATAATTGCTATTATCAGTTTAAAGATTGTTAATCCACATCCAGCATTTATGATTAACCCAATATAATGCCCAATTGTGTAACATTGGTGCAATGGATTATTCATTAGATATTTATTAATTGGGTGGCGAGAATGAATTGAGAAACTGATAAAGCTTTTATCTGTTGCATACAGTCATGGGCGTCGGCAGAATATTTCCCGGGGGGGGGGGAGATCACTACATCATATGGTTACCATGTTGGAAAGAACAAAAAGCAGGAAGCAAAATGGCGTGGAAAAAAAAAGAGGAAGCAAGTGCTCCTTTTGCCCTATGATGCAAACGCTCTGAATATAGTGTTTCAAATTATCTATTGTAGAGTTTCTTAAACTATGGGTCTCGGGATCTGCAAATCGCCGGAAATGTTAATGTTTCTTTAGCTTTATTATAATAATTTTACAACATTTTCGTCTTTAGCTGCATTTTTCTCTTTAATTATTCTAAGATGAAAATGTCCCTCAGATCTAAAGAATATTGAAGAAAAGAAGTGCTTTGTCCTATGGTTTCGATTATTTTGCCAAGATTTAATAATATAATTAAAAATAAATACACACCCTTCTCATTGATACTTAATCCTTGACTTATCCCGATTATGTTAATCTTAAAACTTTTTATTTGGGAATACCTTATTCCCCCGTACATGATATATATTTCGGTTACATACATAACCATCTTCAGTCGTTTCTGGAGCTCTCACTAATGGCGGCTTCTTTTTATATCTTCGTCGTTCTTCTTCTTGAAAGTTCGATGCATGACGTCGTCCCATGATTGGTCGATTGTATGAAGCGTATCGTTGATGCTGCCTTCTGTCGTCAATATTTCTAAGCTCTCACGAATGTAGGCATATATACTATTTTTAAAGTTGGCTATTTTTTTAATATTTTTAAAATCAATGGTAATGGGCTCTTTCAAAGCTAGACGGGCTAGGGCGGTACTTTGTTTCTGGAGGTTAATGTCTTTAAAATGTTCGTTTTTTCGTTCTTTAATTTTCCTTTTTGTAACGCCGATGTAGCAATTTTCTTTATTAGTATCGTTTGACATAAAATTAATTTTATAGATCCCTGCGGTTTCGATGGGGTTGATTGGGTCTTTTTCCGATCTAATGCGCTGAAAGATTGTTTTATTAGGTTTAATTGGAATACGTAAGTTCTTTTTACTGGCGATATTAGAAAGTTTATTGGCTATCCCTCGGCTAAAGGGGATAGCGGTAGTAAAACGTGGTTTATCTTTTTGACGGTTGTCTATAACATTTAATTTTCGTTGCCTAGCTTTGAAAACTTTGTCGAAAATTTCTCGAGGGTAGTGGGCGTCTTGACATTGTTTCTTTATGAAAGCAATTTCTTTTTGAAGGAGGTCGTCGTTAGAACACACTTTGAAAGCGCGGTCGATATAGGAACGAATAGCAGCAATTTTATAGTTGAAAGGGGTTTTAGATTTAAAATTTACTATATTAGTATTACAAGTAGGTTTTCGAAAAATGGTGGTCTCTATGAGATTATTGTTTCTGGTTATGTTCACATCTAAGTAATTGAGGCTATTATTGATTTCTTTTTCGTAGGTAAATTTAATGTTCGGGTCTATGGCATTAAGTTGATTGATCAAATTATTTTCTTCATTATTGTGGGTGGTAAGGATAGCGAAGATATCGTCGACATAGCGAAGCCAAAGTTTGATGGTATTATTGTGTGTCTGTTTAATCTGTTCTTCAAGGATTCTCATTTTCCAGTCGGCAATTATTCCGGATATGGGGGAGCCCATGGGGACTCCTTTTATTTGTTGGTAGAAGTGATTATTATATTGAAAATATGAGTTATTTAAAATTAGATTTATAGCACTAGTTAGAGTGTTAATTATGTCTATATCTTTAAAACTACTTTGAATTTGTTTGTTAATAATTTGGTTCATTTCCTTAATATCTATTGACGGGTATAGATTTACAACATCGAAACTTACCATAATATCGTTTTCATCAAGTTTATAATCGCGGATGTTTTTAATGAAATCGTCGGTGGAAGTTAGAGTGCTGTTAGATGGGGGTATAATTTCTTGTAGAATATCTTTCATATATTTTTCAAGAGTGTAGGTGGGGCCTTCACATTTGCTCACGATTGGGCGAAGGGAGGGGGGATTTTTATGATCTTTAAATTTAGCGAAAATCCGTGGGGCGAAATTAGCGGTATTGTTATAGTTCGGACCTTTCTGATCCGGCCAGGTACCGTTTTTTATTAAAGTTTTTAGTTTATTATTGATTTTCGTGGTGGGGTCTTTGGGAAGATGTAAAACGTTTAGACTATTGATGGTTTGTTCCATTTTTTCATGGTAATCTTTTTTATCTAGGATAACAATCTTTCCTGTCTTGTCAGAGCTTAAGCAAACGATCGTGTTATTTTTCTTTAGGTCGCTGAGGCATTTACGGTCTTCATGATCTTTAACAGTAGTTTTAAGTTTTTTATTCATTTCTTGTTGGGCGTGCATACGGATAGCTTGTTTATCTGAGGGGGGTAATGAGATAATGGCGGCCTCAATGCTCGCAACGGTATCATTGATATCTATTTTGTCATCAAGAATGAATTTGGGACCTAGGTTTAGAGTGGCTTTTTGCTGTTGAGTAAGAGTTAAGGAGGATAGATTAATGAATTGATCTTCTTTTTTAGTTTGACCTTGTTTATAGCATTTATTATTTCTCATCCAAAAGTTAAGTTTTTTATAGTGGTTATTGTGGTAAATCTCTTTTTCTTTCTTGCAAAAATTGTTTATTTTATTGACTTTTAAACGGTAATCATCCGGAGAGCACATGGTTTGAAGTTTGTGGTTGTAAAATTTTTCTTCTTTCGTTAATTTAGCTATATATTTAAATTTGTTCCTAATGTATTTTTTAAGTAAGCATAGCTCAAAATTCTTTATATCATAAAAGAATTCATTAAGAAGGAAACTATTTTTAATTTTCATGAATTTAGGGGTAATTTTAAAATGTACACAGTCTTTTAAAAAATTGATATGTTGAAATTCTCTAACTTTTTTCTTGGAAAAGCATCTTAACTTACTGTATATATGCTCCACATTCGGAGGCTCAACCGTAATAGGCGTCATGAGATGAATAAAAGCTTGAATGGTGGCACAAGAACTTGAAGGCACGTAGATGAAGACCAAAAGTGTAGAGTATAAGCTTGTCAAAACACAAGACATAAAATACTTAAAAAGCCCGGTATCGGCTACACATAATAAAGACACATAAAACATTATTTAATACGGCGGATTAATTAGTTAAAACTTTTTATTTGGGAATACCTTATTCCCCCGTACACGATATATATTTCGGTTACACACATAACCATCTTCAGTCGTTTCTGGAGCTCTCACTAATGGCGGCTTCTTTTTATATCTTCGTCGTTCTTCTTCTTGAAAGTTCGATGCATGACGTCGTCCCATGATTGGTCGATTGTATGAAGCGTATCGTTGATGCTGCCTTCTGTCGTCAATATTTCTAAGCTCTCACGAATGTAGGCATATATACTATTTTTAAAGTTGGCTATTTTTTTAATATTTTTAAAATCAATGGTAATGGGCTCTTTCAAAGCTAGACGGGCAAGGGCGGTACTTTGTTTCTGGAGGTTAATGTCTTTAAAATGTTCGTTTTTTCGTTCTTTAATTTTCCTTTTTGTAACGCCGATGTAGCAATTTTCTTTATTAGTATCGTTTGACATAAAATTAATTTTATAGATCCCTGCGGTTTCGATGGGGTTGATTGGGTCTTTTTCCGATCTAATGCGCTGAAAGATTGTTTTATTAGGTTTAATTGGAATACGTAAGTTCTTTTTACTGGCGATATTAGAAAGTTTATTGGCTATCCCTCGGCTAAAGGGGATAGCGGTAGTAAAACGTGGTTTATCTTTTTGACGGTTGTCTATAACATTTAATTTTCGTTGCCTAGCTTTGAAAACTTTATCGAAAATTTCTCGAGGGTAGTGGGCGTCTTGACATTGTTTCTTTATGAAAGCAATTTCTTTTTGAAGGAGGTCGTCGTTAGAACACACTTTGAAAGCGCGGTCGATATAGGAACGAATAGCAGCAATTTTATAGTTGAAAGGGGTTTTAGATTTAAAATTTACTATATTAGTATTACAAGTAGGTTTTCGAATTAAAATTACCCCTAAATTCATGAAAATTAAAAATAGTTTCCTTCTTAATGAATTCTTTTATGATATAAAGAATTTTGAGCTATGCTTACTTAAAAAATACATTAGGAACAAATTTAAGTATATAGCTAAATTAACGAAAGAAGAAAAATTTTACAACCACAAACTTCAAACCATGTGCTCTCCGGATGATTACCGTTTAAAAGTCAATAAAATAAACAATTTTTGCAAGAAAGAAAAAGAGATTTACCACAATAACCACTATAAAAAACTTAACTTTTGGATGAGAAATAATAAATGCTATAAACAAGGTCAAACTAAAAAAGAAGATCAATTCATTAATCTATCCTCCTTAACTCTTACTCAACAGCAAAAAGCCACTCTAAACCTAGGTCCCAAATTCATTCTTGATGACAAAATAGATATCAATGATACCGTTGCGAGCATTGAGGCCGCCATTATCTCATTACCCCCCGCAGATAAACAAGCTATCCGTATGCACGCCCAACAAGAAATGAATAAAAAACTTAAAACTACAGTTAAAGATCATGAAGACCGCAAATGCCTCAGCGACCTAAAGAAAAATAACACGATCGTTTGCTTAAGCTCTGACAAGACAGGAAAGATTGTTATCCTAGATAAAAAAGATTACCATGAAAAAATGGAACAAACCATCAATAGTCTAAACGTTTTACATCTTCCCAAAGACCCCACCACGAAAATCAATAATAAACTAAAAACTTTAATAAAAAACGGTACCTGGCCGGATCAGAAAGGTCCGAACTATAACAATACCGCTAATTTCGCCCCACGGATTTTCGCTAAATTTAAAGATCATAAAAATCCCCCCTCCCTTCGCCCAATCGTGAGCAAATGTGAAGGCCCCACCTACACTCTTGAAAAATATATGAAAGATATTCTACAAGAAATTATACCCCCATCTAACAGCACTCTAACTTCCACCGACGATTTCATTAAAAACATCCGCGATTATAAACTTGATGAAAACGATATTATGGTAAGTTTCGATGTTGTAAATCTATACCCGTCAATAGATATTAAGGAAATGAACCAAATTATTAACAAACAAATTCAAAGTAGTTTTAAAGATATAGACATAATTAACACCCTAACTAGTGCTATAAATCTAATTTTAAATAACTCATATTTTCAATATAATAATCACTTCTACCAACAAATAAAAGGAGTCCCCATGGGCTCCCCCATATCCGGAATAATTGCCGACTGGAAAATGAGAATCCTTGAAGAACAGATTAAACAGACACACAATAATACCATCAAACTTTGGCTTCGCTATGTCGACGATATCTTCGCTATCCTTACCACCCACAATAATGAAGAAAATAATTTGATCAATCAACTTAATGCCATAGACCCGAACATTAAATTTACCTACGAAAAAGAAATCAATAATAGCCTCAATTACTTAGATGTGAACATAACCAGAAACAATAATCTCATAGAGACCACCATTTTTCGAAAACCTACTTGTAATACTAATATAGTAAATTTTAAATCTAAAACCCCTTTCAACTATAAAATTGCTGCTATTCGTTCCTATATCGACCGCGCTTTCAAAGTGTGTTCTAACGACGACCTCCTTCAAAAAGAAATTGCTTTCATAAAGAAACAATGTCAAGACGCCCACTACCCTCGAGAAATTTTCGACAAAGTTTTCAAAGCTAGGCAACGAAAATTAAATGTTATAGACAACCGTCAAAAAGATAAACCACGTTTTACTACCGCTATCCCCTTTAGCCGAGGGATAGCCAATAAACTTTCTAATATCGCCAGTAAAAAGAACTTACGTATTCCAATTAAACCTAATAAAACAATCTTTCAGCGCATTAGATCGGAAAAAGACCCAATCAACCCCATCGAAACCGCAGGGATCTATAAAATTAATTTTATGTCAAACGATACTAATAAAGAAAATTGCTACATCGGCGTTACAAAAAGGAAAATTAAAGAACGAAAAAACGAACATTTTAAAGACATTAACCTCCAGAAACAAAGTACCGCCCTAGCCCGTCTAGCTTTGAAAGAGCCCATTACCATTGATTTTAAAAATATTAAAAAAATAGCCAACTTTAAAAATAGTATATATGCCTACATTCGTGAGAGCTTAGAAATATTGACGACAGAGGGCAGCATCAACGATACGCTTCATACAATCGACCAATCATGGGACGACGTCATGCATCGAACTTTCAAGAAGAAGAACGACGAAGATATAAAAAGAAGCCGCCATTAGTGAGAGCTCCAGAAACGACTGAAGATGGTTATGTATGTAACCGAAATATATATCATGTACGGGGGAATAAGGTATTCCCAAATAAAAAGTTTTAACTAATTAATCCGCCGTATTAAATATTGTTTTACGTGTCTTTATTATATGTTAATCTTGTTAGAAGTAAGTGGGTTTTTTCAGTAGTGAGCTTAAAGACGGCTACACTTAATGGGCAGACTATAGGTAATGTTCAAAATAACCTAATTGTTTGAAATAACCTAACCTATAGTTAATGTTCAAAATAAACTTATTTAAAATTTTCACATTTAGGCTAATATGAAAATTTTAAATAAGTAAAAAATTAGAACATATGATACAATTATAAAAATAAATTCAATTACTTACAGTGTAATTGAGAGAACATGTTATGTCATTTTCTATTAATATCAAAGACAATCCAATTAACCTTTCTTGAGACGTACATAGTTGATATTAAATTTGTTTTAATCAGCTTCAGTTTTGAAAAGCTGCTTTTCAAGACTAAAGCTTAATAAAACTCTCAATACAGTCGATTCCGGTTAATTGGATCACCAGTTAATGAGACCAGCTGCATATTCGGACCAAATCTTAAAGAACCAAAACAAATGCTATTACATAAGCATGATATCATTAGTTTATTTGGACCCAAATTCTGCTTAATTGGACCATAGAACAAGAGAGTGAATAAGAAAAGGTGATCATAAGTGTCCTGTATAGAGCGGATGTAAAGCCTTGAACTTAGAAATTCAACCAATCAACTGAACAGGTGAAAATCACAAGTTTTTGATAGCATCATTAGCAACATTTTAAACAGGTGCTATCTATTTTGAGTATCTGTGTTCTGTGTTGGAGATTAGAGATGTGGCAAATAGTGATTTGGCCGAATACCGAATATTCGGTCAATAGCTTAGGCCGAATACCGAATATTCGGCACATAGTTTAGGCCGAATACCAAATATTCGGCAGCCGAATATAAAAATTTCATTTTAATTGTAAATAAAATGTCACTTTTTCAATTTGTAATTAAATACTAAATAAAGACTAATTAAATTTAATTTTATATTATTTGTAGGCACTTAAAATACACAACTGTATATTATCTGTAAAACTAAAAAATCTTGGTAAAATATCTTTTACAAAGTTAAACACTAATAGGAGCATCATTATATTTTGAGATAGTCAAAATTTAATAAATATGCTATGGTAAATGTGATTAATCCAGTAACTAACATCATGCTTTGGGTTTTACATGGGCAAACCATATGTAGCAGCTTTTCAAAATTATGTTTGTGATTGAGGATCTGAAAAGATTCCTCCTACCCCACCCCATAAAGAAGGTAGAAAACCAAGTCAAGTAGTGTCACCAAGTAGAAAAGTCTGCAATTTTGTAATATTAAATACATTAGATTGTTTCATTCAGCTTAAAATTCAATGACTTAGGATATTTTATAATATGAAATTAATATATTGAAGTATAACTAAGCAATATTATTTGTAAATGCATTTAAAAATACATATTAAAAATATTTTTTTCTCTTTGTTCTGAAATTATTCAGCTGAATATGCAGCAATATTCGGCCGAATATCTGTTCAGTATTTGGCTCACCGAATATTCGGTAACCAAAATTAATTGAGAACTTTGTAAACTGACACACGTAAAAAGGTACTTATCATACTATGATCATTTGAGTTGGTACGAAAGGTTTACCCATTTTCAGTTGTACAGGTGTTCCACCATCCACATGAGTAGAGAAAATATAACTAAGCTTGACATAATGTGATTAGTATCTATTTATATGTGTTATTTAAAAAAGTTTTTAATTAATTGTACTTTTTGAAACTGATCTTTTGCAGAGTTTTCTTGTTACATCTGAAATTTGCACTCCGGACATCAGAACTTAGTAGATAATTAGGCTAAGTTACTTATTTCTCTACTACTCACTGATTTCAAAATCTTTTCGGAGTGGAATGAGTGAGAAAATGAAATATTTCAATAAGGACAAACCCTGTCTTTTGTTGGTTTTTTATTTTAGTGTTGAGTGTCATACTTACTTAAGATTTCAAGCAACTGAAACTTTAAGACATTTCCTAATTTTTATAAAACATACAATCATATCAAGGAAGAATCTTTGATTTGAATATAAACTGTCAAAACTGTGACTTGAAACTTTTTATGAAAGAATGTTCTATCTTTCTAGTGTTAAAAATTATTCTTTTGATAAAAAGATTTGTAAGAAAACATTGTTAGAGGAGGCTGGTGACAAGGGGTGGGGGGTCATGGAGATTTGATCCACTTCCCCCCCCCCCTCCTGACACTGGAGATATCTTGTAGGCTGAAAAATTTTAGTACTTTTTATACCCCCCCTCCGTTTGATAAAAAGTTGATGGATTTTTGAGGTATTTTTTTTGTGTGTTTTTATGGCACACTGAAAATTTAGAAAGCACAATATTTTACTTGAAAAGTACTCAAGTAAGAACACTTTTTTTTACATGAAAAGTACGAAGCCTCTTTTGTACTTTTCAAGGCACAAAATTATATTGTCTTAAATAATTTTACACACATTATTCAAGACAACTAAGAAATAATTTTTGAATATAATGTCTGTAAAATATGTATTTTATTTGATTTAATGTATTTCAGATAATATTTTGTAATAAAATTTGATATAAGCATCACCAAAAACATGATTATGAATAGTACATTGTTTATGAATTCTCATTTTAAAATTGAATAGGTCTCTTTTTGTGATAATTTTAAATTTAAAATATTTCTTTAAATTTTGTTGTAAATCACACTTACTAATTTTTTTTTCTATTTCAGATTCTAGAAGAAGTATGCAAAAAACAAAACTTAAATCCTGATGACTATGATGTTTGGTTTGTATACATTTTTAACAGTTAATAATGCTATTTGTAAGTTTTTTTTTTTTTAAATTATTATTTTTTAAGTTTTAATCTTTATTACCACTGAAGTATTCTCTAAAATACCTTTAGAAATGAAAAGGGGGAGCATTACTGGAATTTTGCTTTTTAAATTGCTAGTCTTTTGAAAAATTGTTCTTGTCTCAAAAAGAGTAAAATGATTATATTTAAAAAAAAAAAAAAAAAACACTCAAATGCTAAGGAAAGTTAAAAACTTTGCATAAACATTTATTACAGTTCTGTGTATTATAAAGTTTTTTAAATTTTATTTAAATGTAAAATTAATTTATAGCTAAAATATATGTCAAATTTTAGTCACTTCGTAGTATTATCAAAAGTATTTGTACATTTATGCAATATGTTATATTATTTTTTTATTTAAATGTCAATTTTATACTTTTCTTTTAGTCATTATAAGAAGCCTATGGATTTAACATTGCCTGTTCGTTTTGCAAATCTTTCGAACAATGCCCAGTTAGAGCTTGAGCCTGTGAAAGTAGCCCGTAAGGACTCCCTTGTAACCGTTGTTTTACAACTAGAATCAGGTGAACGCATCATGAAAGATTTTGTGCCTTCTACTTCTGTCGGGGATGTTGTGGAACAGTGCCTCAGTGCAAAGTACTTTAATTTCTTTTTAATGTTTCCACTTCTACAAAAAAAGAAAATCTCTTATACATTAATATGCAATATAGCATTGATGCAAATGTGAAAAAATTACATGTGGCTACCACATAACTTCCATATATGTCTATTAAATTAAAAATATTTTTAATGCATTTCATCTAAACTTATTTCATTTGAAATTGAGATACCGTACTTCAATAACATTAAGGTTTAGTGATTTCTCTCCAAATATAAGATGTATCGCCAAGCTGAGTTCAGTTTTAAAGATTTCTTTTCAGTGGTTAATTTGGCAATACTTTGCCAAAAGACACCATGCTTGGTGATAGTTGGCAATATTTTGGGTATAGCCCAAATAGTGACTAACCACAGACTTAATGATTGAAGGTATTCATAGACCTCACTATATTGAAAGTCTTTTGAGTGACATTGTAAATAAATTACCCAATTGATTGCAATCAAAAAAGGGGTGTGCATGACTATATTTTACAAAAGTTCTAAATACAAAATTTCAACATTCAGTGGCTAAATTTCACGAGTTGTGCAATATATGTACTTATTTTCAGCAACAAATTTAGCAAAATTTTGACAAAACTCACCAAGCTCAATGACAGTTGGCAAGATTTTGGGCATGACCCGAACAATGACTGTCTGTACACATAATGTATTGCAGATGACCATAGACCTTACTATATTAAAATTCTTTTGCATAGCTCTGTAAATAATCATTGGATTTAAACAAAAAAAAAAAAAAAAAAAAAAAAAAAGACATGCTCAATTACATTTTCCAACAATTATAAATATAAAATTTCAACATTCTAAGATTAATAGTTTTTGAGGTATGCAGGGTTCTCCGGCAACTAAAAAGGCAACTTTTGCTACTAATTTAAGGATAAGGTGGGTTAGGCAACTTTTTAATTAAAAATCATGTATCCATATTTTTTGCATCTTAATCAACAAAACTTGGGTAAATTACTCAAAAATCTGAGTAAATGCAAACCCTGTAGGTACATGCATATGTTGAGGTGTCATGCAAAAAGTATTTAAAGTAAATTTAGAACCAAAAACATCCTTCAGTTTTTGTCTTCATCTCTCTTGATCCTGAGCATCTCCCTCATCTGGCGTCGATCCAGGAATTTTTTCCAGCGTCCCATTTTTGTGAAAATCTCTTATTTTTGTGAATTTTCATGCCAATTTTTAATAAAAGTAACTTGTTTTTGTTAAAATAATTGATAAAACAGATAAAAATATAGGGTAAAATGCTGATGAAAAGGGCCGTTTTGATCTATTGTAATTTTGTGAAGGGACTGCAAAACAGACCCAATTTTCATCTGCATCGACCCCCTGCTCATCTATTCCATTCCCCGTCATGCACCATATTAGCTTGACTTTTCCACCTTTTATTCTCTACGTATATGGTATAAGAAGAATAATCTTAATATATTTCCTCATTTTTAATGCTCTATTTACTTAACATTTTTTTTTTTAATTAAAGAGGTGACATTCTTTCTAATTTTGTGTGTTATTGCATACGAATGGTAAATGTTACTGTTACGCAGGACTTGATGAGCAATATCATAGCATCATTACTCTTTTATATATAAATAAACAAAAAGTTTATATATCTTTACTTGAAACTTATAAGGTTTTATAATTTAGTTAATTTGTTATTTATATGTATATTGTATTTTAATTTTGTAATTCTCTTTTTCAGTCCTAATAAAGTGAATCTAGATGAAAAGGGTGAACCTGTGTGTGTTTACATGCGTCAAAAAGTAAGTAATACAAAATTATATAGAAATGCAGTGATTCTTTTTTTTTTTTTTTTACAAATATTTTGGATTAACTAATAAAATATTTCTATTTTAAAAAATCATGGCACACAAATTCAGTCTTAATGTCCTTTCAAGTTCATTTATTTATTTATTTATCATTTAGAATTACCAATTTGATTTCTTGAAATTTGTTATACCAATAGTATTTTCCACCCCCATTAAATAATTAAGTGAGCTTCTCAATTTTAATAGGATCTCTAAATGATGATTAATTTCTTTTTTTTTCAAACATATATTTTTTAGCATTAATATTTTTTTAAAGTAAACAAAGTATGGAAAAATAAAGACACATTATAAAAACAGATTTTGAACTTTAACAAAAATAAATATGTTCTAAACTTAGAAAATAGAAATGTTAGTAAAAAACAAATAACTACTATAAAACTATTATGTTACTGTTAAAGCTATTGCTAAAACCATACAGCTAAACAACTCCCCCCCCCCCCCCCGTCCCACATAAATACGGTCATCCTCTAAATTTGTGTTCGCAGAACCAGTGCTTGGCATTGATCCGCGAGACTTTACTGCCGATCAATTTATATTAAATTTATTATGGAATGATCAGCAACAAATGCTGTTCTTACTAAAAGTTACATTAGTATAACACTTTATTTAATAAATAAAATGCATGTTTATATGAAATTTATTATTTTTGACTGACACTGGTCCATGAAAATTTTTTCATGTTTTTTTGCCAGTCTGCAGATATAGAAAGGTTGGGGAGCACTGCTCTTAATCCTGGTTCTGCAATGCAGTGTTTAAAGGCAAAGATAGTCACAATATTTAAAACTTTTAAAGCATATTAATGTATTTTTCTTAATGATTTATTGACTTTGTATGCTGTTAATTATATATGAAATTACATAACTAACAATACACAAAATCCTGCATTATGTGTTATAAATCTTGTTCTATTTTGCTTTTCAATCAGTGCAAATAAATGTATAATTAAAATGTTTAGAAAAAACTGAAACTAGTTTCATCATATTGTGCTGGGAAAGAAGTTTTTCGATTTTATAAAACTATTATTATTTTTTCCTTTTTCAAGTTAGTTGGAGATGCTATTAAAGAAACATCATTGCGTAACCTAGGATTAACTAAAGGATCTGCTATAATCAGGTATACAATACTGAATGATTTTTTTATTAATATTAATTCATCTTAGAAAGAATCAGTGCAGTATTACATTTAAATCAATATTTTTAAATATTTTTTTATTAACAACAAATAACTTTTAAACTAAATATAGTCTCCTTGTAATGAAACTTAAGGGTTCTTGTGTTAAAAAACTAATTTCATCTGCATTATTGTTTTTAAAAGTTTTGTACAAGGGCCCACAACTTCTAAATTTTTGTTTGCAGAAATTTATATGTAAACTTTTTTCTCTGCTGTGTAAAATTTCGATTCCATACATGTTAAAAAGATTTTAGTGCTCTGTTTGTCTGCTAATATGTACTGTATCAACAAAAAATTTAGATTGAAAGTGTACATACATTGTGGCTCCACCACAATGTATAATTTAAACTTTTTAAAAAAATGTCTTATTAAAATTTTAAATGCCTGCAGTTAAAAAATGTGTTAATTAGAAAAAAGAAAGAAAGAAAATATAAGTAAATTGGGCTGATGAAGAAATTTCTTTGAATAAATGGGAATTTGAATGTGGCTTTTTCCAACAAACTATGAAAATTGCATGTAATACTTTTTGTAAAGGAGCAATGTTTATGTAGGGGCTACAATCACCTTAACATGTAATCTAATTTGTTCTATTTCCTTATTAGTTCAAATCAAACTTTTAAGCTAAGATCTATGTTCATGTAATTTTTTTCTTAATAAAGCTTAATATATTCAATTTACTAGGACTATATATAATTTACAACAATCAGTATTAGTGTTAGTATTCATACAGTATTAGCATATAGTATATATTTTCTCACACAAACTGATTTTATAAAGTTTAGCCAGAATCTTCTGAAAAATAACATGTTGTGGTAGTTCATAAGTCAGGAATACTCTGTGAAGCATAATGTTTTAAGACTTTAATGTTTCTTGCCACTTATCTTCAAATAAATAAAAACCTTATGTGGACAGCACGTGACTTCCTTGCACGTCTATTAAATAAAAAATGTTTTCAACACACTTCATCTAAACTTATTTTGTTTGAAAGAGATAAAATACTACAGTAATACTAAGGTTTAGCAATTTCTAACCAAATATTTCCGATATCGCCAAGCTGGATTCAGTTTGAAAGATTTGTTTTTGACACTTAATTTGGCAATATTTTGCCAAAAGCTATACTGACAAGCTTGAGATAGTTTGCGAGATTTTGGGGATAACCAAAGTAGTAATTGACCACAGACTCAAATGAATTGAATGTATCCATTCACCTTAATGTATTTAAAGTCATTTGGGTGCCTCTGTAAATAAATTTCCCAGTCAATTGCAATCAAAAAAGAGATG
Source organism: Cheiracanthium punctorium (assembly GCA_038373885.1). Classification (NCBI taxonomy): domain Eukaryota; kingdom Metazoa; phylum Arthropoda; class Arachnida; order Araneae; family Cheiracanthiidae; genus Cheiracanthium; species Cheiracanthium punctorium. Next base: position 53,461 of record JAWZYV010012300.1, on the reverse strand, counting down.
CAGATAGATGTTACAATAGTTCTAAATACAAAATTTCAACATTCTACAGTTAAAAATTTTAGAATTATGTGAAACACTAAATTATTTTTAGTGCCAAATTTGGTGATATTTCGGCAGAACTCACTAAGGTCGATGACAAATGGCGAGATTTTGGGCATGAATCAAACAATTGACTGACTACTGACGTAATATATTGAAGATGTCCATAGGCATTAATGTATGGAAATTCTTTTGGTTGGTCCTATAAATAAACTCTCAAGTAGATTGGAACAAAAAATCGAGATGCATAACTAGATATTACAACAATCTTATATATGAAATTTCAACATTGTATGACTAATAGTTTTTGAGATATGAGAGTTGAGATATGATACATGTAGGCCAAAAGTCACCAAGCCTGGCGACTTATGGCTTAATTTTTGAGGGAGGCATGTGACCATGGTCGAACCATTACCTGACTATATGGTCGGATAGTATTGTGCTTGAAATGGGTGAATGTCCGCAAAGCTGCCATTGATGGTAATGTGTTGGAAAGCTTTTGAGTGTTCCTGTAGCAAAATCTATAAATGATAAAGACACTATTTTCACTGGAAAAATTTGTTTTGTAACCCTTAAAAACATATCATTTCTGAGTCATTTAAAATGGCCTAATACCTCTAAAATACACTTTAATGAATTTCTACCCATAGTGCGTAATGTATTTAAGATCTTTCAGGCAGCCCTGTAGATAAACTATCCAGTCGATTGGAACCAAAACGAGAGGTGCACAACTAGATGTTACAACAATCCTAAACATAAAGTTTCAATATTCTACAAACAATAGTTTTTGAGATACATACATACATACGTACAGACAGCATGGAAAACTGGTCAAAATAGACTCATGGTTGGTCAAAATGGGTTGTACATGCATTTACATGAATAACCATGCATGCGTTCGATGACATGCATTGCTAAAATTCTTAAAAGTAAATTTAGAGGTAGTCAAAATCAGTTTTTTTATCGAAATCTGGCTCCCGAAATTTTTCGTGATCTCATTACTTCCTTATACTCCATATAAGGAAGTAATAAAAATAAGGGGATATTTTGTAGTACATACTTTTAGTGTATACTTTTTTAAAAGGATGATGTAGTAAAATCAAATATTTTACTCCCTTACTTTTGATACTTTACAACAGTGGCATAACCAACTGTAAAGAAGTGTTTTCAAATAAAGAGATTTTTATCCTTTTTTCAAACATTTTGCATAAACTGAAGCAATATTTTATTGTGTATTTTTTTAAGGTGTGTATTTAAAATATTAAAAAAAAACTTCATGAAGAAGGAAAAGTAGTGCTGCTGATGAAGGGAGAATCATTAATTCCTCTTGAAATTAATGTATAGCTTTTCAGTGCTGCTTTGTGTGTTTTATTTGAGGTTATAATAAGTATGTGTGATTTGTGGCTGATGTTGAAGTTCTTTAAATTACCCAAGTAGTATTCTTTCACATTTCTTAAAATCTCTAGAAATGCCTTAAAAAGTGTATAAAAAAGGAAAGGGAAATTTATGGGGGGGGAAAAAATGTTGGAAATCTCCTTTAACTTGAGCATGGCTGCATTGTTTGAAGAAAGAAATAAAAATATACTTTTTAAAGATTTCTTTAATTTGAAAGGAAAGATACTTTATTAAGATTTCTTTAACTTGGAAAAAAAAATACTTTATTATATCTTTAACTTGTAAAACAGAGAAGCCTGGGGAATATTTTTATGGATGATGCTATTATATTTCCTCCTTATTCATTTTTACCTATAAACAGTATTTGCATCATGCAACTTTAGGTGTAACTCATTTATGACTTCCAATAGTACACTGCATACTGGTAAATCTTATAAAATATGCTTAAAAAAGTGGGGTTGAAGACAAATAAAAGTAATAATTTTAGATTAAAAAAATGTTGGAGTGGTGGATTTTCCAAAGTGCATTTTATGAGACTCCGATCAACCTCTGATTCGGGAACATTTGAATAATTGTGTCACACTGTTTGGTTATGAAGATATTTTAAAAAGTAGTTCACTGGAGAGTCCGTGAACCAATGGCTTAGGCATTAATGTTTGGCATTTGTAAAATAAATATAAAATACATACAACAGAAATCAGAGGAGAATTAAACCTCATGAGGGTCCTTAGGCTATGAAATGTATGAAGCTCCCCTCCTAAGAAATTTTTGTCTTTTAAAAATATTTTTACTATGCTAAAAGGTGATAGAGTCCAGAGGGAATTTTTGAAGCACATGGTCACCATAGACTCTCAGGTAGATGTAGCCTTAAACATGCTGATTATTTTATTAAATTTTGAAAAATATATCATAACTCATCAAATGCATATAAATATACTGTTAAAAGTACATGTAAAGCTGCTGCTGTACAATCAACCTGAAATTTTTCAGCTCGTGCAAATTCAAAATTCAACTAAGAAATGGCTATCAGTGCCAACAAGTTTTTCACACAAGATTTATACTAGTTGATAAATGCTAAAATAACTTAAACATTTGATTATAATTTGATTTATTTTGATTTTGGCCGCAGATCCCCTAGGCTAAACCCTGCTGAGCCTAGCAGGTAATCTAGTTCTGACAGTAATCAAAAAACTGTACATACAATTTTAAAAGTTCAAAAGAGTTTTTTCTTAATCAGCAGCAAAGTATTTGGCTGCCCACATATAAATAGGACAGCAAGAACTATTTAGTTTTGTTTTTCTACCTAGTATAACTAAAGTGCAAAAATGTACTTGTCATAAAAAAAATTAAATTCGATTCAAGAATTTGATTACAATTATTTTTTTAAATTTAAAACCTACTTACAACATGAATTGTTTATAAAAGTATAGACAAAGTAATAATTTTTGCGAACAAAGTAGATATTAGATGCACTCTACACTTTTAAAACACAAACTATGTTTTTAATTAATTTTTTAACTATCAAAATAGTTTTAATAATAAAAAAATAATTTGACGTAGAAAAAAAAAAATTCATGGAGAGATGAAGTCCTCAGCCCATGCATATTTTGTATGTTCTTTAATATAAAATGTTGAAATTAAAAAGGAAAAGGAATTTACAGCATGTTCATTATTCTGTTGTAAAATTTCCACAAACGCTGTTACAGAATTTATTCTTACTAAAATCTGACATTTGTGTCTAAAATTGCCAAAATTTCTTTTAGATAAATAAATTCTTTTAAAAGTATAGTTTAGAAAAAGCTAAACACATATAAAATGTAACTTATCAGCAATTATGTGTGTTTTTTTACAAAGTTTTATAAATTTTACATTCTAACACCAGTTTTTGTTGAGTGTTCTTGCTACATTAACTATGTCTGGCACTTAAGTTTTTAGAATGTCTGTTTACAAGCTAAACTATACACTGAAAGAAACTATAAACTTGTTTCCTGTATGAAACTTTCAGAAAAATTTGTTAGCAGTGGAATGTTAGTTCTTGCAACTTGTGTGACACTTTGTAAATTTTTGTGATGAAATTACATGTTTTTGAATTTTCCCAGAAAGTCTCATAAAAGGCAGAGATGATTTATTACAATGTGTATTGCAGCTTGTGAAGAGACACCTAAATTTCTTTTAGTCTGATACATTTTTTTTTTTCTCCCCCCAAACAGCTTTAACCAAAATTCATAAGTAATCCTGAAGAGCATAACACTGCAAAATCTAACAATCCACAAACTTAAACAAGCATTTTTATGTGGGTTTGTGAAAAAGGTTTTTTATATTATTGAATTTTTTTTTTTTTAATTTCAGACTTCTGTATCGTAATCCTGAAGATTTAGCTGATCAAGCTCACGTTTCAGCTCCCCTTTCAAAACCCCCTAAAGACACATCACCTGTACATACTGCGAACAAACTGTCAGACACCTCTACTGAAATGGAATGCGATCCCCCTGTTGATGATTTAAAAACAGATTCCAAAGTAGAAAAAATTGAAAAAAATGTATCCTCTTCTGTCATTCCTGATGATCCCAAATTGGCACCTGCTGTTTCATCTTTAGAGGAAAAAAGAGAAACTCCAAATCTCCCTGAAGCAGAAAATAAAGAAAAAATAGTGTACAGGAGATTAAATGAAATTTCTAACACAAATGTGGAACAGTCTCATGTACCAGAACAAAAAATGGAGCTTGATGCTATGAGTGTGGATAATCAAGATTCCACTACAGAAGCAGAAGAAATTGGTGCTATTCATTATGTAAGAATAATTTTTTTTTAGTTTCTTATTATGTAGTAATGGACCAGTAAATGAATACTTAAGCACAATAATTTTTTACAAAGTTGTGTATATAATATAAAATAGCTAAACTTAAGTAATGTGGATATCCTATGTAACCATCAAAGCAATTGAAATCTCAAGACATAAATGGCATTAATAATCCTGAACCAAGAATAAAAATGGATTCATAGGCCTTAAATATTGTACACAAACTAAAACAGCAAGAAAAAGCAGAACTATCAAAACTAGAACAGGTGGGATACTTGTAAAAAATCCACCTCTATTTTTTTTTTTTTTATTGTAGCTATTCATATTTATCTATGTGTGCACATTTTTTGTTCTATGTAATTTGTTTAAAAAATTGGGGAGCTAAAAGTTGTTAACTTTTGGGAGGGTTCAAGAAAAAAAAATTGTATCATGTACAATACATCAATAAATGAACTGACATTGTGTTGTTCATTTACTGAAATTGCGTAGTATTTCCAGTAAATGATTATGGTAGAATACACATCAACAAATTATTATTCTTTCAAGAGAAGGATATGTGACCAGAGTAACCAGTGAAATGTCAAATAGCTTCCTATTGCATGGAAAGAAATTGCTGTTGTGAATCCAAAAACTGAAAAACTCTTCAAACGTTATTTTAAAAAAATATATACAAAATGTGTATTGTATCGAAGAATTTTACATGATTTGTCTTTCGTATTAAAGTTACACAATGTTTATACTGTTCACCTTCCACCCATTGCAAATTGAGCTTTTCCAATTAATGTATCTGCAAAATTAAGAATAGTGGACTATTCCAGTTTGAAAAAAAGATTAACCGTTTTGAATTATTGGGACCTCGTTTAATGGCTTACCAATTGAAATTTGGAAAATGAAAATAATATCTTGTGTTTTAATAAATTTATTTACTTATGTACTTTTCACTCATGACTGTTTATAGGTTTTAAAAATGTGTTTACAAAACTATAAATTTATCTGTTTTCAGATTGGAGGAAGGCATGCGGTTGTATATTCCTTAGATGATATAACTGATATAAAGAAAGGTAAGTTTTTTTAGCATTCATGTCTAGGGAAGCCTCAATATTTCTGGAGGGCATTTATAAATTCCAAAACTTTTAACAAAAAGCTTGTGTACATATTAGCAATAATATGGCACTAATAGTTATAGTACTTTAATACTTGAATTCCCATTTTAAGAACAATCAAGAAATTAAGAACATTCAAGTTACATTTATGTAAAGAATCAATTTTTCTTTTTTGCAAGACTTCTCTATTTTAGCTTTAATGGAGCTTATTTCTACCCCTCCTCACCTTTCACCCCATGTTTAACCTATTTACTCCCATTGTTGCTTCAATTTTGAAAAGAGTTTGAAAATCCTAGCAGTACTATCTACAGGGATGAGATTCTTCATTTTTTTTCTGCTGATTTGAGCTTTTTGTGAATTAAAGAGGAATTAACATTTTTGTCTATTTTTTCTGAAAATTCCACTTTTTTCTGTGGATTCCAGATAGTAGTTATTGATTAACTGTGTAATATTTTTATTTTGTACCATGTTCTGATGTTTTCTTCCCTAAAACTTGTTTTACATATGTTATATACAAGTATCAGGTGTACAGGGTGTCGACAGATCAGGGAAATCAGGGAAAAATCAGGGTACTTTATCAATCTGGAAAAATCATGGAAATATCAGGGAATTTTGTAAAAATATTAAAAAATCCGGGAACTTTCGTCTTTGCCTAGTGAACTAGATCGTTTATAGTAGTTGTCAATCTGCGTCTGACTCGCGGTTCCGTTCCGGATCATACGATATTCAACTCATGCAGGCATTTTAGGAATCCGAAAACCGAATACATACGAGAACATAGAAATATGAATCCGAGACTCAAGTGATGTAGGTACCATCACTATACGAATCCGAAAAAAGCGCATGCATTCGGACTCGTTCTAAGATACGGATCATACTAGAAGGGGATGGGACATATCAGTGATGCCTGCTAAGCTCCCCGCAAGACGGTCTCTGCTTATTGTTTTGCTTTGCACCAACTGAAGTCGTCTACATGGCATTTCCACAAAGAACAAGGCATTTAAAATTTATTTTGTTAATTTAAAGTGTTCATTTTAAAAATATTCATTGAATTTTTGAAATCTTACACCGTGCATTTATGTTTTTCGGGTTATTATGTAATTGTTCCGATTTCACTCTTATTTAAATTTATCTTTATTTTGAAGGTCATTACATTTGAAATGTGTGTCATAGAATAATATGTTTCCTGTTTATTTTAATGTTTTGCAAAAATTTAAAATACCAGCACTTCGGATTGTCATTTTTAGTTTGCATTTCCAGATATTTTTTGGTGCTTATTACAGGAATGCGGGTGAATGGGGAATTCTAAGAATTGAATAAAAAAGAAAAATAAATTATCGGTAAATAAGACGATTTAACAGTTCCTCTTGAATTGTGTAAGTGTCAAATAACTGCTCAAATCTGTAGAAAAATAAAAATAAATAAAGCGCTCGAAATGAAAACAAGAACTCAATTATTTTTAAATTAATAGTACAGTAGGGGACCCCGAATCCAGAAGACCCAAAATCCGGAACTTTTTCTATTTACCAAGTAAATATTTATTTTTGTTAAAAAAAAAAAAAGGCAGCTTTTTAAAAATTTATTTCACTTTTATTATATCAGTATTACTTTAATTTTAGATCTTGGGAAATCTTTAGATCTTTGTAATTATCGGCTTCTCGTTATGTAAAAATATTCTATGCTATTATATAAGTTTTAAAGAGAAGGAAAAGAATGTTATCCTCTTCACACACATGCACTGCTTCAAGTGCTGATTCATTAATTCTCGACTGGCGCTCCTCTGGCCGTTAAATGTAAAGAGAATGTCATTTGGTCTGTTTATGCTTTTTTTTTTTTTTTCTCTTTCTTCCTGTGTTGATAGTTTGGGGCACAAGTTTGGGTTGCATAATAAATTGCTAGGCCGAAGATCGAAAGGGTGGAGAGAGAGAGAGAATCTGAAAATGGCGCAACTGCTGTATCAGACCTACCTTGGCCCGCCAAATCGCGGTTTGCGGCGGGTTATGTCGATTGTGTGATGACAAAACTAAATGAAACTTTGATTTTTCATTATAGTTTTGCATATATAACCATGGGCGCCGGCAGAATATTTCCCAGGGGGTGGCAAAGACTACTCAAGGGGGGGGCAAAGACTACTTCAACGTATGGTTACCATGTTGGAAAGAGCAAAAAAGCAAGGGAAAATACTGCATGCAAAAATTTGGGGGGGGGGGGCAATTCCCCCCCTTTTCCCTATGCTGCTGGCGCCCATGTATATTAGAGATGAGTTCCGGCTCATTTTTTGAAGCCCGAGCCCGAAGACTTTTAATCCGAGCCCGAGCAGTATTATTAAAGTTGGAGCCCGAGCCCGAAATTTCAGCTAAAGACAAATAAAATTAACTACTTCATTAATAGGATACAATAAATTTTGGAGCTTCACACACCTTCTAGTCCTCCGTGCCGCTATTTTTTGAAATAAGTACGTCTATTTATCCCATGAATCACGTTTTAAGATCTGTTTCAAGGAGTAAGTTCAACAAAGGAGAAATCTTTCACGAGCCCGAGCCCGAACACAATCGTGAATTACAGAGCCCGAGTCGGGCTCGGGCTGAGCCCGGCTCATCTTTAATGTATATAACTACATGCAGTTAAAAGAAAATATACAAATTTGTTTTTATATTTTGTCAATTTATTCCAGATTTAAAAAAAAATTGCTTGTTTGCATCTGTAATTGAATGAATATGTATAACAGCATTTTATTTATTTATTTTTGCTCGTGTACATTAAACAAAGTCAAGGAAAAAAATTGTTTTGCGATATTTTTGCCAGTCAGTGTAACTTTTGGATTTAATGATTTTAATTTACTTTTCATCTTCCTAGAAGCAAATTACTATTTTTAAATTTTCAATCTTTCTATTGTTAGTAATTTTTATATTATTTAGGATCTTTTATGAAGTGGACTAATTAATTGTTAACTTCATTTTGAGAGAAGTTTTAAAAGATATTACAATTTTCAAACTTATTTCAAGTCGAGAATGTTGATGTGTTATTAATGAGAACTTGGCTTTCGCAAAATATATTTTTGACTGAGACTTACTTTTGTTTTTCATAACAAAAAGGGTTGAAAATTACATTATTAAAAATAAATGTAATAATTCAAAAATTTGCTTTTGCTTTCGTTAGTGACTGTAACCAAATTTTATTCTTTTTAATAACTATATTTTCAGAGTTCAGTTTTAAAAATTGTTTAAGAGGAAAATGGTACTTTATTTTTTATAGATATACTTTTATTGCATGCATGCTGTACAATTTTCCTCCAAAACTTTTTGAAAAAACAAGGTGCACATGATAAAGTTTTCGCATTTCACACAAACTAGTCTTTATATTCAGATGACTATATGTCGTCTTTTTTTATAGATAGTGCTCATTTTGAAGCCTTTTTACATATTTTTTAAAATTTGAAACGATACATTGATTGAAATAAAATAAGTTATTAGGTGGCCAGTTTATTTTCATCTGTCATCCTTACACTTAAAATTGAACACTATCTTTATAAAACGAGCAAACTTTTTGCTATATATTGTCTTTTAGTGTTCAACTAAATTTTATGTTTGGATTTATGAAATTGAACTACAATTTTATTAATATTAAGTATTTTTATGGTTTTCTCTTATTTATTTCCCTATATGAAGCATTCACCTGTTGGTGCATGATACACAACGGTGATTTACATGAAAGATTATGGTATGTTTATAAATATAATTAGTTCTGGAAATTTGATAAAGATAGTCAGGGAAATCAGGGAAAAATCAGGGAACTTTTTTTCTCAATTTCTGTAGCCACCCTGGTGTACAAATTTGTGCTCTTTTATAGTTACAGTTTTTTTGCTTTTTTGTCAATCTCCTCCCTGTATATATAAATAAGCCATTACTCCTCTTGAAAAAAATTTTTCAATCACTTATGAACTTCCCCATTTCTATAGTGTTCCTTAAAATCATTACGTAATTTGCACCAACTGTATTATCTTGTATGTTAAAAAACAAAAATGTAACATTTTAAAGGAATGTTCTCATTTTTTTTATTTGCCCCCCCCCTTTTATCCAGGTGTTAAAATTATATCACTAGAAATTATCCTACTAGAAGCTTGTCTCACTATAGAAGGTCGGGAGCCTACAATTTTCCACATGTATCACCTCATATTATTATCCTATTATTAATTTTCTGACTCCGGCAGTACAACCGTTGTACCGAAAAATGAGTGTGACTGAAGAACGGCACTGGTACAAGTGCCTTACCCAAGACTTTTTTCCCCTCTTTTGATGGGAAATCCATTCACCCTTCATGGAAGATGGATGAGGGATTTCTAGAGGCGGGAATTTCTTTTCTTATACTCTGGGAGAGTGAGCCGTGTTGGTAGATATAATTGACTGGGGAGAAAGTGGTAGTCAATTGACCGGGATTGGGCATACAGATTTTCATTTTGTTTAAGGACTTGTATGGTCAGTGATATTTGCCCCCACCTACCAAACAAAAGACAAGGCGTGCTCTTCAGCTGAAAAGTAGGGGAATGAAATCTTAAGGGCCCCACAGACTACAGGACCGTTTACCGCGGACATAGTTCATCAATCTCTGTGTGTAAATACCACTGGACAGGTACATGAATAGCGAGGTACACAATATAGCACATAAGAGAAGTGGGGTGAAAAATTTTCGCCAATTCTCAAGAACAGAGAATTATTTGGTGAACGAAAAACTGGAGTTAAGTGAACTAGTGTCTACAAAGGTACGAATTACTCTAGTACGAACGATCACACGGTACGAAATGTTTTTTTCTTTTGTCTATGACATGACGGCCATTCTCACGAGTAAGTGCCTCGCGGATTTCATAGAAATCCTACGAGAAGATTGCCAATGCCTCTGGCAAGTCAAAAACAAGGATTATATGAACCAAAATAAAAGAAGAGAGGCATATGAGGTTTTATTGAAAAAAATTAGGGAAGATGCACCAAGTGCCATCAAATCAATACCACAAACTAAATAAGTATATACATTATGGAATGAAAGGAATTATAACGGGTTACAACTTAATTCTGTGTTAGTCATTAACTATTTAAATATTAAAAAGAAATGTGCAGGTAGGTTTTTGGCATTCACTTTTTATATCGCTCCAAAGAAAATAAAATAATTTGAGCAATTCTATCTATTTCTTTAGATAGTTACACACAATAGTTACACACAATAACTTTATAGTGACTTCAGTTTTTTCACTATAAAGTTATTGTGTACGTTCGTATTATCCACAGCTTTAAATATAAGAAGTTAAGCTGTTTTTATGAAGAAAAATACTTAAAAATTTTGCTATTTTTTAACATTAAAAATAGGCTAGTTATTTTCCTACATATTGGTATGCTATATCGACTATAGAGCATTTCGAAGAATTAAAAATAAGTTTAAATTAATTTATACACAAACATAAAAAGTTTAAGATATAAGATTTTTGGGCCCTAAAATCTGTGAGCCCTGGGCAGTTGTCCCATTTGCCCTGCCAGTAATATGGTACTGCCTTGTATAGATATATTTTCATAAAAATTATTACTTATACCACCTTTTTGGGGAGGGGAGGGGAAAACAGTTACACGGATAATGTAAATTCTTATATTTTAGAAAATATAAATCTTTTTCAAAAAGATATCCACATGTTTTGCTTTACTACATTTCTATTTGCTCAGTTTTGTACATTGGATATATATATATATATATATATATAGCTTGATAGATTTTAATGGTATCTCACTTAAGTTTCTATTACTTATAATTTACTAAGCTAATAATTATTTATTCAAAAGAATATGCAGTGAAAGTTTTTAGAAGCAAATTTATTCATTCAATTATCTTTTGAAGGGCAGTGCCATGTTTCCTTTGTGATTTAAACCTATATTTTATGTTTGTCTATGGTTTGAAGTTTGCATTTTTATGGGTGCAAATTTTTGAGTTCAAGTACCAAAAATTTTAATTTTTCTCATTTTGCCCAATAGAACCCGGGTTTTTTTTCTATAAAGACTGGGTTCTTTAATAAAATCCTCTCGGGTTGGGCTTTTTACAAAAAACTCTGCTTTTGTTACAACCCTGGTGTGTGTGTGTATGTGTTGATAACCGAAAAATAAACATATGGAAAACTGACGAACCCGTGGGTGTGTATGGAGGGGGGGTATGTTTCCACCTCAAATTAAAAAAAGCATTCACTAGATGTATGTTTTTCTAGGTATTAAGGGGTGAGAGCGATGTAGCATAATACAACAGGGTCTATAAACAATACTACAGTGATATTTTTTATTCAGTTTACTAGAGGGAAAAAGATAAAAAGGAAAAAAGAATCTTTCATGATTAATCCCTTTTGCTTGAGATTTCGACTGCATTAGAACAATGACTGGGTTTAAGAAGCAAGCTAGCACGTATTATTACTATGTGGCAGAATCTTTTTATTAGGTGGCATTAAATATTTGCGATTATTTTAAGTACAAATTTGTAAGTAAAAATTAGTGGTGGGAAATCTCCCGAAAAAAGCCGGAGACTTGGCAGCTCTGGTAACCCTCAATAGTCAAGTGGCTTCTTTCTTATAACCCTTTCCCCTGCTCCCTCTTTTCAACAAAAGAAGTTTTAACAATGAAGACTGTGGGTGACAAATGTCCGCGTAAACGGTCCTCTAGTCTGTGGGGCCCTTTACAGATTCTGCCGTTATCTGGGACAAAAATTCTCCAGAGTGAGCCTGGCTGAAAAGGTTAACAAAACCCTATATCCTAGACACTCCTCTCAAAGCTGAAGTTTTAAATTGCATTCTGGATTTCTGGTTGTATAAACCCCTTCTCTTAAACTAAGTTATATATTCAGTTTTAACTGTCACAGGAAAGGGTGTTTAAATCTATGTTTGTGATGTATTGTTTTCTATATTTCAGTATGCATTCAAACTTTTTGAGTAGTCATCAACATATTTATTTTTTACTTACCTTTGTAATTTCTTGAACGAAACCTTTTTTTTTAAATGTGTGTGTGTGGCTCAGCAATGTTATTTTTTGGAAAACCAAGTATAGCCTGAATTTTTTGGACTCTTCAGTCCTTATCAGCAACAAGCATAGCTGCCAAATATTTCTATTTAGTCATATTATAAGCTGTAGAGTATATAAGCTTCTAGTAACATTTTGGCCCAAAATTGCTCCTAAATTATAATGTTTGTTAATTTTTCAGGTAAAAAAAAATTTGACTTCTCTTTCTTCTGTAATTTTACTACTTTAAATATGGGATATTGTAACATTTTTCTAGTCAAAGAATTTTGGCTTTTCTGTCATGTTTTTCCTCCCCTTTCAGTGCAGAATTTTGTTTTAATCCCCCCCCCCCAATGTTTACATTTCACTATGAATGACAACTTAGCATTTATCTTTGAATGTGTGTCAGTTAAACAGCTATAGTAGTTCACAAGAAAAGCACGAAATTTCAATAGGCGAAAGAGTTGGAAAGAATTCAGATTTTTTTCCCTTTATACATTTGTAAAATGTTTGTGTGTTGAAACCTTATCTTATATATTTAGTCATATCAAATTCTGATGTTTTCTTATTTCTTTAAGCTGATTTGCCTGATGAATTTTTTGAATTAACTGTCGAGGATGTGAGGTATATGATGGAGGAATTTAAAAGAACAAGGTATGTACTATGAGAGTTCTTTAAATTTTTTATATGAAACATTCTATCAACTGTTTTTTATTGCGATTGTTGTGTTATTAATTTTATGTGATAAATTTTCCTCAAATCCATTATACATTGTTATACAAATTATTAGCCAGGGTGAACAAAGAAAAGGCTCATATTAATATTGCCCTAGTATGGTGCTGCATTTGCTACTGTCATAAAGAAAGAATTATTATAAATCTTGCAAGATAAGTTTAATATTTTTAAACATTATTTATTTAATTTTAATGTATAATAAAACTTTTTATGGCTACATTTAAAACTGAATTTTATTCTGCAAGGGAATATTAACACTCAGGTATGTAGCTGGAAAAACATTTCAAAGGCAGAAGGGGAGGGGGAAGTGTTCAAGCAGAATTTCTCATGAAAAAGATAAAATTTTCTTATTCTGTTAACAGGAATAAGTACTTTTTTTTGGGGGGGGCGGGGTAATTGAAAAGGCCATTGCAGAGTGTCCACTGGGCAACTAAAAATTAAACTTTTGCTACTAAATTAAAGGTATGGTGGGATACTATCACCAATCGCCATCTTCGGCACCCCCTGGCAGCTTTCCGCCCCTCCTATTGCTCCCGATGATTTTAGTCACAGCGAAAGCATAGGGGTATACAGTCTATGTGCATTCTTAGGTCTGTGCTCTCCATGTTATCTGGCAAACACATTTGAATAGATCTTCACTGCGACAATTCATATATACAAAACTTGTCGACAAGATTACATAGACAAAATTCTGGTATTGAGCGAAATAGCACCCTAGTGCTTAAAACAACAACAACAACAAAAAACAGTTCATTTAGGTTCTTTTAGAAAAACCTTTGGTAAAACTATTTTACTCTTAGAAACAAATATTATTGTGCTGAAATTGCATATTTTGCAATTAAGGCCTAATTTCAAAAGGGCCTAATTGTCACTACAATGTAGGTATTGTAGTGACTATTGTAGTTAAAGGAAACTACAATGTAAATGTTTTTGCCCTGCATTCTGATGATGACTATAAAATGAAAAAATGAAGGAATTGGTAAAGATAAACTATTCCACCATTTTAACATATGTTTATTCAGCACATTACTTAAATCTTCCAGAAAAGGATACAACTCCCAGAACAATTTTTAATTATATTGTTGAAGTAAATTAATATTTTTGTAACCATTACCTCTGCCGTGGATTAAAAGAAAAGGGTAGACTTATGCTACAAATTCCTAATGACAGATGATTAAATTCGCAAGAATGTACTAGTACATTCATTACAAATTTTTACAAATATGTGGATATTGCAAATGAAGATGGAAATTTTGACTCCAATCTTTGTAAAATTCTAAGCAATGTTTTTACAGAGAAAGTTTAACCTTACAGAAACAGTGAAAGGAAGTTTCTGTAGCATTGGATAAATTGCAGTCAGATTCTGCTAATTTTTTAACAGCTGGTAAAGTTTCGGCTTGACCTGACAGTGAATGTGGAATTTCTGCCTTATAAGCATTCAATCAAACAAATGATGGATAGAACAATTTTTTTTTTTTTTTTCAAATATTGCAGATTTAATTCATCCTTGATGTTTTGGCGATCGACTGTCATCAGAGCAGGAAAATGAGTGTGAAATGTGGTTGCAAGCTGTGAAACCCAAATATGTACTTTTTTTTTCCACAAAAATGTTATTGAACTTTACAAAGATATGCCTTCAAAGTGCTGGATTTCAATGAAAAGAAACACTCAGAAGTTTTAAAAATTGCCAGATGAATTTTGTTCTTTTTTTGCCCAATTGCTTATTTGTCCACCAAGTTCTGCATAATCAAGTGTTTCTTTTCCACTTTCGGAAATATATGCGGAAAATTAAGAAGTAGGTTAGGAGTGGAAAAGGTGGCAGAAAAAAGAAACTGTTCTATAAAGATAAAAATTAAATTGCATAAGTAATTATTTTGTTTGCTTTATCAAAGATAGTTTTCTCAATTTGAAAGAACCCAATAATGGGCAAAATTGTAGATTTTTTCAACTGGATTTTTTTCCAAAAAACCCATTGGGTCCAACCCAGCCAAACCTGGGTCAGAGCTTTTGTTAAAAAATGTTACAAAGCATTTTGTTTTGGGGGTCTCTCTTGAGCAAATTGTTGTAAAATCGATAAAAAGCAATTTATGTGATTCTAAAGACTCTTATTTAAAACTTAGAAGATAAGACTTTTTTTAAATATTCACATTACTTTTCTATTGCTTATCTGAACACATAATCAGCAAAACTATTATAAGATTTTGAATAGTATAAAATTTTACTATGTTAATAATTTTACTTTCTTTTCTCTACCAAAGAGCAGAAATAGAAAACCAGCCTTTGTTAACCAAAGAACTTAGGAATAGGCAACTTCTTCAAAAATTGGGATGTTTTAAGCAAACGGTCATTCGTGTGTATTTTCCTGAGAGACTGGTTCTGCAAGCAGTCTTCGGAGCTCAGGAAACAGGTAAACATTTGAAAGACTTTTTGTTTTTATCTATAGAATGGATGTGATCAATTTGGGGGTATAGAAAACACAAGCAACGGACAAGCCGTGTTTTCTGTTTACTTTCTTTTCAGTTCCCCGTTCCTGGTTTCAGGTGAATGTTTACCACTGAAGAAGAACAAAAAGTTTTTGTTCAAAACAGCTGTATGGCCATTCAAGTAACCTTTATGGTGTTATTTTACATACTTTTTTATATGTACAGTAGAACCTCGATCTATCGTTTTACAAGGAGTGCGTAGTTAAAAACGATGCATGCGGGAAAACGACGAATGTGGGTTAAGTCAAAATAAGAAGAAACCAATATTTATGAATACACACAATGCATACAGTATAGTACAAAAATACTAAATTTGTTACCAAACTGTAAAAGAAACAAATCGAAGTTATGTGGAAATTAAGTGATACTTATTTTTAAAAAATCAGTCATTTTACACTGGGTTTTTCATTAATTTTAATTAAACAAAAATTTTCAAGATTTACGATATTTTTTTTTTGTCTTTTTATGTGTATTCATGTTTGCATATAAAAGTCATACAATTTCAAATACCATTATTGCGTAGGATAAACTAGGCAGTAGTGTTGGCTCAGTCTCATCGGCATGAATATTATTCTCAGCTTCTTCGCGATTATTCTCATTTTTTACGTCACATTTTTTTAATTCTTAGGATACCGCACGTTGCTACTTTTAAATAAATGGAAATATAATCACTACATTTCATACCATACTTATCCCTGCTAGATGTAAGAACTCTTCACCTATACCATCATCAAGCCAAGATATCATACCAGGAAGTAATTAGATTTGTAAGCCATTATTGATCCACTTGATCTTCAATTTCATCTCGGTCAGAAGAAACATTTTACAATGATGAACACAGGAAAGCGAATTTTCGACGAATGATACATGCGAGTTTTGTTAATGTTATTTGATTACAGTTTGTGCAGGCACCATAGAAATAAAACGATGAATGCAGGAACGATAGATCGGGGTTCCACTGTATATGAAGATAACGCAAAACCAGTTTTTCGTATGTTTAGATTATACAATCCCAATGAAAGAAAATCTACCTTATTATGTTTCCTGTGCTCGTTACACTGGTTGTACACCTAAATAAGCCCTGCATTCACTTGAGGTTACAGTGGTGCTCTATACATAGCATATATCCACTAGTAGTTACATGGTACGTATGGGTTAATTGTTGTTGTTTGACTGTAACAGGAGTGGGTTGCAAGAGTTGGTTTCAAACCTAGAAAGTTAAGTGTGATAGATGCAGGCGATATCTGACTGGACAGAAGGTACCCACTTGCCTGGCCTTCAGTTATGAAGCTGAAGTGTGCCGCAGCAGCAAACTTGTTTTTGCTGCAACTCTTAGGCGTGCCATCATTTTGTGTTTGGTCTTCAGGATTTACTTATAAACCTTCTTTACTAGGTTTATAATTTAAGTTAAATTAAATATCAGAGCTTATATGAAATATTATTGTAATCAAGTATGCCTATATAACAAGAATGTTTTGCCAGTTTTTATATAATTTGTCCAGCGTATTTTTTCCTTCATTATCTCTGTTTTACTTTTCAGTTCAAGATGTATGCGAGTTCATCAGAAATTACTTAGAAGATAAAAGTCTAAACTTCTATTTATGTAAGTTTTTTTTTTTTTTTTTTTTTCAAGTTTCATTCATTCAGAAAATCATTTGTAAGTACCGAATAGTATTCCATTTCACCTCCGTTTTGTTTATTATTTCAGATACAACTCCACCAAAAGAGAAAAAAGATTCTTCTAAAACATTAATAGAGGTATGCAACATTTTTCCTTAAATTGTTTAATTTAATATCTTTTCATGATATTTTAATCATTTATTTGAGAAACCCCAAAACTGTATTTAGAAGTGTAGGGTTTCTCAGCAAAACAATAACTTCAGGCGGCATATAAGTGACTTGAATCTAAAATTTTTTTCATCTGAACATACATCTACCCATAAATGATAGGTTTCTAATGCAAACTCATTTTCATCAAAATAGTGACTTATGGGGTTTGGTTTCTCAAATAATCATTTATTTAAAAGAAGATATTAAATTTTAGAATTAATTATAGAATAAATTTTGAACCATCTCCAAAAGATATTGTTCAAAAGTTACTCTATAACTTTCAGGCATGTACAGAATGTGAACTCACCTTGCACTTCCGTGTAAAAAAATCAGCCACAAGTGCATTTTGAGGACCAACAAAACATTGAATAAGGGAAAAAATTCTTTTGCATAATATCACATCATAAAACCTGTAAATAATCTATAACTTCTCCAACATATTTTACTTGTTTCTTATCATGCTTGTATGTATTTAAATAGAATGTACATTCAAGATAAAAATTTTGTAATTTATATTAACTTATTGTTAATTATATTAATGTTGTGGTCCTTAATTACAAGAAGCACTTCCAATTTCGAACTAAAAAACTGTTTGATCCTGCTGATATTTACAGAAGCAAAAAATAGCTGTTAATAAATATTCTCAAAACAAAAGTTCAACGTTCAGTATTTAAAAAAATCTGCCAATGGCATCTTTCAAACCATATCTAGAAGAGCTTCTGGCACAAACTTCTTTACTCTTGTCCAAAACTGCTCTCTGAGTGTCTGTTCGTTCTCACACCGTTATATTTTACAATTTACTTTTTTTTTTTTTTTTTTTTTTAAATAAGTGAAATATACTTGTGCAATAGAGATGAGTTCGGGCTCATTTTTTGAAGCCCGAGCCCGAGCAATATTATTAAAGTTGGAGCCCGAGCCCGAAATTTCAGCTAAAGACAAATAAAATAAACTACTTCATTAAGAGGATACAATAAATTTTGGAGCTTCACACACCTCCTAGTCCCCCGTGCCGCTATTTTTTCAAATAAGTACGTCTATTTATCCCATGAATCACTTTTTAAAATCTGTTTCAAGGAGTATGTTCAACAAAGAAGAAATTTTTCACGAGCCCGAGCCCGAACGCAATCGTGAATTACAGAGCCCGGGCTCGGGCTTTCGGGCTCGGGCTGAGCCCATCTCATCTCTATTGTGCAAGTATTAATCTTTCTCTCAGAGGAAGAGAGAAAATTTTCATTACTTATCATCTGAAGTTCTTATAAAACAATTATTTCTTTCAGTCTATGTTAATTCCTGCTGCAGTTGTTTACTTTGGATGTGATAGAAGTCAACAGAGCTACCTAATGGAATCATTAAAAGAAAAGATTTCAGATCCTAGGGCTGCTTCATTGGCTGCGTGCGAATCCCGGTAAGCTTCATATGATTACTGTGACGAACCACAAAAGGGTGTTCATTCGTGGAATATAAACATAAGCAGAGATGGATTGAATGTGGCAGGAGTCTATTCATTATAGGTCTCTATTTCATTTACTTTCTACCTCTCCAGAAACCTTGATTGTCAGTAAAGTTGTCACTCTGGCCTTGTTATAAAAACATTCATAATATGGGGTGGGGGCATTGTTACAATAATGAACACAGAGTTTTTATGCAACTGTCAAACTTTTTACTTCCTTGTATAAAGTAAAGGAAGAATTGCAAAAAATTTCATTTTTCAGATTTTTATAGAAATATTCATTTTCGACCTTCCCTGAATCAATTTTAATAAGCTGTTTCTGTGTGATGTCTTGTCTGTCTGTATGTTCTATAACTCAAAAGAAATTTGCCACAGAATGTTGAAATTTTGTATTTTAGACTGCTGTGTGCCTCCCCTTGATTGTAATCATATGGGTAGCGTATTTACAGAGTCACCAAAAATACTTTTTATACATAAAAGGTACATGAACATTCATTGTTTAAACTGTTTTAGAGTTGTCCATTTATTTCAAAGTAAACAGAACTACTATATCTAATATATAAAATTCTCCTGTCCCAATGTTAGTCACCTAACTCCTCCGAAACCACTCGACCAATTGTAATGAAATTTTCTATGTATATTCGTTAGGTCATAGAATAGGTTTTCAACTATGTCTCATACCCCTAAGTCATAAGGGCAGTCCACCCCAAAATGTTTAGCCCCTGAGTGCTATTCATTTCAATCAGGATTTCTGTGTAGACATTAGCGTGTCGAGTCACTTTTCAAATGTGTTTGCCAGATAATGTGGAGAGGAGGGGGGGGAAGTTAATAAAATGTTGAAAGTCGCACAAGGTTTGCAATTTTTGATAATTGATCGCTAAATGTGGTGCCAAAACGCGACAATTTATTATAAATATATTTCGCGTATAGTTAGAAAACGCCTGGCGTATATTGTAAAAGAGTTTTATTAGGCGATTTTAATATAGATTTCTATTCCGAAGAAGTGCTCTGTGGAACAAGAAAGGAAAACATGGTACACTCATGGATTATGATGTCCATTCCAAACAGTATTTAAAATGTCTTTGCGGTATAGTTGGAATATGCGTACAGGAAGAATATGCCTGGCGAAGATTGTAAAACAATCTCAGTAGGCGATTTTAAGATAGATTTCGATTCCAAAGATGCGTTTTATGGTACAAGAAAGAGTTGATTCCTATTTTAACATCCCCACTCTCGCCAACCTAGAAAATACCCGTACTTTGGCGAGCTTTGCAGTCATAGGTCTCTGGGAGCTATGCACAAGATTTAACGGTACTTAGGTATTATCCCGGCGGTCCGGCAAGACAAGCAATTTTTCACCAAGATAAATGCCGGGCACATGAAATTATTGATGGTTTGGAATACGATTGTACGATACGGTAAGTATCAAGTTAGGTTAGTTACGGTAAGTAAGTTTCAACGCTCCCAAAAGAACCAGATAAAAACTAAAGTAAACAAACTAGCGATAAACGCACCATTTAAGGAATCTGAAGACACTTAATTATTAAAACTACATTAATTGGCAATTCAAAATAAATAAAAATGTAACGGCATGCTTTACTTACATGTTGTTCCAAATCACCATTTTATTTCTAAATTACGATTGCCACATTAATGCAAAAAATCGTCATGGTAACTGCATATGTTTAATGATCGCCACCTTGGCGAGAGTCGAGGCGTTAAAGTAGGAATCAACCCAAGGAAGACAAACCGGTACATTCATGGATTATGATGCACATTCGAAACAATATATAAAACGATGAAGTATATTTGTAATATACTTGGCGAAGATTATAAAATAGTTTTAGTAGGCGATTTTAAGATAGATTTCGATTCCAAAGATGGGTTTTACGAAACAAACAAGAAAAATACAGCACAGTCATGAATAATGATATACTTTTGAAACTTAATGGAATAAGTAAGAAAAATAGGGACAACGTATAACTAATGATACGATTTTAATATATAGCACTATAGTGTGTATTTAAAACCTGAAAGTGTTTCAGATTTTCATCCTTTTTTCTTTCCGAACATGTACCCTGTAAGGAAAGTATTGTAATCATGAAAAAAATTCGACTTCGAGATTTTGATATATTAACACGTTTTGAGGTCTTCTGAATTCATTTATGCTATTTTTACGAGATGTATGTTTGTTTGTGTGTGTGTGTGTGTATATGTGAGTGAACACGATAGCTCCTAAACGGGGCATTCGATTGAGCTCAAATTGGGTATATATGTTATAAACCACCATCGTAAGACCGACATTGATTTTGATGTGTATAGAACTTATAGTTTTTCTACTGGGCTACTACAAAGATTTTTTACATTATGGCTTATGGGGGGGGAAATTCTTGAAAGTGCTCTAGCGTTTAAATGGTACATTCGATTGAACTCATATTGGGTATATCTAATAAATAAAATTCTCATGTCACAGTGTTAGTTACCATACTCCTCCAAAACGGCTCAACCGATTTTAAAGAAATTTTATATGTATATTCGGTAGGTCTGCGAATATGATTTGTCTCATACCCCTAAGTCACAAGGGCGGTTCACCTCAAAATTTTTAGCACCAGAGTGCTAATAAGTTCAATCAGGATTTTTGTTTAGGCATTAGCGCATCGAGTCCCTTTTCAAATGTGTTTGCCAGATAACGTGGAGAGGGGGGGGGGGCGTTAATAAAATGTTGAAAGTCGCATAAGGATTTTCAATTTTTGATAATGGATCGCTAAATGGGGAGCCAAAACGTGACAATTTATTATAAATATATTTCGAGTATAGTTAGAAAACGCCTAGCATATATTGTCAGTTTTATTAGGCGATTTTAATATAGATTTCTATTCTGAAGAAGTGCTTTTTGGAACAAGAAAGGAAAACACTGTACATTAATGGATTATGATTCCCATTTCATGTCTTTGCGGCATAGTTGGAATATGCCTATAGGACGAATATGCCTGGCGAAGATTGTAAAACAGTTTCAGTAGGGGATTTTAAGATAGATTTCGATTCCAAAGATGTGTTTTATGGTACAAGAAAGAGTTGATTGCTATTTTAACGCCCCCCACTCTCGGCAACCTAAAAAATCCCCGTACTCTGACGAGCTTTGCAGTCATGAGTCTCTGGTAGTAATGCACAAGTTACAACGGTACTTACGTATTATCCCGGCGGTCCTCCAAGACAAGCAATTTTCACCAAGATAAATGCCGGGCACATGAAATTGTTGATGGTTTGGAATACGATTGGCAATAGTTTGCCAGCAAATTTGACGAAAAAGTAGTTTGGCGGAAGTGACCGCCGGCATAATACGTACGTACCGTTTAGGCGCTCCCAACAGAACTAGATGAAAACTAAAGTAAACAAATTAGCGATAAACGCACCAGTTAAGGAATTTGAAGACACTTTATTATTACAACTACATTAATTGGCAATCCAAAATAAATAAAAATGTAACGGCATGCTGTGCTTACATGTTGTTCCAAATCGCCATTTTAATTCTAAATTATGATTGCCACATAAATGCAAAAAATTGTCATTGTAACTGCATATGTTTAATGATTGCCACCTTGGCGAGAGTCGAGGCGTTAAAGTAGGAATCAACCCAAGAAAGTCATACATGGTATACGCATGTATTATGATGCGCATTCGAAACAATATATAGAACGATGAAGTGTAGTTGTAATATACTTGCCGAATATTGTAAAATAGTTTTAGTAGACGATTTTAAGATAGATTTCGATTCCAAAGATGGGTTTTACGAAACAAGAAAAAAAAAATACAGCACAGTCATGAATAATATACACTTTCCAACTTAATGGAATATGAGAGAAAAATAGGGACGACGCATAAATTATGATACAATTTTAATATATAGCGCTATAGTGCGTATTTAAAATCTGAAAATGTTTCAGATTTTCATCTTTTTATTATTGTTTTTTTTGGACAAATTTTTTTATGGAATGACTAATTATGGAATGAATAAGTCTCAAGGCCAAACTATGTTTGTTTGGGGCTTAGATTTGAGCACGCCATTTTTTCACACGGACAACTATACGTGGTATGATCTCGAGTGGGCAAACCATGCAGTTTGTTTGTGTTAGCTAAAAATATTGTTCACTCTATTCCGTTAAAGGATTGATATTATTTTTTAGTAAAACTATTGTAATTAGCGATATATATAAATGTAAAGAATAAATTACAATGAATTAAAAATATAAATGTTTGGTATTGTGTTATTTTTATATTCCAGCATTGTTCACAGCGCTCCATGCCTCTTCCACTCATATACCACATCCTCACACACTTACAATAAGTTAGTCATTTCTTTCTACTAAAATAATCCTATTAATAATTTATATGGCAAAACAACGTTTGCCGGGTCAGCTAGTATACGTATATAAGTGAAACTTATAAAGAAATACACATCGTAAAAAATAAAAAAATCTATGAAACTTTCACAAATCTTTAATGGGGGCAAACAAAAAAAAGCACTTATAGATTTAGGTTCAAATGAAGTATTATGGAAAATAAGTATTGTTTGATTCATTACAAAGAGGTCATATGGTGTCTTCATCCAATTTTTTAGGTAAAAATGAGAAGGAATTTGATCAATAAAGCCTTTTTACTATCATTTTAATAAAAAAAAATTATGTTTGAATTATTATTTTAAAGAAAAGTTACTCTTTTTGGAAATGCTGGGAAAATAAGAAAGTACTAAACTAGTACAAAATTTTTAATTCATTAAACAATTTTATAATTTGTTTAGACTACAGTTTTTTCTCTTGCTCTCCTGTGATTTCCTATCTAAAGAGGGTTGTATACTCACTTACAATTTTAGTTAGAAGGATAGCGGTGGTGCACTATCATGTGTATTGTACACATTCTTTTCAGAAAGAACCCATTTTCTTACAAAGTACAGGGTGTTTAGGACCTGCTTTTAAGACCCTATGCCTACTTGTAAACCTGAAGTTCCTGTGAAGTGTTTTCATAACGCTATAGAAAAAGAAACCCCAAACAATCATCTAGGTACC
Source organism: Cheiracanthium punctorium (assembly GCA_038373885.1). Classification (NCBI taxonomy): domain Eukaryota; kingdom Metazoa; phylum Arthropoda; class Arachnida; order Araneae; family Cheiracanthiidae; genus Cheiracanthium; species Cheiracanthium punctorium. The sequence continues at coordinate 29,547 of JAWZYV010012300.1, read as the reverse complement.
CAAAATAATTAATTTTATAAATCCATGTCACCAACCAACCATGTCAACAAGTTTTATAAGCCAGCATGACCCAAGTTAGATAACTTTTCCTCCTTTTGTTTGCACAAGTATATAGAACTCAATAAAACATCATATAAATCTGTTGGGAGGGGGGGATTACTTCCATTGCAAACAATAATTCATGAAGGCACAAGAAGAACTTGACAAATTTAAAGAAATTAAGTTATGATAAAATGCATAGCATAAAACAAAAGATGTCTGCAGACCTATTAAAGCATCCATTTTAAAATTTTATCTATCCTGCATCTAGCTATAACACCAGTTACAGGAAACTTTTAGTAACAAGATTACCTATAGTGCATTATTGTACTCATTTATTTTTAGAATGCATATTATGTTAGAGAGCCTACAGATTAACTTAAGTAATTTTTTTTTTTAATTTGTGCCATATACGAAAATAAGCAGTCAAAACTATGTAATATTAGAAATCTTAAGGTTGTTAAGCTGATATTGGGATTTCTGATATGCATGGCATTTATAATGCTTAAGTCATTCTGAAACATCTTCACAATATTAGTTTAAAAAAAAAAAAAAATGTCTGCACAGTTATAGTTTGATCACCACGAGAAGAGACTTCAATCCTTCTCCCAGGGAACAGTCCGTTTTACAGTTGGTCAAAAGTTTATGTGTATATAAGACACACCTGAAGTCGTGTATAGATGATAATATTTTATATTAATAAAATGTTCTAAATCAGTTTTCAAACTTTTTCACTTTTGAGGGTCTTAGAATTTTGACAAAGCAACTTATTTAATTTCATGGAGCATCTAGTATAAATCTGAGTAGTGAATTATATGCTAAAGCAGCAATGTTTTCTAATTTTTTTAATTTTATTTTTTATTGGAGCACTTTTTACCTTTGCGTGGAACATTTAGTGCTCTGCATAGCATAGTTTGAGAAACTTTGTTATAAACTATAGGGTGTTGTTTGCTGTATTTAATGAAAAAGTTCCTATTATAAGCTGTACCCCATTTTCATCTATCTATGTGTGGCTCGCAGATGTGTCAATAGGTTATATTTGCTTTAAACTGTTTAAAAAAAGTGTTAATCAAAATGTGTTTTGCTGACCAAAAGTAGTGTCTTTTTAAGAAGTCTTTTAACGGACGAATTGCATAGTACAAACTACAGCTAAAATATTTAAGAACTTTTTGCATTTGGAGGCTCATCTCATTAATGTTAATTCCAACATGCCTTCAATTTTTTATTTGATAAAGGTTATCTAGCCTTTAATAGTCCCTCAAATTATATGAATTTTATTTAATTATCTCTCTCTGTACTAACATATGTTACTAAAAAAAGAAAAGACACCTACTTTCAAAGAGGACGAGAGTAAGGTGATCCACAAAACATTGTCATTTATGAAAATGATCTACTTGAAAAACAGTTTGAGAAACATCAGTGTTTAGCACAAGTTTAATAATTTTGTTAATATACATGTCCAAACATAACTTATACTATATAATTTAGTAATTTAATTTTGCTTATTAATTTGAAATAATGTGTATACAAAACCCTGTAATTTCAACTCTGACCTCATCAATGACCACAAAATAGATATATCATATGTTTCAGCCATATTAATTTGTTACTTATAGGAAAGAAGCCATATCTGATATTGAAGAATTACCAATTGAGCTACCTGAAGAAATATCGAATCCCCCAGTCGAAGTCAATATAGATAATTATAAAGTTCCTGGCCCAAGTTTTTCTCAGGCATCGAGTTCTAATCAATCTAATGAAAAGGTTCCTAAGTGGTTAAAGTTAAGTAAGTATTTTAAAAATAATAGATTTCAGTACATGTATATCTGTTTTTCATAAAGAAATTAACTTTTTTAAAGTTCCACATGAATAATTCCCAAGAAAATGCCCAAAATATTTTCCAAGATAAAAAATGAAATTTTTTTTTACACACATCAAAAGCAATATTTAAGTGCAGAAATTTTTTTACATATTACTGTTGAGAGCAATTTTGGTCAATATCTATATAATATAAAAATGCATATCAATTGATTTATGAAAAACAAAATGTAATTTTAAGAAAAATCGTTAACCATTAAATAATTTTAAATTTGTAAAAAGAGATTAACTTTAATAGTCGAATGAATATCCTAATGAACAGATATTTCAAGTTTTTTCATTTCATGAAAGGATTTTTCACTTAAGTCAATTTAATAAGATTAAAAATCAAAGATGTCTTTTATAATATCTTAACTCCTTTCACCAAAGTAAAAAAAAAAAAAAAAAAAAAAAAAAAGAAGTTGGGATATTTTTCAATTCAGGTTGCTCTGTTAATGTTCTGTGAAGTGAGTTAATAAAAACTTACTGTAAGTATATTATCGTTCTTTGAATGATATATTGATTTTTATAATTTAATACTTTATTGTATTAGTATCTTCTAATATTCCCTCTTCTGTTTTTCATTTTGCATAATTATATGAAACATTAGTCACAAATGCACAATTAAATACAGTAAAAGAAGTTTAATAAATCATTATTTTTTTTTATTTCAGGTAAAAAATGAAACAATACAGATAAATTATTTGTAACCAAGTAATAGTAAACAAATGTATTTTGTAAATAAAGTTTTTAATTTTGTGTTAATGGTTTAAAATGCTGGTAATATCCTTTGGTAAAGTCCATCATTAGGTCTTGAGTACACTCTGGTAGTTCTTTAGTATACAAACCTGAAAAGTAAAACACAGATACATAGCGGAAATCACTCTTCATTTTTTCACATTAATTAATTAATTATTTTTATGACGTTATTTTCTATTCTCATTAATACGGAGGTGAAAAGTAGACCCTTTTTAATTTGAATTGATAAATGATGATAACTTAAGAATTTAATTTTATTCATATGCAGTTGCTAAGCATTACATTGTATAATACCCATATATTGCACTTAAAAATCCCTAGCAAATGCAACATAAATTTCCCATCATAATTGATAAAGGGTCAAGTATTGTAAGTGTTATGTTTAAAATTTTTCTCAACATTAAAAAAAAAAAAAAAAAAAGAAAAGGTAATTTAACAAATTTATTTTTTGTATCATACTTTTGCAACAATTAAGAGTGGGTTTTTAAACAACTTTTGACTCACTTTCGTTTAAATTATTCCTCAAAATATTGCCCTCTTGTTAAAATAAAAATTAAAAAAAATACTAGATATAACTTCTTCTTTATATGAAATCTGCATGCAAACTAAGGCTACAGTAAACCTGTGAAGTTGGCCACCTGTCTAAGTTGATCTAGTCGACCATGGACAGAATAACTTAATTACTTTAACATTGAGTGAACCCTTTATAAGTTGACCCAAAGCATATCTCAAAACCTTTGTAAGTTGACCACTTCCAGAAAATTTTTGTCTTTCTTCTAACACAACTCTTTTATATATTTTTCTATTTATTACTTCCCATCCACACTGAATACATAGTACACTAATACACTGTACTACTAATAAATTAAGTTTCATATTAAATTAACTTGTTTCTGTTCTTGTATTACTATGTATATAGTATACATAGTAATATGTAGTACAATAATGTGTACATATAATTAATGCTTAACCCTAGCAAGCAATAGTATTCCTATTTTGTACTATTTTGATTTCACATATTTTATATAATTTTTATACAATATTTTAGCTTTCCCATGAATGATGCCCTGTTAATGAAAATATATCTAAAAATGCCAATGCTGTACAGCATTTAAATTTAAAAATTCAAAATATTTTTGACTTAATTATTGTAGTACATAAAGAACCCCCTCCAAAAAAAAAAAAAAAAAAAAAAAAAAAAAAAAAAAAAAACAGAAGACATAGTCTTATGGGGAAGGAAGAAATACATAAGATAGTAATTGCTCAAAATAGAGGAAAAGCGAAAGACCAGGCAATGCTACACAAATATTACATAAAATTTCCATCACTAGAAAACTTTTTTTTTGATGGATTACATCTGGATTATAGTAATAAATTAGTGTTTTGTTTAAAATAAATACGAATTTATAAAGTTTTAATTAAATCATACCTGGTGACCCTGAATACATTGAAAATGCTGGAACTACAGTCTCTTGTGGTAAAACTGTATTATCTGCTATCATACAACAGTCCTTCAATACACATCTTCGGCCCTAAGAAAATATAAACGTATATGTACAGATTTTATCAAAAATGAGTCTCTTTCTTAACCCTTAATTACTCTTGTTAGTGTATTTTGTACATCATTGGAGCTTTAATGACTGCTGTTTAAATTCTTTTTCACTGTTAAACTTGTCTCATTGAATAATATTGTTATAAATGCTTATTTTAGGTGTTTTTTACAGTACCATGTTGTTATTGTACTTGACTCAAAGTCAATCTTATGAAAATAATTTTTTACCTAGAAAAAATAATTATATGGTGCACAAAATACACTTGTGAGTTAATTGGCATGATTAGGTAAGGGTTAAGGAAAATACCCACCCACGACCCAACAACAATGAATATATATTATGGTTCTATTCTACCTAGTCTCAAACACAAGCTTGCCCCTCCCCAAATTATAATAATCAAGCCTCTTCGTGAAAAAATTTGTCTTCAACAAAATCCCTATGTGATCAATTAATAATTAAACTTGGCAATCTAACCTTAATTTCATGCAATAAAATATTCATAAAATTTTTATGAAACAGAAAAACAAATATTGCTGCTTAGATTAGTTCTTACATGCATTGAGGAACTCGGTATAATTTCATAATATAATATCTGTTAGATTAATAACTTTTAGTCGTGAAATAAACATTGTTCTTGTGCAATCTGAAAATTAATATGTAGGGCTCATTCTAGGAAGGGTCAGTGGGATGCAGCACCTTAATGCCTTTTTAGTTTAAAAAAAAAAAAAAAAAAAACACCACCCTGTTGCCCTAGAAGTTTTTTTTTTCTTTCCTTTTTTTAATTATATTTGAACTGCATGTTTTAGTTCTTTTTATCTGTTGAGTTAGGGCTATACCTTTCCCATTATTCCAATATTGCCAGTCTTTGTAGATGACCAGCTAATTGTTAGTCAACAGAAGAATACTTATAAAGGCTGTATCCAGAAAAAAAATTTGGCTATTGTTGTCTATTTTCAAATTTTGACCAACTGAAGTATTTGAGCTAGCTGTGTGTTAAAAATTTACCAACTTCTTCACAATGACCCCATTTACATGCATAAAAACGGCAGAACTTTCTCCACTTTTTACTCTGCTTCCCCTAAGTGAGGAAAATACCAGGGCTGTTCATTTAGTAGAAATTTTATTGGTGATTTTCTGCAAGGTATTTAAATCAATATTTTATTAAGATAGGCTTCTATGCAAAATGTTTACTTAATCAAACATTCTCTTGCCTGTTAGGTTATTTGGACGATTCTTTTTGTTATTAAAAAGAAAAAGAGCTTTATTTAAAAATCTTAACAAAGAAATATTGTCATTAGCTTAACTATTTATAATGTTAATAAATAAATTAACAAAGTTACTTAAACAGATTAACTCTTTTACATTACAAATTTATGTGTTAGTTTGTAATATTAATAGAGATTGGAAATTAATTGTTTACTCAGTTTTGTAAAGTATAAAAGGTCCATTGTTTTGGAAAATTAGAACTGCTTTTAATCAGGATGTTTAATGCCCTTTTTATCAAATAAAATGCCTTTCTAAAATAATCATGCCCTTTTTTAAACCTTTGCACCCTGCCCTTTTCCCCACCTAGAATGAGCTCTGTAACATGTTAGTTTCAAAATGATCGGATGCTTTATTGAGCAAGGTATCACCATCCTCAATGCATGTGTGGAGTTTTCTCCAATTTTCAACAAGAAATTCACAATTATACATTAAAGTTCAGTCTCAAGTTTAAAAAAGACAATAGCTCGACATGTGGTCTTTGGTCCCATGTTAATAGCAATGTATGTAAATATATGAAATATAATGGGAAAATATACTGCTAAAAATATACTTACTATAACACAGTTTTTCCCTATATAGACATATGATCCAACGTGTGCGGCATTCACTACTGTATCCTCATCGATAAATACATGATCACCAATATGCAAAGGAAAGAATGCTACACTATAAAAGAAACACCATGAAATGGAAATAAAATGAGTAATTTTAAATTTAATCGTACACACAATAAAATTTTCTTTTGACAAAATAATTTTCTCAAAAGAAAACTGGTTTACACACTAATTCTAAGAATAGTTAACGCAAGAACAGCAATTAAAATACTCAAAGTTAGTGGTACTTCTTTTGTTCATATTTTCTATATTCATTCATTATTTTTTTTTCTACATCAGGATATTGATGACATGCACCATTTTCCCCCTGTAGCAGCTCAATATAAAATAGCCTTCCTGTGACAGCTGTCAGGAGATGAAGAATAAGGGATGTTAGTCAGAGAGGCACAGTTTGGCATATCAGAAACACCAATACAGTGAAGGTGACACAGAAAAAGTCTTGCCCAGATGAAGTTCTAAAATTTGCAGAAAAGATTTATTAGGGGAGGTCCATAGGCATAGGGTTGAGAATGAGGCTGGACCCTATTTTTCCCCGTAGCATCCATACTTTAGCTATTTTAAAAATCATTATTCCTTGCTCTTAAAATGGTGGAGGAAATTTGATTATAAGGCAATGCAAAGTGAGGCTGTGGAAGTCTGCATTCCTGTTTGGCCAGCTTTAAAGGTTAGGGTTCTTATAAACACACACACATAGCTTCCATATACATTATTAAAACTTAACATGAGGTGAAACTCATTTATAAATCTGATTTTATAATTTAATTTTATGAGATAAAGCTAGTCAATTTATGATATAGCTATTAAGTATTGCACTGTACCTTTGAAAGTTATACGTAGTAACAAAGTCTCAAACTAAAAAATGTCAAGAAAATTTTCAAAAATTTTGAAAATCGATAAAATATTTTAAATAAAAAAATTCAGTTAATTGTTGTCTTCACTCACTAGCATTCAAGCTTGCTCAGTATAAAGGCAATCATTGGCAAGAAGCTGAGAAAATGACAGTCAGGAACTCGATGAAATTAACAGCTTTCCCATTAGTTTTGCTACATCAAACCATTTGTAATGAAAGTTATATAGAAGCATATTCTATACTTAAAATATATTTTGAAAATTTAACCTCGTATATTTTTACACTTCAGAACATTTAATTCAATATTAAAGTGCTTAAATAATGCTGCAGGCTATTGTAATTGGACAATTTCTCTTCATTTTACACATTTACATCCGTGAGGTTAATCCAGCTGTTTTGGCATTCACTTTTCAATGTAATTAAAAAGAGCTATTCCCTGGCTATTATCTCCCAGGGCTTCTCCCAAAATTTGGATTTACATTAATTAGATGGCAATAACCTAAATCTTTATGATAAATCTACCTTTTCCACCTTTTAAGCTTTCCCCGAAATTTTTTCTGGCTATGTGTTTACCAGTCATGAGCAAGTGTGTCCCGACACGGTAAGCATAGCATCGGGGGTCCCATCTTCGAATGGGTGCCATTTCGAACTCAAGAGCTTGAAAAAAGTAAAAATAGGGTGCCTTTTTTACGCTTGCAAGCAGACACCACATACCCTAGGGCCACCCCTGGTCATGAGTAGGTGAGAATCAATTGGTGCAGGTCAGAGTCAAATGGCAGCTGATTATTTATGCATCCTTGATCAAAGGATTCAGTGAGCTCTTGAATAATATTAGTGACATGTTGCCTGGCATGCAACAAATGGATAGCAATAGTGGCAATTTATATCTTTAAGTGTGAAACTAAAATCCAACACCACCTTTCCAGTCATAGAAAATGGTGAGGGACTTTTAAGTGGGATGCTTCTATTAAAATGATTGCTCTGATGTTGGTAAGAGTAGTGCTTATGTTTCTTTTCAAAAGAGATAGGGAGATTATATCAAGAAGTGCACTTTTTCTTGATATCCTATTGGCATAGCTACCAACCTTCCAAGAAAAAAAAATAAGGAACACAGCACATGCTCGTGAAATCAGAAATAAGGAACACGGTGTGTGGTCATGAAATGTTTGATTAAATATACAATGAAAGATCTTACATTAAAAAAATTAAATTATCATGTGTAGGGAGATGATGTGCATATATAATCATTAATTTATAAAAATAAAATATGCGTAACTTAGCTCAATTTCTACAATAGACCTAAATGTTTAATGCAATAAATACTTGAAAGAATAATAAGATAAATATCATTCAATTATATTTATTGATTTGTCTACAAGGATAAATGCTTTACCAAAAGTGAAATATGTACATGATTTTCCTTTTAATTTTTAAAAATCCTCACACAGAAACTGAAAAATGGAGCATTTTGGCTTAAAAACGTATTTACGGAACAAAGCTAAAAAAAACATAAGTGTTTTTTTTTTTTTCAAACAAATGCACGTTTTTGTTTATCAGATGGTCTCCTCTCAACGTCCCTATTATCTCCAACCTACCTCCCTTAATAAAATGTTTCATGTAAATGTATGCCACTTGAGTGACATTACATCTTTCTGCACTCTATGCTCAGTAACATGTACCTCATTCCTTATAAATAAATAAAAGTAATAATAATTCTATCATTTGATAAGTAAATTTTTCTAAAAATCGTAATTATTTTCTTCTTTTTTTTCCTCTAAAGGGTAAAATGCATCATAACTTAAGGGACACAGAGTGTGCCACGCTTTGAAAAATACCAAACAGGAATACTAAATGTGAGAAATCCAGGTATCATCATATGGATATTAACATTTTGTCCTCTAGAAAGATCAAAGCAACAGCAAAATATTTGCCTTTATGCTCATCTGTGAGCATTTGCAGCACCTACCATGTACATACTTTAATGAAACTGTTCAATAAAAGTTTCATATAAAATTATAAACAAAATATCTATTGGCATTGATTTTTGCATAAACTTGACAAAATTAGTTCGTTATTTATAGCAGATGGCTGGTTGCTTCTTGCTTCATAAGGCACATTTGTCACACCTAAACTGAATCCATTTTTCAATCATCCTGTTCTCCATAACTGGTCATGGATTCATTGCATTAAAAAAAAAAAATTGATAGCAGAATGAATTTCACATTTACAAGACTCAGTAAGTCAAACAGCCTTAGAGTAAGATTTTTTTACAGTCACCTAATTTTCACTATATAACACATTTAAAGGTCAATACTATACAGGAGGTAATTATTATACATATTTTAGAATTTACTTTCAGAATAACTCTCGTACATTGAAAAATTCAGAACTTTTGGCTTACCCTTTACTAAATTTTTTAAATGGTGGTCTTATCACAGCCCTCTTACTAATCACACAATGTCTTCCAATTCTCACATTAGCCAAATCACCTCTAATTACACATTCAGACTGAATGATGGTCTGAAAATATAAATGTTATGTACATAAAAACTTTGTTGACTGTTTTGTGCATTGACAAATAAACAAAAGATTTATTTTAAGAAGGACAGATTATATCAAATACACATCAATAATAAAATACTTTTTATACATTCACAACTTTATAACACCTATAATTTGCATGTTAATTATAAATCAGTCCATAAACTTTTTTTCCAAGTACATACTCCTTTGTACATAATGTATACTGTGTAAATCTTTGATTAATTTTCATTTAATCAATTTTGCTAAGTGTGACCTATGAACTTTGGACTTTACTGTGTGACTCATGCATTGATTTGTAAAGATAGCAATGCTATGAATTTTGGTGGTATCTGTTCTTAAGATAAATTTAGTGTAAAATTAATTTTCTTCACCTTTAATAATCTAACTTTCCATTTATTTGCATGTCAGTTGAATTAAAGTGAAAGTTATAAATCTTAAAAAAGTTCCCATTGGCTAATATTAGTTGATTGGTTTCTCACCAAAAGTTACCAAGCCCGGAGATTTTGGGTCCAATGACCATCATTGGACCATAGTAGGATCTGAGCCAAAACTTTAAAAATTGCAACCGGCAGACAAAATAGTATCCTCTTATAAGCCTAAATAACAAGGACATATCCCCCCCCCCCTCGCAAAAAATGGAGGGGGTCCAAATGATGGAAAAGGCAGAATTTTTCACAAAAAGACTTAATCATTATGATTTTGTTACTGAAAATTGATTTTATATACATACTAGCTGAAGTACCCATCCTCGACGGGTTAGTGAATGAAAATTTCCAAAAAGCAAGAACTTTCGTCAGCGTTGTAGGAGTACACAGAATGGATGTAGTATGTTGCAAAGTAAAGAAAGTGAAGTTATAATTTTCATGTATTGTTAAAATATTACAGGTTAGAGAGTAACTAAGTAATATCATTTCATTCGCTTTAGTCGTAATTATGTGATGCTGCGAACAAATATTTAAGCATATTGAAATATTTTCGCAAAATCTCAAAATTTAATCAACATTTCTGAAAAATTTGAAGCCTAGGAATTTAAGTTGAGTGACAACCTATCATGTCACCCAAATTCGTTTCATTCCCTGCAGTCTTTATTTCATGATGCTGGAACAAATTTTCAGCATATTAAAACGATTTTCGAAAAATCTCAAAATGTAAGCAAAATATTTTTTAAAATTCAACGCTTATAAATTAAGATTAGCAACTACCTATCATATCACTGAATTTTGTATCATTCGTATTAGTCGTTATTACGTGATGTTTGAAGAAATATAAACGTATTTTGAGAGAATTTTCACAAAATCTCAAAATCTAATAAAAATGTTTAAAAAATTGGACTCCTATAGTTTATGTTGAGCAACCATCTATCGCGTGACCAAATTTCATATCATTTGCTTTAGTCGTTATTACGTAATACGGGAACAAAGATTCACTCAGTTTTTAAACGATTTTCACAAAATCTCGAAATCTGATGGATTTTTTTTAATTAGATGCTTATAGTTTAAGGTGAGTGAGCACCATATCATTTCACCAAATATCATTTTTTCACCTTTGCAGTTATTATGTGATGTGCGAACACAAATTTACGCAGTTTGAAATGATTTTTGCAAAATTTCAAAATCTAATCAAGATTTTTTTTTAATTCGACGCCTATGTTTTAAGTTGAGTGACCACCTATCATGTCACTCAATTTCATATCATTCGCTTCAGTCGTTTTTTACGTGATGCTTGAACACAAATTTACGCAGTTTGAAAGGATTTTCGCAAAATCTCAAAATCCAATCAGAATTTTTTAAAAATTGGACGCCTATGTTTTAAGTTGAGTGACCACCTATCATGACACCCAATTTCATATCATTCGCTTCAGTCGTTTTTACGTGATGCTTGAACACAAATTTACGCAGTTTGAAACGATTTTTGCAAAATCTGAAAATCTAATCAAGATTTTTTAAAAATTCGACGCCTATGTTTTAAGTTGAGTGACCACCTATCATGACACCCAATTTCATATCATTCGCTTCAGTCGTTTTTACGTGATGCTTAAACAAAAAAGCGTCACGGACAGAATGACAGACAGACAAACTTTTTTTTGAGGGTCGCATCGGATTCCCGGGTGCTTGAAACGGATAGAAATCGCAAAATTTTTGAATTGCAAGAAATGTACAGACAAAGTCTAATTTTATTTATATAGATTTGGGGGGGGGGGGGCTTTCTGGACTACCCTCCCTTACACATGCCCCTGAATAATAACACATGATGCACTGAAATATTTTATTCTTTCCCAATTACTTATTGTAATGTATTGGGATTCTTTTTTGTGGCCCTGTATAAATGCTATAATCATGATTTTCACCAGAAAATGTGAATTATAACAGAATTTACGATAGGGTCATATTTTTTGCAAACTGCAAAAAAGACTAGTCAAAATGGTAAAATGAAACAAGAGGATTTTTGCTTTTTTGCAAAAGCATTTGGAAAAAAAAAAATCCATCATATTAGTGTGTAATAATGTAAGCAGAGCATTTCAGTCACGAGAAATATTCTATCAACTACAACAGCCACGCTTTTTCCCCTTTGATTTTTGGTAAAGAATAAAACTTCTGGTGAATTAAAACAATAAAACTAAAATTATTATTATTATTAAAATTTTCAAATATCAAGACATGAGGAATCTGAATTTTTAGGTATACTGGCCTTTTACAGGGATGAAAGTTTTCAGTCTTTTGACTGAATTCAGTTTTTTTCAACATCATTGATGCATTTGAGATTTAGTATTTAAATTAGTTTAATGAATTTAGTTATACTGAATACAGTGTTATAATGAATATTAGTTAATTTAATAATGAATACATATAAAAGAATAACAGGTAATGTGTTAAATGCATAATTTATTTGTTCTGTATGATCCTCAGCAAAGTTCAGTCTTTTTAGCTGTTTCGTGCTTTCATGCCTGCTTTTAGCATTTTGCTAAAGCTTTCTTTCTCATTTTAGCTTTTTTGCAAAGAATTTTTGAACTCAACTTAAAGCCTGAATAATAACAATGATCTTCCATGGCTCTATCCACCATGGACCATTTCATCCTATTGTTATTATCAATTATGTTCACGTAACATAAAATAAAGCAATTTCATATTTCGTGAATTTATTGATTTCACAGTAATATACATATGTCCCATTTGTGCCCAGATATTTTTGCGACTTTCTCTGATTTTAGCTAATACTTGCAATAATACATAAATTTCTGATATCAATTTCTTGGACAAGGGATGATTTCTTTTAAATTCATTATGTATAAAAAATTGGAAATGTCAACATCCTATTTGGCCATGTTAAAATATTTTGTGGAGTTCAGGTTCAATACTCGTAAATAAAGGCTAGGAAAAGGAAATAACATTTTTGACTGATAGCGAAAATGCCGTCCCCAAAAAGGGACACTAGGCATCAATGGGTTAAATATACATATATGTAACAGGGGGCTGGTCGGCTCATTTTGAGCCCTAAAATAGGGTCCACTCTTAGTTCTGGTGAAATATTCGTGGCAGGGCTTTACGCTGCAAAATGTCTAGCCAGCTGCTGCTCGTTCGGTGGTAATATGCGGGGAGCTCTCTCTACAGTATTTACACTTTTATTACATAGGGTTATACACTTTATTACATAGGGTTATAAGTTAATCACGATTAAAAAAAAAAGGTGTGTTTATTAATATGCTCAGGTCTCATAGTTCCTGGAAATTCTTGAGTGTGAATTTTTGATTTTTGTAAAGCTTACAAGAGGGGCATCTGCCTACAGGTGGAGTGTCGAAGGACTTTTTAAGGGGTTGAAACACATATTCATATTATATCTGGAGAAAACTGACCAAAACTCGAGATCATTAGATCGACAGCTAGGCAATCGGGGAAATTCTTGAGAGCTGTGACAACTATGAGAGGGGAGATATATCCATTGCTTTTTTAGTAAATTTAGATTCCAAGACAAATCCTTTGTTTGAAAATGAAAGCCATTATGCCCACTATGACATTATTACACTATATATATTAAGATGAGAATCAATAGTGAAAAAATACGTAAATAATATGGCGACTACATTAGAACCAATAATGAACTTACCTTGCCATTTAAAACAATATTCTGACTTCCACATAATACAGATTGGCGGCTTACTTTGTTACCAGATGCCTGAAAGTTTAATTACATAAGGAATGTTTAGAAAATAATAATAATAATATTTTGAACATAATATGCATCATATTATTACAGTTTCTGCAAGGAAAATTATTGTCAAGCAGAATAGAATACGAGAAGAGTTATTTTTAAGATTTTAAAGGGAAGTATTACAATAAACAAATTTTTAGAATTTTATGAGGGGAAAATGAAATGCCAGTAAAAATTGCAGTTATTCCTCATCACCTAACCTTTCGTAAACATTTCCTCGTTTATAATTTTTAATTGGTTACCATTGGCGAATTTATAATCAGTATGATAATTAATTGGTGCGTGAAGAAGACGTCTGCAATCCCACACTCCCATAGAGGGTAACCTATCAATCATAAAGTTTGTAACTGCAGTGCTCAAACACCATGTATGTTGAATCAGTGGCGGGTTGTGGGTTATTTAAATGGAGGTCCACAAAATAATTATCGAAATTTATAAGCAGATAGATGCAACTTGCAAGATAAATGATAGCGCCTGTTTTTCAGAAATGAAAGGAAAACAATGCATGCAACTATTTAAAAAAAAAAAAGGGACTCTAGTTTCACATTTGGCCACCTGGATAATTTATCCAGGTGGCCAAGCCAGGCTTAGCGAAAGTGTTGGCTTGAGTTATTTTTTTTTTTTTAATTTTCCTTTCTAAAGATAATGCCGAAAAATGTAATTGCTTAGCTCCAAAACACATATTTTACAAAGTGCCACCCTATCTATTTACTAATTCGTGAAAAATGACAAAAATAATAAGAAAATGAAAAAAAAAATAGTGGATTCAACTAACTAAACATAACAAACTAAAGGAGAATTCGGAAGAGATATTGCAAGCAATTGTCGGTTCGCACACTGAAAATGTGCCAACGAAATGATTTTAGCAGTGTTTAACACCTCCTGCTTGACTATGTGCTTCTGTTCTTAGAGAGCAGTTTAGAAGGATGTTTCTTTGATCGCACGTGCAATCGAGGAAAAGACCCAATGCTTTATGCTGCTGTAACCAGGGGTGTAGTGGGGCCGGAACGCACCGTAACGACATTCCGTACTTTTTTGTGAGCCGGAACCCAAATAAGCTAAGATAATTATTTTGTTGTTGTGGATCTTAAAAAGAAAGAGAATTTAGCTTTTATAGCCTGCTCCCACTAACAATATTCCTGTTCCAATTCTATGAATACCTTTATAGTTGAAATAATCCCAATGAACGGACAACTGAGTCTAGTCGATTAGAAATTCAATCCCCTGCCCTTTCTGCAGGGCCGCTTTTCCACATAGGCACATGCCTAGTGCAAAAATTGGAGGGTGTAAAAAGAGGAAAAATTTAAATTATAGCAAATTACTGTCCTATCTTTATGCCTGCTGGTTGTCAGGCATAAGGATAGGATCCACCAGTGTCCCCGGGACACGGTGGATCCATAGGTGGTAGATAATGGATGTGTTGTGGGATTACAGCCAATTATCTACACGAGGGATCTAGGCCTATGGGTAGAGTACCCTCTGGGAGGGTCTTTCTAAGGGGTGAGGGTCCTTTCTAAGGGGGAGATTTTTCTTAGAAAGGGAGAGATTTTTCTAAGGGATCCGGGTCCTTTCTAAGGGAGAGATTTTCCCTTAAGAGTTAAGGTAAAATCTTTCCCCAAACCAAAACTGGCTGGAAGGGGTGCGTAACAATTTGAAGTGCCCAGGGTGCCGGAGAGGTTAAACGGCCCTGCCTTTTCTGATCTCTCTGAGTCTCAAGAAAATAAACATAACCACATGATGGATGCAAATAAGAAAATACATAGAACCACTAGATTCTCAGAATCAATGCCGATAACAAAAAGAATACAGATGTTAAACATGGTGGCAGCATTGCAGGCAATGAAATTTGTGACTGTTCACCTGACCAGCCAGTGGCGGATCCAGGGTAAGGACTAAGACGCTTTAGCCACCCCCAAGCGATTGTTAAAGGGTAACATTCTGATTTATTAGACACTTTGGATAATGAACTTTTTAAAATAAATTATCCTCTCCCAAAAAATTTTACATTGCTTTACACTAAAATTTTACTTAACTGTTCACTTTGTTTGGGTCATTAGGATTTTTTCAAAATTATCCATAGTCTCTTATATATTGGGTACTGACATAAAAAGCGAGTTTTTATGATGAGTTGTTATAAACCTTGTCCCCCACTCCTCCCCACGCAGAGTCACGAGTTCCGGGAAAAATTTTTAGCACTACAACACTGGTTGTAACCCTACAATACTGTCGTTAGTTATGAAAAGCGTATTTAATAATAGTGAGGTGAGAAGTGGAAAGCGTTTTAAATTCCAAAAATCTGGAAGTGGTACTTAATATTTTTAAAAAATTCAATTTGTTAATGCATTTTTTATTTGTTCCTTTGGGGGTTCACGGGCTCAAATAGAGGAGCCACCACTGTGTTGAATACATATAAATGACACCCTTTGCTATATTTTATATTTAGTGAAGTGTGTACCCACAACAATTTTGTCTCTGAGAAAAAAGTATTGTGGTTTGTCTTCAAGCAAACGGGTATTTTCGCCGGGTAAATCAGTTATTCTCAATAGACACAGCTGAATATGCTGTTTCTATTCGAAATTAATATTTAAAGCCAATAACATAATCGAATGTGTTTAGTAAAGATTTTAGACAAAATTCACATAAATTAAAACGACAGACAGTGTACAAATTGTTACTTAAATGTGTTTATAAAGGCATACTGTTTCAATATACTCTTGCTTGTTTGTAAAATACATCTTCCGATTCCATTATTAAATGTCTTCACGATCCACAGTACTACTTTAATTATATTTCATGTCACGAACACATTTCATATCATTGTGCAAGATAAAGCTTTACGATAGATATTGTTGAAGGAATATATCATTTATAAAAAATATGAAAGCAGTAATTTTTTCTATGGCTAAATTTATACGTTTTCTTTTTTATGAAACCTTAGACTAACTTTATAAAACGGCCGTTGTTTGTTGATGTTGACATAAAAAAAAAAGGAGCGTGTTAGAAAGATAAGAAGCAAAACCACAGAGCAAAAACAGAACAATCCTGTTAAATATAAAGTCGTCAGGCGGCGCTGTTTCAAAGTTGCCTTGGTTCGTTCGTTCCTAAAGACCAGCCAGTTCGTTCGTTCCTAAAGACAAATCAATGGGAATGTTCCCAAATTCTGAAAAAAAATTGGGGACATTTTATAAATTCGATAGTCCTCTCAAATAAGCTTCTGTTTGAAATTAAACACTCAAAAAACTTGTGCTATAAGATAAAATTAAAAAAAACTTATGCAGAGGGAACTCAGTTCCCTCTGCTCTGTTTGACGGAAAGGTTTGTCTGAAGAAGACCGAAAGAATTTTCGGTCGAAACGATCGTTACGCCTTGAAGTAACCTTTAATGTGTGTTTTTTTTTTACAAAGTTTTTATTTATTTTAAGCTTCTGTTTATTCAGCTTATGCATTATTAATATCCATAAAATGAAGGAAACATAACTGACTCTTAGAAATTGGGAGGAATGAAAACTATTTTTAATTAAAATTTTGGCCCCAACTGCCAGTTTTACATTTTGGGGACAAAGTAAAAAAAGTCCTGAAATTGGGGACTATCTCCGAAAATTGGGGACGTTTGGTTAACTTAGTTTACACTAGAGCGTCGAAAACGTCAGCAAACTCGTTCAGTGCAGTTAGTTCTAGTCGTTTGCAGTGTATTTTTGAATTAGTGCAAATAAAAAAATCTTCTGTTCGATGATTGGCGTGTTTGTAAACTCACCAACTCCGTGCACTAGTTGATTGCAAAACTAGTGGAGGAGAACAAAGAAGGGAACAGATGTGAATAGTGGTCTGAATTTCTTTTAAGAAGGATTTCAGTTTCTTCAGCTTCATTGCCTATATGATGCGTCTGTTTATAAAAACATCTTCGGAGGAAACTGTAAACAAATGCACGTTGCTTCGTAGAGCAGACCAATAGAGGTGTCGTATTTTGTTCGCCTGCGTTCGAACGAAATACAGTTCCCGCGAAAAGCATACTGGAGACACTAGTTGTAGGCCGCTTCCGCAGCAAAACACGCCACAGGTTTTCTGAACGTCTATTAACGTCTCAGAAGACGTTTTCTGAACGTTAATAGACGTTCAGAGAAACCTGTGTGTGTTCGCTGGGTTTGATCTCTCCAGTTGCCTCCATGCGATAACTGAATCAACTGGCTCCTGTCTCAGTTGATTTAGATTTTCAACTAAACTTCACTCAATCGACTTTAAGATCAATGGTCAACTGGTTTAAATTTATAAAAACTGAGCATTTAAGAAACGTCTAAAACTAAAGCGATTTGCCCGAGTGGAGCGTTACGAATGTGTCTGTAAAAACATCTAGCAGAGAAAGCGCCCTCTGATTTATTTTTACTCTTATCATAATTTTGAACCATTGACACGACGCGAAGGAAAATTGCTTTTTGTGTCCTACCACGATTGTTTTTATCGAATCTAGGATACCACAACTGAATCCTTGCAGTGATCTGAAGTTCAACTCCCGTCGAAAAGGTCAAAAGTTGTTTAAATATGTATGCTTTTCGCTTATTTTGTACAGAAATTTTCTTTTGTTTACATTGACGTGATTTTACTGATTTATAATATTAGTAGGAGGTTTCCATCGCAGAGTTCAAAAATTATTTCATTGGTTTGTATTGAATGTTCTGATATATTACTATATAGATTTTGCTGAATGCGTTTTAAGATATTTCTTGTACAGATAGTTTTTATTTAGCTTCGTTTTATGTTCTTTGCAAATCTTTGTAAACATTGGCCATTGCAGGAAAAATCAAATCTTTTGGAGGCGGTTCTCCTCCTTCCTTGCCATCTTGTATGGGCATCTGGTAATACCGGATTTAATTAAAAAGATTTCCCGATGAATACTGCCACTTGAAATATTAAAGTTCTACTTTGAGTTGGGATGAAATGCTTGAAATATATATAATGAATATTTTGATTATATGTAATATTGTATTTGCAGACAGACTATTTAAAAATACTATTGGTAACATGTATGATGTGTTAATGGGATTCAGGCCTTGTAGTGAACCCAGTTTTGCTATATGGTACAGTCAGTGGTGTAGCCAAGGCGGATAGAGGAGTCACAATCCCCCCCCCCCCCTCAATAAGAAATTTTTTGCCATACAAAATGTATATTCTTCAATCCCTTATCACACACACGTATGCATTTACGGGAGTTGCAGTAGTCATACCCCCCCACCACCACCACCCTCATGAAAAATTTCTGGCTACGCCGCTGGGTACAGTCAAAGAATGCTCAAAATCGTGGGTGGAGACGACGTGGCCGGAATAAAAAATTTTTGACCTCATGTATGTGTCTGGCCTAGTTAGGAGGAAACCATACTAAAACTGCTCGAGACCTAATAGATGAGTCTGGGGATTAGGAGGGGGGGGTCGTCAAGTTTTTGAGATTACAATCACGAAGTTAAATTTATAGCAGGGACACTTATCTTAGAAAATGGAATAACGCCGTTGGTGTAAACAGATGGCCAACGAACACTGGGTAATTGCGCATCTCGGTTGTTTATAAATTTCGGCGAAGTAAATGAGTTCGTTGAATTAGCAGAAACTTCAAAAAATTAAATACATAGACTTATGAACGTGATATATAATAATATTTTTCTGTACAAGCCAATTTTTTGGGCGATAAAGTTTTTCCTTTTCCTCTCTAAAACTGAATTACAGGGATCCGCTTAACACAAAACATGTCGAGGTGATCAGTGACAGTGTACAAGGCATTCTTCTGGTGTAGATTTTGGCCTTTGTACGTTTCTTTCTAGGTCGCTCTTAATCCTCCACCTCTTCTTGAAAAAAATTGTGATCAACCATACGGTGGCTGGTGTTACAAAAAAGTAGAGGGTCAAAAAAGATGCAAGTGTGTAGGTGTTGGGGGGGGGGGGGAATCTGATTTTTTTAATTGTGAAATCGGGCTATATTAATGGATTTTAACATCATTATTGATTAAATGATCTTCAGATGTGAAATCTTGTTAGTTCGTATTCCTTTTCTTCTCTAGGTTTATGCATTAGTTTTCCCTCCATCAAGTTTCGATGAAACGTTAACTTTAAAAAGTTGGGGGGGGGGGGGCAAGGTCTCTTTTCTTTTGTACTTCCCCCGCCCCAGACGCGAGCCACTTATTGTAACAACCAGAAGTTACTTTTAATCTCTTCGAAATGCAAAATATTATGCGTGTTACTAAGAAAGACAAAAGTCGAAAGGTTTTGCTCAGCTTGAGCAGTCCATGTCCATTGCAATCACAGCTTTAGTTGATGAGTTTCTTGATGTTCACAAATCGGAATCTTCCCGCCGATAATACTACTACTGCCAAACTAGTGCAATTGTAGATGTTGCTTTTCGCTTTATATTTCCGATATTTCAAAATGAGAATTCTTGTTTAAGTTCGCAAGTAATCTTCAGGCGCACTTAGCTTATTGTTTGAAAAGCTGTTTGTGAGTACTTCATTGTTGTATGTTGAGGAACAGATGCCTGTTTTATCATCTTTTGTCAGAAATTTGTTGAATTTTAGCCTGTGGAAGCATTTGATGTGCGAGATATAGCATCTGAGAAAACTTCTGTGTTAAGATGACTTATAAAACGTATATTATTGCTTATTAATTTCTCAGAACTGTGTACTAAAGATTGTTCGTCGAAGTTCTAGTATCAATAAAATTTGTATTTCGTCCTGTTATACACTAGACATTTAAAAAAACGAACCCGGAAAGTAAGAGTTTTTCTGCTACAATATTCTTTTTCTTCAGTATGTGTTCGTTATTCCTTTAAAATACAGGAGTTTATCCAACATTTATATCAGAAAAAGATAGTGCAAGCACGATCGTTTTTTTGGCCTTACGTTATTGGAAAAATGTTCTAATAGCATATGTGGATTACCTTTTGATCATATAGTGTGAACTCTGATTTATTCCACTGATTTATTGACCGACGAAAAACGGAGGAGGTTCTCAAGTCGACGCGTATATATATATATATAAATATATATATATATATATATTTAATCTATAACACAACTTTTTAGAGAGTAATCCAATTTTGACAATTCCTTTTATTTTAGATGATATACAATGATAAACAATGACAGACTATCGCCAATTTGGCGATATTTCGGCCAAAACTCGCCAAGGTCGACGACAAATGGCGAGATTTTTGGTATGGACCAAACAATGGACTGTCTACAGTTGTATTAAGATTGAAGATGGCCATATAGACATTAAAGTTATTGAAATTCTTTTCGGTGGTCCTGTAAATAAACTCTCCAGTAGTATTGAACCGAAAATCGAGATGCACAACTAGATGTTACAACAATCATATGTATGAAATTTCAACATTTCTACGACTAATAGTTTTGGAGATTTGAGAGTTAAAACACATACAACCACGTACACCAAAAAGTTCGCCAAGCTTGGCGACTTTTGGCGTAGTTGTTGAGGGAGGTACATAACAGTCGGACCTTTACCTAACTTATGTGGTTAGGACGGTATATACTTGAAATGGATGAATGCCCCTAAAATTGCCATTGACCGTAATGTATTGGAAATCTTTTGAGTGTTCCTGTAGCAGAACTATAAATGATAACACTTTTTTTAATGGAGAAATTAATTTTGTAACTCTTAACAGCATATATCACTTCTGAGTCGTTTGAAATCACTCAATACCTCTAAAATACGCTTTAATGAATTTCGGCCCATAGGGCGTAATGTACTTAGAATCTCTTGGGCGGCTCTGTAGATAAACTATCCAGTCGAATGGAACCGAAGGGGGAGGCGTACAACTAGATGTTACAACAATCCTAAATATAAAGTTTCAGCATTTTACGACCAATAGTTTTTGAGATATGCGAGTTACATACATACGTACGTACAGACGGCATGGAAAAACTGGCCAAAATAAACTCGCTGCTGGTCAAAATGAGTTGCAGATGCGTTTATATGATCGTGCATGCTAGTTTACGACGATATGAATCGAAAAAATTCTTAAAAGTAAATTTAGATGTAGTCGAAATCGGTTTTTTGGTCGAAATTTTGTCCCCGAAATTTTTCGGGATCATATTACTTCCTTCTACTCCGTACAAGGAAGTAATAACTGGATGAACTGCAATAGGTAAGCTGTTTGAATTATAAATCAAATTTATTTTACCGTAGTGGAGTCACGAAAAAAAAAAATCTGATGTGTCCAACACATGACTTCCTTGCACGTCCATTAGATCAAAAATATTTTCGACGCACTTCCTCTAAATTTATTTTTTTGAAAGAGATAAAATATCAATAATAGTAAGGTTTAGCAATTTCTAGCCAAATATTTCGATATCGCCAAGCTGAGTTCAATTTCAAAGATTTCCTTCTGACACTTTATTTGGCGATATTTCACCAAAAGCCGACAAACTTGAGATAGTCAGCGAGATTTTGGGGATAGCCAAAGTAGTCAGTGAGCACAGACCTTCAATGAATTGAATGCATCTATACACCTCAATGTATTCAAAGTCATTTGGCTCACCATGTAAATAAATTCTCAGTCGATTGCTGTCAAAAAAGATATTGAAAACAGTTAAATATTACAATAGTTCTAAATACAAAGTTAAAAAAATCTACGGGTTAAAGTTTTAGAGTTATACAAAATAGGAAATAATTTTTGGCGCCAAATTTGGCGATATTTCGGCGAAACTCGTCAATGTCGACGACATTTGGCGAGATTTTAAGCATAAACCAAACAATGACAGATTATCGCCAAATTTGGCGATATTTCGCCAAAACTCGCCAAGGTCGAGGACAGACGGCGAGATTTTGGGCATGTACCAAACAATGACTGTCTACAGTTGTGTTATAATGAAGATGTCCATAGACATTAAGGTACTGAAATTCTTTTCGGTGGTCCTGTAAATAAACTCTCCAATAGATTGGAACCAAAAATCGAGATGCACAACTAGATGTTACAACATTCTTATATATGAAATTTCATAATAGTTTTTGAGATTTGAGAGTTAAATATGCACACACGTACACCAAAAGTCGCCAAGCTTGGCGACTTTTGGCATAGTTCTTGAGGGAGGCACGTGACCGTGGTCGGACCATTACCTAACTTATGTGGTAGGACGGTATTGTGCTTGAAATGGATGAATGCCCCTAAAATTGCTATTGACCGTAATGTATTGGAAATCTTTTGAGTGTTCCTGTAGCAGAACTATAAATGATAAAGACACTTTTTTTAATAGAGAAATTCATTTTCTAACTCTTTACAGCATATATCACTTCTGAGTCGTTTAAAATAGCCCAATACCTCTAAAAAACGCTTTGATGAATTTCGGCCCATAGAGCGTAATGTATTTCGAATCTTTTGGGTGGTCCTGTAGATAAACTATTCAGTCGAATGGAACCGAAAGGGGAGGTGCACAACTAGATGTTACAACAATCTTAAATATAAAGTTTCAACATTCAACGCCTAACAGTTTTTGAGATATGCGAGTTTAATGAATTTCGGCCCATTGAGTGTAATGTATTTCGAATGTTTTGGGCAGTCCTGTAGATAAACTATCCAGTCGAATGGAACCAAAAGGGGAGGTGCACAACTAGATGTTACAACTATCCAAAATATGAAGTTTCGACATTCTACGCCTAATAGCTTTTGAGTTAGGCGAGTTTAATGAATTTCGGCCCATAGAGCGTAATGTATTTCGAATCTTTTGGGCGGTCCTGTACATAAACTATCCATTCGATTGCCACCAAAAGGGGAGGTGCACAACTAGATGTTACAACTATCTAAAATATGAAGTTTCGACATTCTACGCCTAATAGCTTTTGAGTTAGGCGAGTTTAATGAATTTCGGCCCATAGAGCGTAATGTATTTCGAATCTTTTGGGCGGTCCTGTACATAAACTATCCATTCGATTGCCACCAAAAGGGGAGGTGCACAACTAGATGTTACAACTATCCAAAATATGAAGTTTCGACATTCTACGCCTAATAGCTTTTGAGTTAGGCGAGTTTAATGAATTTCGGCCCATAGAGCGTAATGTATTTCGAATCTTTTGGGCGGTCCTGTACATAAACTATCCATTCGATTGCTACCAAAAGGGGAGGTGCACAACTAGATCATAGAACAATCCTAAATATCAAATCTCAACATTCTACGACCAATAGTTTTTGAGATATGCGAGTTACATACATACGTACGTACGTACGTACGTACGTACACACGTACGTACGTACGTACAGACGGCATGGAAAAACTGGCCACAGTAGACTCGCCACTGGTCAAAATGAGTTGCAGACGCGTTAATATGTTCGTGCATGCTAGCCTACGATGAGATGCATCGAAAAAATTTTTAAAATTCAATTTAGAGGTAGTCAAAATCGGTTTTTATGTCGAAATTTGGCCTCCAAAATTTTTCGGGATCACATTACTTCCTTATACTACGTACAAGGAAGTAAAAATGGAAAAACTGTCGAGCAATTTACCTCGTGTGAAAGTAAATTCGCAACTTATGCGATTCCAAACAGCTCCTCAAGATTAGTTAATATTTTTCAGAGATCTTAATATGATATGTTGAACGACCACAATATACCGTGTTAATAAGTATTTCGCGTATATGTTAATTGAAGACTGTCTTATATTGGTCTATTTCTCAACTGGTGCCTTACAATTGAAATATGAATAATTCTACGTTAATATACTGACTGTCCTGTGCTTACGGTGTCCAATGGCTATTTCTTAAACCGTTAGCCATAGTTCCTTTGCAAAAATGCTGAGCAACCTTTTTAATCAACGGGCAAAAAATTGTTCCGTTTTAGTATGTACTACCATTTTATTATAATTAATTTTATAACAATACGATGGAAGAAAGTCGATAAAATAAATTCAATTTTAGAAATGCTTGGCGTGCCGCAAAAACATCCTTAACGGGCCGCAAGCGGCCCCCGCGTGTTGCTCATCCCTCGTTTAAGCGTATTGTATCAGAAATAATCGAAGTCAATCAATCAATTCATATAAAACTTACGAAATTTAAATTTTTATATGGTCCCCGGTCCTATCAAGTATATTCAAAAAATTTTTCCTTAATTCATGCAAACTTTAAAAAATAACGCCGTTTTGCACCCAAAATTCACAGTCATGAAACAGCAAACGTTTTGACTTAAGTCACTATTTCACATTTAAAAATGCCCCCTTACTGTAAACCATTAAGAGACCCTATATATATATATATTGAAATTTTAAATCATAGGTTTTAATTTACTTTTCCGGCATAATGCGGAGAAAGAAGCAAAACTAGTTTTAGAATACTAATCTTGAAGCGGAGGGTAATAGTCGGGCTTTCTATAAAAATCTATTCTATAAAAATCCAATCATTCATTATACCTACTGAATGATTGATCAAAACATGTACATTATATTTTCTCAAATTCACTCTGTATAAAACGCCTGTTTCGCAACTCTAAGCAGCTGTAACTCAGTGAGTTTTGATGGTTGCACGATTCTTTTTCATTGTGCATGAAATTGAATAAAGAAATATAAAAATTTAAATTTCGTAATTTTCATAGGAATTAATTTATTGACTTCCGATTGTTTCTGATATAATAGATTATACAATTTAAAGCATTTTTGCAATAGGAAATATGTGTCTCTGATTAACCGTTTAGGAAATAGCCATTGGGCATCGTTAGCACTGGACACCCTGTATATCCCGGGGTAGTTTCAACAAGAGACCATCTAATTTTTTTTTTTTTTTAATAAAGATTAACTTGACTAAAATTTAAAGAGTCAAAATGTTTTGGGTTATGTAATGCATATCCAATGGTTTGCTTGTTTTTTAGCCGTCGTCTGGAGCTCTAGCACGATCTTATCGGAAAGCATCCGTCACGGATAGTTCTCACTCACGGATACTGAAAATCGTCGGATAAATATCCGATACCCTCATTTTGACTCTACCACCATGGTTTCGACTAATGGAAGTGAGAATTTTTATGCCTGTTCCGAGAGTATCGGAAGGGGACGCTGTCAACCAATCAAAACAAGGCACTCTTTGCCGCATTCGAGCACGTAGTTTAAGTTTATGACATAGTACTTAAATAGGTACCACGTCTTGTCTTATTTTGTTAGTCGATCTCTGGCTGTGTTATACCATGTGAATATACAACGTGTAAGATACTAATGCGCAGTACTCAAATACAATCAAAAAAAATTAATATCGATTTTCGAATTCCAAAAGTCTTACAAAAACTTTAATTGCAAGTTGCGTGCGTTGCGCTTCGGTGGCTGAATCGGTAAGACGCGGGACTATTACTAGGGCGTTATGTGATCGAACCCCGTGCTGCGCAATATTTTCCTGCACATTTTTTTTTTTTTTTTTTAAATACTCGAATCTTGGTAATTAATTCATCAGGATTTTACACTTTCAAAATAAATCACTTTTAACACCCACAAAACTCAATATTTCTTTAAGGTACATTAATTTTTGTCAGACAGACTATTTTTTCCCTAATTGTCACCCGTTCATGATGCAACAGCAAGAGTATTAATTTTTTAAGCATCATCAATTGTAAAAATATATTCTTTGAATAGCAGAAATAAAATTTTAAAAATATATAAATAAATATACAGTCAACTCACAATTTTAGGACCCTTCCGATTTAACGACCCTCTGATGAAGTGCTGACAGTTTTTCAATACCTTTTATAAACTTTATTTTACACTAAGTATATTCACATGGCCATTATGCCAAAGTTCATTGAAATCCGCATTTTCCTGAAGCTGTGCCTCCTCCTTATAAAATAAAAACGGTAATATTCGAGTAAAAACAAATCAGATTGAAATTATCGTCCAAGCAATGGAAGAAAATCATTACTTAAATGAAAACAACTTTTGCAGTTTTTATAGAGCGCAACAAACGAAATGAGGATTTGAAATCTCTAGCACAAAAATTAAACAGCAGTGGAGGTTTTATTAAAAATGTGAAAGCTTGGCAAAAGGTAAGCAGACTGTTATTTTATAAATTTTAAATATCATTAAAAATTAGCATTATTATATTCTAATTGTTCTAGGCTCTAAATATTTTTTAAACTCTTGAATCAGTTGGAATGCTAATGATTTATTCAACCGAAAATTGTTGATAAGTTCGTCGTCGCTTAATTCAAAGGATTTACACCTAGGAATCGAATTTCGATTCCTATGAACTCTTCTAGCATCTTATTGTTGTGCAACAGTTGCTACAATTAAAACTGAGCCATTATTTTGATGTAAACAACTACCATCAGAACAAATAACCACGCACGCTGACTTGTATCCGAAGCGGAAAGAGCTTCTCACTCGCGTTTACCGTGCCGGGAAAAAAAAGTGGAATTTCCGACAGGGTTTCCGATATCGGAACGTTCCCGAGAGCATCGTGGTAGACCGAATTGACGCCCTTTCGGAATGTGACGTCATGAGTGAGAAAAGGGTTGTTTTTCCGCTTCGGAAAGGTTTCCGAGAAGATCGTGCTAGGGCCCCTGATCTCGATCATAAACTGATAGCAGTATTCACCAAGCCAGCTGGGATATCATCAGTAGCAGATACTTTTCTGCTCTGACGGTGTTCTTGCTAGCTATTGCCTTTCGCTGCTGAATCTGAAGTGAACGCCTCGAAATTGCAACGTGTTTCGACCCCATCCAATAGAAGATTCAAGCGATGGATTCCAGTTTGAAGTGACTTTTTCATCCAGGGTACGATTATAAATAAAATTGTCTTTCTTTGCACCAGAGGGTGTCAGGTTGCGCGTGGACTTAGTTTATACGGGGACACGCAGACACTAGTTACGTCACTGATGACCGCTTCCTGCTTCCTCCAGAATTGGTATAGAGGATTTGAAAATGGAGAGAAATTGCAAAGGTTTTAAGAGAGAACCGACCATCTTGGAAAATGGAAGTCTGTATTTGGCCCTAAGTTAAGGAGTTCATCTGTACGAGCACGACTTATGCGAGATAACATTGCATTTAAGCTGTAGATTGTTATTTGCGATGATATCTCACAATCGCCAGCTTCCTTCAGTTGAACTCTCTACAAAGGGCCAAATGCAGACTTGCACTTCTCTCGTATTTTGTCAGGATATTGTGTTCTCTCAAATCCATGCAACTCTTCTCCATCTTGAATTCCTCTGTCAACTCTGGCGAAAGCAGGAAGCGGTCATCAGTGACGCAACTGCGATGCCTGCGCGTCCCCGTACACACCACATTAAATAAAAGGCTCATTTTATTAATTCATATCAAGTACAAATAGTATTTAACCAGTTCCGGCCGCAGACATGAACAATCTGCTATCATAAAGCTGATATGCTATCCACATTGACAGTCTCCTTGCTTTCAAATTATTCTAGGAGTAGCATCTTCTTAAAACAGAGTTAGTCTTTCGATCGCCAACTGCAGTTCTAGTGACACGCAACTTGCCGGCATCATCATCTTTGTTTCATCTTCTCAGAACGCAACCAGTACACAGATTAGATGAGCTTTAACTGCACGCCACAGCCAGCATTAATCTGGTTTCAGTTATCTGTAAAAGAAAAAAAGGTATCAGTAATGTGTAAATGAGAAAAAACTTGTGTTATATAAATCTGGATGTGGTCAGTATACAAATATTTGAATAATATAAGAGGGCCACAGAGAAAGCTGTATTATTTCAGTTCGATAGTGTAGAGTAGTTTAAAATAAGCTATTTATGGATCATAGAAACGGGTGATTTTTCTTTAACAGGAAATGCGATTTAAATAATTCTGATTCTTTGATTGTGTTATACTTAAAGCACGGGCGTAGCCAGAAATTTTTCATGGGGGGGGGTGTTACGACTACTACAACTCACATTATGCATACATATCTGTGATAAGGGAGTGAAGAATATACATTTTGTATGGCAAAAATTCCTCATGGGGGGGTTATGACCCCCTCCCCCTTGGCTACGCTCCTGATTAAAGAAATGTACATATGAGACTTAATAGTAGTTCCATTTATTAAAAGCAAAGTATTAAGCAGAGCGCATAACGCTGGGTTGCAACAGTGCATTCTCAGACCCATTCCGAGAAGCAACGATGGAAACAGAAGGGATAATCTGTTGTAAAGTTTTTAATAAGACCACCAACTCCACTCACTTTCAGCGAGTGCCTCCTTTGAAAAGTACAAGTCAAAGAGTTCTATCTAGACCCTCAGCTGGTGCCACCTATTGCACCTACCTAGTTAATAGTTACTTGCCCATTGAAATGTGTACATTCAACGCAGTGACGTAGCCAGGGGGTAGGTCCCGACCAAATTAGGATTTTTGTCAATTGGATGTCAATAAAGCTTTTTTTTTGCGGCAAATTCAACGTTTTTCACCCTTGCGGCCCTTTTCAATTCTTTTCTGGCTACATACCTGTTCAACGGTTATTTTAAAATAAATATTCAGTATCAGAACAAGACTTAGAGCTCACCCCATACCTATTTTAAAACTCGAAACAGGATGGGACCAAAAGTCACTTTACAATTCTTAATTGTCATTCATCCTTGTTAAATAATTTTTACAAGGTGTCACCCCGTTGTAAACCCCATTTTTTTTACCCCGATTTTTGTCTGCTTTACCCCGTTAATTACCCCCCGCGTTTGGTCTGGCTACATGCCTGTTCTACGGTTGTTCCTAAGTAAATATTCGGAATCTGAGCAATATTTTGTGCTCACCCAATACTCGTAACAGGATGGGACCCAAAGTCACAATTCTTACCTGTCATTCACTCTTGTTCGAAAATTTCTTTCTGTTTGTTTTTACATAATCTGAAAATCGAGGTTGTGATTTTGAGTATGGTGTAAGCAATGTGGAAAATATCCAAAGT